>CM042674.1:67574913-68031567 GCA_023638005.1 Forsythia suspensa | reverse complement strand
TTTAACTTCCGAGGTCCGGGACCAACGACATTATCGGAGTATGGATCTTCGCACTTGCCACGCCATTCGCTGACTACTTCAGACCGATGATATGGCCTTCCACCGCTAGAGGTCTTTAGTTTTTGTTAGTTTGGTTTTCATTTGCATTTGCTTTTGCTTTGCGTAATTATGCACCTAAGTAGTATCTCTTTATTTGTCAGAGTTTGAGGAATTTTTTTTCATTCGCTGTATGCTTGGAGGTCGTTCATATCCTCCTCCCCTGTACTACCATTTTTATATAAATACAGTGGTAGGGGCATCCAAACCCCCACCACCGCCCTAGTAGAGGTCTAAAACCATACTGGACCGTACCGGTGCTTCAATCAAAAAAAAAAAACCCTAAACCCAAAACCCTAAACCCTAAAAACCCTAAACCCTAAACCCTAAACCTTAAAACCCTAAACCCTAAACCCTAAACCCTAAACCCAAAACCCCAAACCCCAAAACCCCAAAACCCTAAAACCCTAAACCCTAAACCCTAAACCAAGGAATCAATTTTTTTTCTCTCTAAAAATTTCTCCGACTTCTCTCTAGCAGCGGCGAAAAGGAGAGTTTTCCTCATGGCTTTACCACCCACAAAAGAACCCGACCCACCACCTTCTACCCGGAAAACAACACCATTGACTCATGGAAACACATCCCCAACAACATCTACTACAGAAATCGACATATAGCAAAGCAGATTTGGGACAAAATAACTGCTTTGCATTGAAAATGCAAGGCACGCATCCCAATGCACTCAATTTGACATCTTATGATCAGAATTTGACATGGGACCATTACCAATGATCTCGTAAGCCCCGAAAACCCCTGTAATGGTGTCCTCAACGTCCAACCTGACAGAATCAATACCTTGGAAAACGTAAGCAGATTTCAATTCGCGATCCCGCTGGGCCCCACCAAGCTACACGCGCCTGACCCACAGTTAGGTAATGTTATGCCGACCACCGACCAACATTTCACCGACGGACACCGGACGCTACCAGAGGGACCCAATTTTCGTGACCTAACAACCACCGTAAAATGTGCCATATCTCCGCCTCAGGACCTCCAAATTGAAAACGCGCCACATGCCCTGTAATCAAGATGAAATTCCACACCTTCTTGTAAAATGATCGAATTTCGACAAGGTTGGTTCTGGGGCCTCAAGACGGTGGTGCGCTGGGACCCACGCACCTACGCCTAAAAAAAATCTTGTTTGGCCGCTAATCCACACCCGCATCCATCATCGCTTTTCCCACAGAGGACCAACCGCACTTAATCAAGGTAGATGTATATATGCTTCAAATTGCTTCGGGTCGTCCCACACTTTCACAAGCAGAGCTTAATGAAATGAAATCTTTTTCTCGCTATTTTAGTCGCCCATGTGCTTCCGCTTATTCACTTATTACGATAGGCCACCTGGCTACATCGAGGTGAGCCGTCATTTATTTTGATCATGGAGGAAGAGGGCTTTCGAGCCATTCAAGTTTACACTTGTTGGCAATTCTCACATCGAAAGCCTACTACGGCAAAAGGTGCGTGATTGCTTTCTCAAATTTGGATTCTGTGGTGATTATAGGCTTGGCTTGATAGATAGCAAGCATGTATCGATTCACTTGACGATAAAAATGATTATAGTAGATTGTTTTTGCTCTTTATATTATATGACGGGTGTCCTATGCGAGTCCTTAAATGGACATGTGACTTGACCCGATTGTAAAACCCCAATTGCTCCCTGCTTGGTTGTCCTTCCCTTTATTACCCGTGCATATGCGATCCAAGTGGTGTGATTTTGCTTTGGCTAAGATTGTGGGTACACCTTTGCGTATTGATGAGGCTATCGCAGATTTGTTGAGACCCAGTGAGGCTAGGGTCCGTGTGGAGGTTAACTTAGAACATAAGTTACCCGAGCGGATCCGGGATTGATAGTGGGTGATGGTCTGAGTTTTTGGTGATCGTGGTTTATGAGAAACCACCGCTATTTTGTTCTAAGTGTCACATACGGGTCACTCTCTTGGTCAAGGTCGAGCAGTGGCACACCTTTGCTCCTTATTCCCCGCTTGCTCCATCGTGCCCCCTCCTAGTACTAGTTTGCCTCCTCCACTTACTCTCGACTGTCTTCGCCTCCCGTTACTAGCAATCAGCATCGAGACGACCGATGTGTCCGTAAAAGCTAATGGTAAGGAAGTAGTTGTTGATCGCCCTCAACAATGGGCCCCAAGACGATCGAGAGCACAAAGATAAACGAGGTGTTGATATCTCCACCTCCGCGGCCCCACCACTTCTCTTTGCAGCCATAGCAGCAGGTTCTCGCTTTGTTGTTCTTGGCACCCCACACTTGATATAGTGCAAGTTGTTCTACATTTGTTAGTTCTACTACTCTTGTTTCCACCATTTCTCGACACAAAGAAACATCGGGCCCAGACTCATGACATGTGGGTCCCACTATTGATTTCTCGTGATAGTATTCATATGGGCCCCTCTTTGAGGCTCCTTGCTCGCTGGACCAGCCATCATCTCGATGGCCCCATCATACATTTCATCACTACTTCCTACCCAATTCTCCTCGCTTAGTCGTAGTCCTGATGTTTCTCGCCAATGGACCCCGCCATATCACATGTGGGCCCCACCACCGATCTTTTGCAGACATCGCCTTTTGCCTATGATTACTCATCGCATGATAGGCTATTAACTATTGCGGGCCCCACCGGCAGCCCTCCTCTCTGCGGGTGGACCACTATGCCGAGTCACGCCCGCTTATCGATCCTGCTCTATGGTTCCTCATCGCATGATAGACCCGCTATCTCTCGTGGGCCCCACCAAGATTTTGGCTCATTCTGTAATTCTTTGACCCTTTGCTTGACCATATGCTTGTCGCACCACGCTTGGGGTATGTTCGATGACACAATTGATTCTAATCCTCGATACTAGCCCTCTCCGGATTGCCGAGATAATGTCGGTGCTTCTTTTCATCTATTTCATCGCCAGCCTCTCGTGATACATCTTGTTCTGCTCTGATGGGTACACACCAATGTGGTCACTTTTCAGAGGAGTTCACATGGTGATTTGACCGGCCTCGATGAGCGATGTGGGGCGATGGTTTCTTTTCGCCTCGAGTGGGGTCCCACATGTAGTTATTGCTCCTCCGCTTTCTAGACCGATCACCCTGAGTATGTCGTGTACTCATGGTTCTCTCTCTCGCCTTTGTGATGTCACCTCATATGGAATGTTAGAGGGTGCGTGCTTCTAAGACTCGCAAGAGACTTAGGAAGCTTGTTCGGGCCACATCAGATTTTTTTCCTCGCCTTTGGAGCCTTTTCTCGCTTGAGGATAGCTTGACTTTGTTCGCCGCTCGCTGGGTTTGATATCGGTGTCCGTAACCACCGAGTAAGATTTGGTGTTTTTGAATGTGGGGACGATCGTGGTTCCGTGATTGTTGATCATCCCCGCCTTCATCTAATGATCGAGGATCCGAGATTGGCTAGACCTATCTTTTATCGCCTGTGTATGCTTCATGTTCGCTGTAGGACGCTGGGATTTATTCGAGGGACTTCACCGTGTTTCCCAGACCGCTGGACGGCCCTCGCTTGTTGGTGGTGACTTCAATGTCATTGCTCATGATGGTAAGTTTGACGGGAGTCAAGACTGTGATAGAGGGAAGACCGATTTTTGTGATATGATGATGGAGTGGATTGATTGATGCCGGATTTTCCGTAGTCCTTATACTGCATAATAGGAGGGTGTGGAAGAGACTTGACAGTGGTTTTGATGAGTCATGAGGTCGCATCCTTTTTTCGACAGCTTACAAGCCGAGGCATCTCAATCGGTCCACGCCTAATCATTCGCCTTTTGTTAATGACTGGGCTGAGGCCGAGGATGGGGTGGGCCTAGGCCTTTTCGGTTCCTCAATGTTTGGTCCCGCCATCATGACTTTTTATCCTTTGTCTCTCAAAAGTGGTCATACCCGACCCGCTTTATGTGGATGGTCGCTTCGGGGAGAAGTGCTTTAGATGAAGCAGGACTTCACTGGTGGAGTAGAAATGTGTTTGGGGATATATTTCAAAGAATTAGATATGCCGAGAGCAAGTGGATGAGGCCGAGATGGAATATGATTTGGATCCATCACCCGCACATAGAGAACATTTTTACATCGTGTTCAGCCCCATCGAACCGTGCTTTGTCTATTGAGGAAGCGCTTCGAAACAGAAGGCCGGGACTCGTTGATGTGCGAGGAGAGCACAACACGAGGTATTTTCATTCAGCAGGCAAGGGTGCCGATGCGGGCCTGTGATACATTCTATTAGATCTCGACGGGAGAGACTTTGTTCGCATTACACGAGGAGATCTGTGGTTCATTGCTTGCTTTTTCCAGACCTCCTTCGCCTCCCGCCCAGCAATCGACTAAATTTTACCGAGATATTATCCCCTCTTGGTTACTCAGAGGATAATCGTGAGTCGAACCGACTTCCATCATCGGGTCGAGGTTATAGATGTAGTGTTCAAGATTGATGCGAGATAGTGTGGCGAGTCCGTATGGGTTCACCTCTTTTTTTTTTCAAAGAAGTTGTTGGGAAATTGTCAAGGATGATGTTTTCGTGCGCTTTTGACTTCTTTGATGGTGGGCATCCGCCTAGGAGATTCTCTCGCTACTTTATAATCTTGCTTCCCAAGCGAGACAACGCTTGTCGATGGACAAAGTATCGACCGATTAGTCTTTGCACCGGTGTTCAACAAGATTGTCACCAAGCTCCCGAACTCTCGCTATGTTGTTTTGCCTCAGATCATCTCTCCACAAAGCAGAGCGGCTTTATTCTGTGGGAGGTCGATTGGTGATAATGTCTTGTTGGCTCGTGAGATGCTCCATATATTGATACCCAAGCCCGCTGGGGCAATGTCATCCTTAAGCTAGATATGGCTAAGCATATGACGAAAGTTAGACCGGGGGACTTGATGACCGTGATGGAGAGATTTGATTCGATTGGATGGAGGATAGGATCAGCGTTGTATTTCCGAGTGCCATTTTTCCTGTCTTGGTAAATGGCGTGCATTGTGGTTTCTTTCCTTCCTCTCGTGGGTCGAGACAGGGGATCCCATGTCTCCTTCGTTGTTTATCATTGCAGCAGACATTACTTCTCCTGTGGTCTCACTCAAGTTTTCCAAAGAAAGATCCATCGATGGCATATATTCATAGAGGTGACACTCTTGTCTCACATCTTTGTTTTTGTCGATGATATGATCATATTTTCCAATGGCCAAAGACAACAAGAAAGAGAGTACCGCATTGTTTGGAGCACTATGAGAGGTCTCCGCCGCTTGGTGAATAGAGACAAGAGTGGTCTTATTGTGCCTAAGAGGGCACCTCCTTCTAGGATTCGTGACACTTGAGCACATTATCGGCTTTCTCGACGCAAGCAGCACTTTTATCACATACATGGGCATACCTTGTTTTGTAGTCCAAAGACCTTCTTATATGATGATCTATTTCGTAAGGTCAAGAGCAAGATCTCCGGATGGGCCTTTAGGTCGCTATCTCCCGTAAGGTGGATTACTTTACCGAGGTCTGTCTCTTTTTTCCTTGCTCTCTATCTTCTTCAGACATGCACCTCCCAAGACAACAGTTGTTGAAGAAGTTAGAGAGTACATTTGCTAGATTCTGTGGGATTCTAAAGATCGTGCTCACCGATGCATTGGAAGAGATGGAAGGATATTTGCCTTCTTACTAATGAGGGTGGTTTGGGCTTCGTAAGATTAGAAGACGTGGTCCATGCTTTCTTTGAAGCTCGTGGTTATTCAGATCACGCCAGCCGCTTGGGCTCGCCATCGGGCAAGTATTGTAGGGCACCCACCCCTTCTAGCACCAATACCACATTTTGCTTCGCAGCTTGGAGGAGGCTAAAGGGGTGGGACTCACACGGAGCCCCACATCGCGCGGGCGGCTGGGTCAAGGGCATGATATTCTTTTCGCACGATCGTTGGATGGGTGATGTGACTTTAGCTCAAATGTTTCCTCATAGGGAGCATACTCCGCTGTGTAGTCGAGTTTTTGATGATACTCGGATGGGATATCGATAGACTTTTGTTGGTCCTTCCACATGATATAGCAATCCAGTTGGAAGTCTACCGCTTTGTCCCGACAGCCTCTGATAGACCTATGTGGAAAGACACCCCACATAGGAGTACTCTTCGTGCCTTTTGTCGCATGATTTGGAGCCCGATCATCCCGCAGACTATCTCTTTTTTTTTTTTTGTTGGAGATTGTGGCGTGGTTTGGTGCCAGTGGATGTGATTATTCAGAGGAGGATTCGGCCCACATGGCATCAAGGTGCCAAAGGTCGCTCGTAGATCGAGACCATCCAAAGATGTCTTTATTGATAGCCCCGTGGCTCACTGTGTATGGCAAGACTTCTCACTATTTTTGGCATTCCCCTGTGGTTGAGAGATGCTACAAGATAGATTTCGTGACTTGGAGATTCTCACCCGCTTGTCAAGAGTGGCTATATTCGCACTATCATCCCTTCACTGGTCTTTTGTTACATTTGGACAAGCTAGGAATGACGCTAAGCATCGTGAGGATTGGCATGGAGCCCAATCGATCATCCGCGGGTCTATCACACTATTTCTTTCATCGCATATGGGAAGACTCTTTTCGATTTGTGCATTGGCTTGGGGACCTTGATCTTGCCCCACATTTTAGTTTTATTTTACTTCTCCTACCCCAAATTTCTACTTTGGTTTATTGGCGTGCCCATCATCTGGATCTACCAAGATCAATACCGATGGATGCATCGTGGATGGATTTGCGAGTGGCGGGGTATTATCAGAGATCACATCGGGCGCTGTATCGTGGCCTTCTCATCGGGCTACGGAGACATACTTATTTTGGAGGCAGAGTTGAGAGCCATTTTGCTGTGGCATTGAGCTTGTTCTCGGACGGATGGGTCTTGTGGACTTATGGATTGAGATCGACTTACACTCACTGCTCATTGCATTTCACGTGGTGGGGGCCATGGGTGATTCACCAATACTCGTGACGCATCCGACATCTTCTTTCATTCGATCGAGACACAATTTCCTATATTTTTCGAGAGAGGGAAACCGTGTCACCGACTTTTTAGCTTCCGAGGGCTAGGACCAACGACATTATCGTGGAGTATAGATCTTCATACTTGCCACGCCGCTCACGTGACTACTTCTGCATCGATGATATGGCCTTCCATCGCTTAGAGGTCTTTAGTTTTTGTTAGTTTGGTTTTCATTTGCTTTTGCTTTTGCTTTTAGAATTATGCACCGGAAGTAGTATCTCTTTATTTGTCAGTAGTTTGAGGAATTTTTTTCATTCGTTGTATGCTTGGAGGTCGTCATATCCCTCCCGTGTACTACCATTTTTATATAAATACAATGGCAAGTGGGCATCCAAACCCCCCCACCACTGCCCTAGTAGAGGCCTAAAACCATACCGGACTCAGATCGGTGCTTCAATAAAAAACCCTAAACCCTAAACCCTAAACCCTAACCCTAACCCCTAAACCCTAAACCCTAAACCCTAAACCCTTCAGATTATGAAGCCTCCCAAGGTCTGCCTTGAAGAAGTTAGAGAGTATTTTTGCTAGATTCTTATGGGATTCGAGAGATCATTCACATCGACTTCATTAGAGGAGGTGGAAGGATCTTTGCCTTCCCACCGAGGAGGGAGGACGGGCTTTAGGAGATTAAGGTGACCTTGTTGACACATTTTCCTAAAGCTCGTGGCTCTTTCATTCACAATGATCACCTGGCCCGCTTTTATCGAAAGTATTGTCGTGGTACTCATCCCCATCGGCCATCGCTCCGTATTCTCGCTTCTACCGTCCCGGAGGAGGTCAAGCACATCGCTCGGCAAAGTAGTCCCACATTGCGTGGAAATTAGGTCGCGGGCACGCTTTCTTTTGGCATGACCGCTGGATGAGAGACCACATTGGCGCATCGGGCCCCGCAGCTTGACTCATTCCTCTATCCAGCTTGTAATGACTTATTTGATGATACCGATGGAACATCGCGCACTCCTTCCGCTTGGTTCCATGTGCTATTGCAGAGCGTATATGGAGTATACCTCTTACTCCCCAAGCACCGATCGATTATTTGGACAGATACTTCAGATGGTAGATTTGCTACCAAGTCAAGATGGCGCTTAGTTCAAGACAGTGTGTACTATACAGTCGCCTATAGCATGATTTGGAGTTCTCTCATCCCGACGATACGCCTCTTTCTTCTCGTTGAGGCTCGGTGTGGACTCATCCCGCTTGATGTAGTGATTCGTAGACGGATTGGGTGTCATATGGCTCAAGTGTCGTTGTTGTTCGCCATGCAGACTATCCAAGATTTATTCATCGACAATTCTATTGCAGCCTGTGTGGAGCCACTTCTCCGCTATCTTCATATTATCCCCTCACCGGAGGGTTTTCAAGACCAGATTAGCTCTCATGGTTTTCGTGGCGCTTTTGTCCGCTGTGGCCATATTCGCACGATTATTCCGCTCTTGATTCTTTGGTATATATGGATAGCGAGGAATGATGCGGCACCGGATATCACTATAGAGCCGAGATGGATCATCCGGAGAGTTTATCGATGGTTTCCTTCTTCACACAGCCGCGTGCATTCAAGTTCATCCATGGCGTGGAGATATGGATATCGCCCCATTGTTTGGTGTCTATCTTATCGCTTCCACCCATTTCCTCCTATTTTAGTCTTCTCAAGACTCCACCAGCTGGGATCCCACAAGATTAACACCGATGGTTGCGCCAAAGATGGTTTCGCTAGTGGATGAGGGGTTATTAGAGATTCGACAGTCGCTGTATTCAGCATTCTTCTCCTTTTATGGTGACCGCTTCTATCTTGGAGGCCGAGCTGAGCTATTCTTGATGGGATTCTACTTGCTCAAAGGATTGGATTGTCGGCCTCAGAGATTGAGTCGACTCTACTTTGGCCATACATCGCATTACCGAGGTGGAGGACCATGGACTATTCAAGCTACCTCCGCCATATCGCATACTACTTGTTTTTACCGAGATACGCTTTACATCTACCGCACTGGCAAACTGTGTTGTCGATTCTCTTGCTTCGTGAGGAATGGGATCGCTGCTACTACTCGTGAGTATGCCCCTGTGATCTACCACGACTCAAGATCATGGCAGCCTTAGTCCGTATTGATAGATCCGACTCCCTTCAATTAGAGGTTTATAGGTCTTTATTAGAGATTTATACATCGTTATTTTTGACTTTTGTTAGGAGGTAGTACCTCCTCATTTATTCCTTTCTCGTTATTTTCTTTACTTTTTTTTTGATTGGAGGTCGTTTTATGTCTCCTCCCATGTACTTCTTTCGAGTTATTTTATCTACGGTCGGGCTTCCTTAACCTCCCCCACCTCTCCCGGTGGAGGCCTCGACAACCACGCTGGACCGTGATGGTGTGTTTATAAAAACCCTAAACCCCAAACCCTAAACCCCAAACCCCAAACCCCAAACCCCAAGCTTTTCTCGACCACAAGAATCTCAAGAACGGTGCTAGTAACAGGAGGAGCGTAAATGGTTTGAGTAAGTGGAGGAGGCAAACTAGTACTAGGAAGGTCCGGCCCGATGGAGCAACCTGGGGATAAGGAGCAAAAGGTGGGCACACCGCTCGACATCGACTGTGAGAGTGACCCATATGTCGACACTTAGAACAAAATAACGGTGGTTTCTCATAAACTATAGTCTCGCCAAAACTTCACCATCACCCCTATCAATCCAAACTGCTCGTGTAACTTATGTTCTAAGTTAACCTCCACATGCACTCCTAGCCTCACTAGGTCTCAACAAACCGCAGAGTCTCATCAATACGCAAAGGTATACCCACAATCTTAGCCAAAGCAAAAATCACACCCTGGATCGCAGATATGCATGTGTAATAAAGAGAAGGACAACCAAACAGAGCAATATGGGTTTCACAATCAGTCCAAAGTCACATGTCCATTTAAGGACTCGTGATAGACATCCATCAATATAATATAAAGAACGCAAAAACAATCTACTATAATCATTTTCATGCGCCAAGACCCACTATTGATTTCTCAAGATAGTATTCATACGGGCCCCACTTTGAGGCTCCTTTGCCTCACCGGATCCACCATCTCTACGGCCCCATCATACATTTCATCACTACTTCCTACTCGATTCTCTCGCTTAGTCGTAGTCCGGATGTTTCTCACCAGCCTGGGCCCCGCCACCGATCTTTTACGTACATCGCTTTTGCCTACGATTACTCATTGCATGATAGGCTATCGACTATTGTGGGCCCTCACCTAAGAACCCCTCTCGCGGGCCACTATGCCGAGTCACGCCGCTTATCGATCCTGCTCTATGGTTTCTCATTGCATGATAGATCGACTATTTCAAGGGTCCCACCACTACTTTAGCTCATTCGTAGTTCTTTGACCCTTTGCTTGATCATATGCTTGCCGCACCACGGCCTGGGTCTGCTTGGATGACACAATTGATTCTAATCCCGATATTAGCCCCTTTTGATTGCCGAGAGAATGTAAAGGTTTCTATTCCATCTATTTGATCGCCAGCCCCCGTGATACATCTTTTTCTGCTCAGATGGGTACACACCAAAGCAGGTCACTTTGTAAGAGTTCACATGGTGATTCAATCGGCCTCGATGAGCGATAGGGGCCGATGGTTTCTTTTCGCCTTGAGTGGGGTCCCACATAGAGTTATTGCTCCTCCACCTTCTAGACCGATCACCAAGTATGTCGTGCACTCATGGTTCCCTCTCTCGCCTTTGTGATGTCACCTCATATGGAATGTTAGGAGGTGCGGCTTCAAGACTCGCAAGAGACTTAGGAAGCTTGTCTGGGCCACATCGATTTTTTTCCTCGCTCTTCCGGAGCCTTTTCTATTCGAGGATAGCTTTGACTTTGTTCGACGCTCATTGGGTTTGATATCGTGTTCGTAACCACCGAGTAAGATTTGGTGTTTTGAATGGGACGATCGTGGTCTATGATTGTTGATCATCCCCGCTTTCTTCATCTCATGATCGAGGATCCGAGATTGGCTAGACCCATCTTTTATCGCCTGTATGCTTCATGTTCTCGCTGTAGGACGCAGGATTTATTTGAGAGACTTCACCAGTTTCTCGTGACCGTGGATGGCCCTTGGCTTGTGGGTGGTGACTTCAATGTCATTGCTCATGATGGTGAGCGGATGTGGTCAAGACTGTGATAGGGGAAGACCGATTTTTGATATGATGATGGAGTATGGATCGACCGATGTCGGATTTTCCGGTAGTCTTTATACTGCATAATAGGAGGGTGTAGAAGAGACTTGACAGGTTTTGATGAGTCATGAGGTCGCATCGCTCTTTTCGACAGCTTTACATGCCGAGGCATCTCAATCGGGTTCACGCCCCGATCATTCGCCTTTATTATTGAGTTGGGTTGAGGTCGAGGACGAGGGTGGACTAGGCCTTTTCGGTTCCTCAATGTTTGGTCCCGCCATCATGACTTCTTATCCTTTGTATCTCAAAAGTGGTCATACCCGACCCGCTTTATGTGGATGGCCGCTTTTTGGAAGAAGTGCTTTAGGATGAAGCAGGATTTCGTTGGTGGAGTAGACATGTGTTTGGGGATATATTTCAGAGAATTAGAGATGCCGAGAGCAGGGGTGGATGAGGCCGAGATGGAATATGATTTGGATCCATCACCGCACATAGAGAGCACTTACATCGTGTTCGGGACCCATCGAACCGTGCTTTGCCTATTGAGGAAGGCTTCGGAAATGTAAGGTCGGGACTCGCTGGATGCGAGAGGAGAGCACAACACTAAGTATTTTCATTCACTGGCAGGACGCCGCATGCGGGCCCGTGATACATTCTATTAGATCTCGCAGACGGAGAGACTTTGTCTCCACACGAGGAGATCTGTGGTTCATTGCTTCCTTTTTCCAGACCTCCTTTCGCCTCCCGCCTGTGCAATCGACCAAATTTTACCAAATATTATCCCATCTTTGGTTACTCAGAGGATAATCGTGAGCTAAACCGACTTCCATCATTGGTCGAGGTTAGAGATGTAGTGTTCAAGATTGATGCAGTATAGTGTGGCGGGTCCAGATGGGTTCACCTCTTATTTTTTTCAAAGAAGGTTGGGAGATTGTCCAGATGATGTTTTTCATGCTTTTGACTTCTTTGATGGTGGGCATCCGCTTAGAGATTCTCTCGCATTTCCATAATCTTGCTTCCCAAGCAAGACAACGCTTGTCGATGGACAGTAGTATCGACCGATTAGTCTTTGCACGGTGTTCAACAAGATTGTCACCAAGCTTCCGAACTCTCGCTTAAGTTTTGTTTTGCCTTGTATCATCTCTCCACAGCAGAGTGGCTTTATTCTGTGAGAGGTCGATTGGTGATAACGCCTTGTTGGCACAGAAATGCTCCATACATTGGATACCCAGCCTCGTGGGGCAACGCCATCCTTAAGCTAGATATGGCTAAGGCATACGACCGTTAGACTGGGACTTCTTGATGACCGTGATGGAGAGATTTGATCTCGATTGGATATGGAGGATAGGATCAAGAGTTGTATTTCGAGTGCCATTTTTCCGTCTTGGTGAATGGCGTGCCTTGTGGTTTCTTTCCTTCCTCTCGTGGGCTTAGACAGGGGATCCCATATCTCCTTCGTTATTTATCATTGCAGCAGATTACTTCTCCTCGAGGTCTCACTCAAGTTTTCCAAAGAAGATCCATCGATGGCATATATTCATAGAGGTGACACTCTTGTTTCACATCTTTGTTTTGGTCGATGATATGATCATATTTTCCAATGGCCAAAGGCAATCTCAGAAGAGAGTACTTCATTGTTTGGAACACTATGAGAGGGTCTCTGGCCAGTTGGTGAATAGAGACAAGAGTGGTCTTATTGTGCCTAAGAGGACACCTCCTTCTAGGATTCAGATACTTGAGCACTTTATGGCTTTCGACGTCGGCAGCAACCTATCACATACTTGGGCATACCCTTGTTTATGGGGCCCAAAGACCTTCTTATATGATGATCTATTTCGTAAGGTCAAGAGCAAGATCTCTAGATGGGCCTTTAGGTCTGCTATCTCCTGTGGTGGTGGATTACTTTATCGAGATCTCGTCTTTCTTTTCCTTGCCTCTATCTTCTTCGGGACATGCAGCCTCCCAAGATAGTGTCAAGAAGTTAGAGAGTACTTTTGCTAGATTCTTGTGGGATTCTAAGGACTGTGCTCACCTTATGCATTGGAAGAGATGGAAGGATATTTGCCTCCTACTAACTAATGAGGGTGGTTTGGGCTCTCAAGATTAGAGGACATGGTCCAATCTTTCTTTGAAGCTCGTGGTTATTCAGATCACAAGAGTCGCTTTGGGCTCGCCATCGGGCAAGTATTGCGGTAGGGTACCTACCCCTTCCGCACCCATACCACATTCTCGCTCGCGGTTTGGTGGAGGCTAAAGGGGTGGACTCACAATGGAGCCCCACATCGCGTGGCATTGGGTCGGGCGATATTCTTTTGGCACGATCGCTGGATGGGTGACATGACTTTAGCTCAAATGTTTCCTCATAGGGAGCATACTTCCGCCCGTGTAGTCGAGTTCTTTGATGATACCGATGGGATATCGATAGACTCTTGTTGGTCCTTCCACATGATATAGCAATCCAGTTGGAAGTCTACCGCTTTGTCCCGATGTTCTTGATAGACCAATGTGGAAAGACACCCTGTGATGGTAGGTTCTCTACCAAGTCAAGCGTGGCGCCTTGTTCGTGACCGGGAGTACTTTAGGCCTTTTGTCGCATGATTTGGAGCCCCATCATCCCGCAGACTATCTCTTTCTTTTGTTGGCGATTGTGGCGTGGTTTAGTGCCAAAGATGATGTGATTATTCATAGGAGGATCCGCCCACATGGCATCAAGGTGTCAATGTCGCTCGTAGATCGAGACCATCTAGCATGTCTTTATTGATAGCCCCGTGGCTCACTGTGTATGGCAAGATTTCACTATTTTGGCATTCCCCTGTGGTTGGAGAGATGCTACATCATAGATTTCGTGACTTGAGATTCTCGTGCCGCTTTGTCGAGAGGCCATATTCGCGCTTATCATCCCTTTCACGGTATTTTGGTACATTTGAAAGCTAGGAATGATGCAAAGCATCGAGGATTGGCATGGAGTCCAACAGATCATCCGGGCGGGTCTATCACACTATTTCTTTCATCGCAGACGGAAGACTCTTTCGATTTGTGCATGGCGTGGGACCTTGATCTTGCCCCATATTTTGGTATTACTCTTACTTCTCCTACCCCCAACCCCCTACTTTTTGGTTTATTGGCGTGTTCGCTATCGGATCTACCAAGATCAATACTAATGGATGCGCTGTGATGGATTTATGAGTGGCGGGGTGTTATCGAGATCACATGTATGCTGTATCGTGGCCTTCTCATCGGCTACTTGAGACATACTTATTTTGGAGGCAGAGTTGAGAGCCATTTTGCTGTGGCATTGAGCTTGCCCGACGGATGGGTCTTGTGGACTTATGGATTGAGACCCGACTCTATACTTGTCGCTCATTGCATTTCACGAGTGGGGGGCGCGTGGTGATTCACCAATACCGACGCATCCGACATCTTCTATCATTCGATCGAGACCCGCTTTTCCATATTTTTCGAGAGGGAAACCAGTCGCCGACTCTTTAGCTTCCGAGGCCGGGACCAACGACATTATCGTGGATTATGGATCTTTAGACTTGCCTCGTCGTCTCGCGTGGACTACTTCTGACCGATGAGATATGGCCTTCCATCGCTTAGAGGTCTTTAGTTTTTGTTAGTTTGTTTTTCATTTGCTTTTGCTTTTGCTTTTCGTAATTATGTACCGGAGGTAGTATCTCTTTATTTGTCAGAGTTTGATGAATTTTTTTTTCATTCGTTGTATGCTTGGAGGTCGTTCATATCCCTCCCGTGTACTACCCTTTTATATAAATACAGCTGGGTAGGGGCATCCAAACCCCCCCACCACCGTCCCGGTAGAGGCCTAAAACCATAATGGGACCGTCTTTGGCTTCAAAAAAAACCCCAAACCCTAAACCCCAAACCCTAAACCCTAAACCCTAAAACCCAAAACCCCCAAAACCCTAAACCCTAAACCCTAAACCCCAATCCCCAAACCCCAAAACCCAAAACCCCAAAACCCTAAACCCTAAACCCTAAAACCCTAAAACCCTAAACCCTAAACCGTAAACACGAAACCCTCAACCCTCAACCCTAAACCCTAAACCTAAACCCTTAACCCTCAACCCTCAACCCTAAACCCTCAACCCTAAACCCTAAACCCTAAACCCTCAACTCTCCACCCTCAACCCTAAACCCTAAACCCTCAACCCTCAACCCTAAACCCTAAACCCTAAACCTCAACCTCAACCTCAACCTCAACCTCAACCTCAACCCTTCCCCTACCGCTTTTCTCTCAACACTTGGGCAAATTTTGAGAAAAAATCGCCCAAAGGCGTATTCATGGGCGATCCTCGCGACGCACCCCAATGTGCCGAACCAACCTACCATGCCGCTGGACCTTCACCCCACTAACCTCGCCACCACCGCCAAGAATCCCCATCCCAAACACCGGCCCCACGCCACCTAAATCAGGCCACATGCCGCTAAGTAGCCTCCAAATCACGGAAACCCTAGGTGCAGCCCCTAGTGTAGCCGCGGCCCCCTCCAACGGTGACCCATCCTCCGGTCGGTCCCCAATGGTTGCGCCACCCCTAGACGACCTCAATGGAGGGTCAATTGCATCCCAGCAATTGGCCCCTGTTGTTCTGACATCAGACGCGATGCGCAAGGAGTCGCCAGCTCCCTCAGGTCCCTTGGCCGCGTCTTTGCCTCTACCAATTCCTGGCATGCCTATTTTGGCCACGACCGTTCCCTCCCATTTGATCGCGCCATGGATGGCGCCAGCTCAGCACCCAATTGATGAAACGCGGCCCACATTGCCGCAGATCTCAGCCTCAAGCAGCGCGCCAATCCGTAATGCCAACTGTATGCTCCAAGCCTCTGGCTGGGTCAGATTTGGACCCTAGTTTGGTGCCCAGCCGGGCGCTTAACCCCATTCCATGTGGCTCGTCTGGGCGCACCTTTCCAAATTTCTCATGCTACCGCTCGCCAGACTGGTGTGTGTGCAGCACGCCAAACAAGCCGCCCAGCCAGGCCCTCCGACTGCTTTTTTTGTCCTTCTCCGCTTGCCCAATTCAAGAAATGCAATCACCTGTGCCCTCATGTATTTCCTCAAGAAGCTCAATCGCCTTCAACAAAGGGTAGAAAGACATATGTCATTGCCGCGATCGATAGGCAAACCATCTCTTCGATCGAACGGAGTATGCGTAAATCATTTGCTCAGACCAGTCGCCTCCACTCTCCTTGTCATCGCTTGTGGCTAAGGAGCCATATTTACACAGTAGGTGAACCAGCTTTTAGTTATTATCACGACAAGAAAGCTTCTTCATCGAGCCTTTCAAGTTTACACTTGTAGGCAAATTTTCTCATCGTAAGCCCCGAATGGTAGAGGTACATAACTCTTTTCAGAAGTTTGGCTTTATTGGTGATTTTAAGCTTGGGCTTGTTGATTATAAGCATGTTCTTATCCATTTAACGATGAGGATGATTATAGACGTCTATTTTTGAAACCTTTGTGGTTTATTATGGGTTACTCTATGCGTGTGCTAAAATGGACATGTGATTTCCACCCCGATGTCGAGACCCCATTGCCCCTCTGCTTGGATTTCATTTCCTTTACTGCCTGTACATTTACGTGCTAAGGAATTTTTATTTGCTTTATCTAAACTTGTTGGGGTTCCTTTGAGAATTGATGAGGTGACTACGGATTTATTGAGGCCCAGCGGGCCGTGGTTTGTGTGGAGGTGAATTTGAGCATAAGCTCCCCGATAGGTTTGGATTGAACAGGGTGAATCACGTAGTTTTGGCACTCATTGTTTATGAGCAGCTGCACACACTTTTGTGTGAAATGCGACAAATGGGTCATCTTTTGAGAAATGTAGAGTTGGGATGCCTCCGCTGGATATCGATAGAGTTGTTCTACCGGTAAGCCGACATGTTACCCCAGCCTACTAAGCCTATTGTCATTGTGCTTCCTACCCCACAGCTTGACCCGGCCCTAAGCCGCTTGTGGTTGATCCGCCAGCTTGTCGCTTGATAGGCAGGAAGGGAAGGGTAAGGGTAAGGGTAAGGGTAAGTGGTAAGGGTGTGGTAAGGAGGTTGTTGTTGAGACAAGGAAACAAGTGGGTCCCACTTGCCGCTTCTTCTTCCATTCTACCTCCTATTGCTATCCCACCTCCTGTGGTGCTTGAGAGACCCGCCCCGAGCCCATTTCACGACATTACGTTTTGGCTTCCAAGCCAGTTCCTCCAGATACTATTTTTGATCCGTTACATGATCACATGATGAGTTTTCCTCGTGAGTATCCTATGCTATCAGAGCTAGTACAGCCAGTGTTTGATCCTATTCCACATACTCTCCCTGATCCTAGTTGTCATGAGAAAGTTGAGGCTTCTATACCTTCCGATACTGCTAGTTCTATTTAGATGGGGGGTCATCCACTGGGACACTTTCGTCTGAATTCTTCTGAGGACTTGGTTGGTTTAGGGGAGAGAAAAGAGTCAGATGGGTTCACTACAGTTCAGAGGAAGAAGTCCTCGAAAGTTACAGATATTTCTCACCCGACCAAACAGTGACTCGCAACAACAGGTACTTCATCACATAGCCGCCTCTTTAATGTGTGTCATTATCCGAATGCGAGGGGAGGGGCGCTCGCCACACGCAAACGCCTTAAGAAACCGGGTTCACCTTCATCAGTTTATTTTTGGTGATTTTGGAGTCGTTTGTGTTGAAGAAAAACTTTGACTTTATCCGACGATTTCTCTCATTTGATGTGGGTCTAGAGAATGAGTCGGGCAAAATTTGGTGCTTTTGGAATTTGGGGACTACCGCTTTCTTCATGTGTTGATCATCCCAAATTTCTTCATATTAAAGTTGAGGATCCTAGATTAGCCAGCCGATGTATATTATCCCCATGTATGCTTCTTCGTCACGGTTGAGTGTCTGGATTTATGGAAGGGACTTCACCGTGTATCCCTTTCTATGGATGGGCCCGGCTGGTTGGGGAGACATTAATGTGATTGCTCACAATGGTGAGCGTGACCGGTAGGAACACCGTGATCGAGGTACCCCGATTTTGGAGATATGATGATGGATTGTGGGTTCGGCAGATGTAGGTTTTTCTCGGCAACAAGATACGTGGACTAATGAGAGGGTGTGGAAGCGCTTAGACAGTAGTTTTGATTAACTCTTTGGTTGCCTCTTTTGTTCATGATTCTCGGCTCGTCATTTGAACCGTAGTACTTCGTGATCACCACCATTGTTGATTCAGTGGTCTTCGATGACCACCGGGACCCCGCCTCTTTCTATTCCTCAACGCTTGGTCTAGACATCATGACTTCTTGAGCTTTGTATCCCAAAAGTGGTCATTTCCTACTCATCATCATACAGAATGACGCTCTTTGAAGAAGATCTTTCTACCAAACAGGCCTCCGCTGGTGGAATTGACATGTGTTTGGAGACATTTTCGAGAGGGTCGAGATGCAGAGTTCGCCTACGATGCTGATCCGAGTCCAGCCCACCGTGATTCTCTTCACCAGGCACAGGCGGTTTTGAACCGCACATTATCTATTGAGGAGGCTTTTTGGAAACAAAAAGGGCACGCTGGGTTTGTGAGGGCGATCACAATACCCAATATTTTCACTCTATGGTTCATGGACGCCAGACGAGCCAAGATTCGTTCTATTACTGTCCCTACATGAGAGGTGCTTGATTCTCTTGATACTGTCCAGCCTTCTGCGATTTCCTTTTTCCAGGAGCTACTATCAGCTCCACCTTAGCCTGTCGATCCTATTCGACCTGATATTATACCTCGATCAGTGTCCGATGCGGACAATTTGCAGCTTAATCGGATGCCCACTTTGGATGAGGTTCAGGAGGCGATTTTTAGTATTGATCCTGACAGTGTTGCAGGGCCAGATGGATTCTCTTCACACTTTTTCCAGGAGTTCCGTCATATCAGCTTATGTACGGTTTTTAATAAGTTGGTTACAAAGTTGTTGAATTCGCATTTGAGAACTATTCTACCTCGATTATTTCACCTCCCTCAGAGCGGGTTTATTGCAGGACGCCCCATCGGGGATAATGTCCTCCTTGCATAGGAGTTACTTCATACACTTGATAATGAATAAAAGGGGGGTAATGTTATCCTCAAGTTAGATAAGGCTAAGGCCCATGACCGCATGGATTGGGGTTTCTTGATCTCCATTATGGAGGGCTTTGATTTGATGCTTTGTGGATTGATCGGATACGGAGATGTATATCTGAGTGTCATTTCTCGCCTCCCGCTTAACGGCGCACCATGTGGTTTCTTCCCGCCTTCATGGGGACTCGACAGTGGTGATCTCATCTCTCCTTCGTGTTTATTATAGCAAAGAGATCACTTTTCACGCCTACTTACACAAAGAAGATCGGATGATTCCTTCGACGGCATATGCATATGGAGGAGATGCCCTTATCTCTCATCTATGTTTTGCAGATGATATGATTATTTTCGCCAACGGTCAAAAGCAGTCTATTCGTCGGGTTTTGCACTGTCTAGAGCATTATGAGAGAGCTTCCGGCCAGTTGGTGAATAGAGATAAGAGCGGGATCATATTACCTAGACGGTCTTCCATTAGTCAGATACACAGACTGGAGCACCTGACAAGATTTCGTCATCAGCAACAGCCTTTCACTTATCTTGGTGTCCCTTTATACAAAGGGGCTCGCAAGATCTTTTTATACTATGACTTGATTTAGAAAGTACGGAGTCAGATTTCTGGTTGGGCATCGAGACTTCTCTCACCTGGATGGAGGATTACTCTAATTCGATCTCGCTTTCTTCGCCCCGCTATATCTTCTTCAGATTATGAAGCCTCCCAAGGCTGCCTTGAAGAAGTTAGAGAGTATTTTGCTAGATTTTTATGGGACCTGGAGAGATCATTCACATTGACTTCATTGGAGGAGATGGAAGGATCTTTGCCTTCCCATCGATGAGGGAGGATCGGGCTTTAGGAGATTACAGGACCTTGTCGACACATTCTCCCTAAAGCTCGTGGCTCTTTCGTTCTCAAGAATCACCGCTGGGCTCTCGCCATCGAGCAAGTATTGTCGTGGTACTCATCCCATATCAAGCACTGCTCCGTGATTCTCGCCTTCTACTGTCTCGGAGGAGGTTGAAGCACATTGGCCTGCAGGCAGAGTCCCACATTGCGTGGAAATTAGGTCGTGGGCACGTTTTCTTTTGGCATGACCGTTGGATGGGAGACTCACATTGGCATATCGGCCTCGCAGCTTGACTCATTCTTCTATCCGCTTGAATGACTTATTTGATGATCTTGGATGGAACATTGGCGGCACTCCTTTAGTTGGTTCCATGTGCTATTGCAGAAAGCGTGATAGGAGTATACCTCTTACTCTCTCTGTACCGATCGATTACTTGGATGATAATTCAGATGGTAGATTTACTACCAAGTCAGCATGGCAGTTAGTTCGTACAGGGTGTACTATACAGGTTATCTATAGCATGATTTGGAGTTCTCTCATCCCGACGATAGTCTCTTTCTTCTGTTGGAGGCTCTGGCAGGGACTCATCCCAGTTGATGTAGTGATTTAAAGATGGATTGGGAGTCATATGGCTTCGAGGTGTCGTTGTTGTTCGGCCATGAGACTATCCAGTATTTATTCATTGATAGCCCTATTGCGCCTCGGTGTAGAGCCACTTCTCCGCTATCTTCATATTATCCCCACCGGAGGGTTTTCGAGACGGGTTTCGTGCTTGGCGGTTTTCAGGCGCAGTTTGTCCGTCAGGGCCATATTCGCACGATTATTCCGCTCTTGATTCTTTGGTATTTATGGACAGCGAGGAATGATGCAAAGTACCGGAATATCGCTATGGAGTCAAACGGATCATCCGGAGAGTTTATCGATCGTCTCCCTTCTTCACACAGCCGCTTATCTGTGTTCATCCATTGGCGCGGAGATATCGATATCGCCCATTGTTTGGTGTATCTCTTACCGCTCCACCTATTTTTCCCCCTATTTTAGTCTTTGGCGACTCCACCGGTGGGATCCCATAAGATTAACACCGATGGTTGCGTCAAATTTAGTTTCGCTAGTGGAGGAGGATTATTAGAGATTCGACAGTCGCTGTATTCGGGCATTCTTCTCCTTCTATGGTGACCGCTTATCTTGGAGGCCGAGCTCGAGCTATTCTCGATGGGATTCTACTTGCTCGAGAGGATTGGATTGCCGCCCGTGGATCGAGTCGACTCTACTTTGGCCATACACCGCATTACCGAGGTGGAGGACCGTGGACTATTCTGCTACTCTACCGCCATATCGACATCTACTTGTTTTCTAATCGATATATAGTTTCTCACATCTACCGCGAGGGCAACCAAGTTGTCGATTCACTTGCTTCAGAGGATGGGATCGCTGTTACTACTCGAGTCTGCCCCCGTGATCTACCACGACGGCATCATAGCCTTAGTCCGATTGATAGATCCGGACTCCCTTCGATTAGAGGTTTATAGGTCTTATGTTAGAGATTTATAAATCCTTACTTTGGACTATTTGTTAGGGAGGTAGTACCTCCTCATTTATTGCTTTCTGTTATTTCCTTTACACTTTTGATTGGAGGTCGCTTTATGTCCCCCTCCCATGTACTTCTTTGAGTTATTTTATATACGGCCTGGGCTTCCTTAACCCCCCATCCTCTCCTGGTGGAGGCCTGACAACCACGCTGGACCTGTGATGGTGTGTTTAAAAAAAACCCTAAACCCTAAAACCAAAACCCTAAACCCGAAAACTGAAAGCCTAAACACTAAACCCTAAACCCTAAACCCAAAACCCTAAACCCTAAAACCCTAAACCGGGTCCCGCCAACATGACTTCTTATCCTTTGTATCTCAAAAGTGGTCATACCCGACCTCGGCTTTTATAGGATGGTCGCTCTTTGGAAAAGTGCTTTAGGATGAAGCAGGACTTCGTTGGTGGAGTAGACATGTGTTTGGGGATATATTTCAGAGAATTAGAGATGCCGAGAGCAGGTGGATGAGGCCGAGATGGAATATGATTTGGATCCATCACCGCACATAGAGAGCACTTACATCGTGTTCAGCCCCACCGAACCGCGTGCTTTTGTCTATTGAGGAAGACTTCGAAACAAGGTGGGACTCGTTGGATGTGCGAGGAAGAGCACGACACGAGGTGGTATTTTCATTCATTGGTGCAGGGCGCCACATGCGGTCCCGTGATACATTCTATTAGATCTCGTGACGGAGAGACTTGTCTCTGCACACGAGGAGATCTGTGGTTCATTGTTTTTTTTCCAGACCTCCTTTCTGCTCCCGCCCACGCAACTGACCAAATTTTACCAGATATTATCCCCTCTTTGGTTACTCAAGAGGATAATCAAGAGCTGAACCGACTTCCATCATTGGCTGAGGTTAGAGATGTAGTGTTCAAGATTGATGCGTATAGTGTAGCGGGTCCGATGGGTTCACCTCTTTTTTTTTCAAGCAAAGGTTGGGAGATTGTCTAGGATGATGTTTTTTCGTGCAGTTTTGGACTTCTTTTATGGTGGGCATCCGCTTAGGAGATTCTCTCGCTACTTTATAATCTTGCTTCCCAAGCGAGACAACGCTTGTCGATGGACGAGTATCGACCGATTAGTCTTTGCACGGTGTTCAACAAGATTGTCACCAAGCTCCCGAACCTCACTTAAGTTTTGTTTTGCCTCGTATCATCTCTCCACAAAGCAGAGTGGCTTTATTCAGAGAGGTCGATTGGTGATAACGCCTTGTTGGCACAGAGATGCTCCATACATTGGATACCCAGGCCCGTGGAGACAATGTCATCCTTAAGCTAGATATGACTAAGGCATATGACAGGTTAGATTGGACTTCTTTATGACTGTGATGGAGAGATTTGGATTCGATTGGATGTGGAGGAATAGAATAAGGCGTTGTATTTCGAGTGCCATTTTTCCGTCTTGGTGAATGGCAGCCTTGTGGTTTCTTTCCTTCTCTCGTGGGCTTAGACAGGGGATCTCATATCTCCTTCGTTGTTTATCATTGCGCAGACATTTCTCATGGGTCTCACCAAGCTTTTCAAAGAAGATCCATCGATGGCATATATTCATAGAGGTGACACTCTTGTCTCACATCTTTGTTTTGTTGATGATATGATCATATTTGCCAATGGCCAAAGACAACAAGAAGAAAGTACTTCATTGTTTGGAGCACTATGAGAGGGTCTCCGCCGTTGGTGAATAGAGACAAGAGTGGTCTTATTGTGCCTAAGAGGGCACCTCCTTCTAGGATTCGGGAGATACTTGAGCACATTACTGGCTTTCGACGCCAAGAACAACCTATCACATACTTGGGCATACCCTTGTTTAAAGGGGCACGAAAGACCTTCTTATATGATGATCTATTTTATAAGGTCAAGAGCAAGATCTCTCGATGGGCCTTTAGTCGCTATCTCGCAAGTGGATTACTTTATCGAGGTCTCATTTTTTTTCCTTGCCTCTATCTATTTTTCGATTATGCAGCCTCCCAAGACAGTCTTTCAAGAAGTTAGAGAGTATATTTGCTAGATTCTTGTGGGATTCAAAGGATCGTGCTCACCAGATGATTGGAAGAGATGGAAGGATATTTGCCTTCCATCTAATGAGGGTGGTTTGGGCTTCGTAAGATTAGAGGACGTGGTCCAAGCTTTCTTTGAAGCTCGGTGGTTATTCGGATCTTAGCGATCGCCCGGGCTCGCCATCGGGCAAGTATTATGGAGGCACCCACCCCCCTCGCACCCATACCACATTCTCGCTCGTGGTTTGGAGGAGGCTAAAGGGGTGGGACTCACAATGAGCCCCACATCGCGTGGCGTTGGGTCGGGCGATATTCTTTTGGCACGACTGTTGGATGGGTGACATGACTTTAGCTCAAATGTTTCCTCATAGGAGCATACTTCCGCCCGTGTAGTTGAGTTCTTTGATGATACTTGGATGGGATATCGATAGACTCTTGTTGGTCCTTCCACATGATATAGAAATCTAGGTTGGAAGTCTACCGCTTTGTCCCGATGTTCTTGATAGACCTATGTGGAAAGACACCCCGTGATGGTAGGTTTTCTACCAAGTCGGCGTGGCAACTTGTTCGCAAGACCGGGAGTACTCTTCGTGCCTTTTGTCGCATCATTTAGAGCCCCATCATCCCGCAGACTATCTCTTTCTTTTGTTGGCGATTGTGGCAGGGTTTAGTGCCGATGGATGTGATTATTCAGAGGAGGATTCGGGCCCACATGGCATCAAAGTGTCGATCTTGTTTAGAGATTGAGACCATCCAAAGATGTCTTTATTGATAGCCCCGTGGCTCACTAGGTATGGCAAAGACTTCTCACTATTTTGGCATTTCCTCGTGGTTGGAGAGATGCTACAAGATAGATTTCAAACTTGGAGATTCTCGAGCCGCTTTGTCGAGGGCCATATTCAAGACTATCATCCCTTTGTTGGTCTTTTGGTACATTTGGATGACTAGGAATGATGCGAAGCATCCTAGGATTGGCATGGAGCCCAACAGATCATCCTGGCGGGTCTATCACACTATTTCTTTACTACTGACGGAAGACTCTTTCAATTTGTGCATTGGCGTGGGGACCTTGATCTTTCTCCACATTTTGGTATTACTCTTACTTCTCCTATCCCCACTTCTACTTTGGTTTATTAGGCGTCTCGTTCATCGGATCTCCCAAGATCAATCCGATGGATGTCGGGGATGGATTTGAGCGGGGGGTGTTATCGAGAGATCACACTGGCGTTGTATCGTGGCCTTCTCTCGCTCACGGAGACATACTTATTTTGGAGGTAGAGTTGAGAGCCATTTTACATGGCATAGAGCTTGCCCGACGGATGGGTTTTGTGGACTTATGGATTGAGACCGACTCTACACTTGTCGCTCATTGTATTTCACGTGGTGGGGGCCGTGGGTGATTCATCAATACTCGACGCATCCGACATCTTCTATCATTCGATCGAGACATAGTTTTCCATATTTTTCGAGAGGAAAACCGTGTCGCCGACTCTTTAGCTTCCGAGGGTGGGACCAACGACATTATCGTGAGTATGGATCTTCGAGACTTGCCTCGTCGCTCATCGTGGACTACTTCTGACCGATGAGATATGGCCTTCCATCGTTAGAGGTCTTTAGTTTTTGTTAGTTTGTTTTTCATTTGCTTTTGCTTTTGCTTTTCGTAATTATGTACCGGACGTAGTATCTCTATATTTGCTGTAGTTTGAGAAATTTTTTCATTCGTTGTATGCTTGGAGGTCGTGTTCATACCCCATCCCGTGTACTACCCTTTTATATAAATGCAGTGGTAGGGGCATCCAAACCTCCACCCACTGTCTCCGGTAGAGGTCTAAAACTATATTGGACTGTGTTGGTGCTTCGAATAAAAAAAAACCCTAAAACCCTAAACCCTAAACCCTTCCCCCAAGCGCTTTCTCTCTCGGCCTTAGGCGATTTTGGGCGATTTTTTTCGCTTCTAGGAGACTCATGGGCGATTTCATCCAAATGCAAGCCAATGTCCCAAATCAACCAACCAAACCCCAGACTTAGCCCCTCCATGCTCAAATTTTGCTTTGCCGACC
Organism: Forsythia suspensa; assembly: GCA_023638005.1. Classification (NCBI taxonomy): domain Eukaryota; kingdom Viridiplantae; phylum Streptophyta; class Magnoliopsida; order Lamiales; family Oleaceae; genus Forsythia; species Forsythia suspensa. Next base: position 68,005,723 of record CM042674.1, on the reverse strand, counting down.
ATACCCAACCCACAATCCCGCCACACGCCACCTCAATCAGGCCTCACGCCACCAAACTGCCTCCAAATTGTAGAAACCCTAGGTTTGGCCCCTAGTGTAGCCACGGCCCCCTCCAACGGTGACCTACCCACCGGTCAATCTCCCATGGATGCGCCACCCCTAGACAGGTCCTATTGAGAGGTCAATTGCACCCCAACAATTGGCCCTCGCATTGCTCAAAGAACCAGACGAGACGAGGCAAGAAGGGGCTCGCCAGCCCCTCAGCCCTTCGGCTGCGTCTACCCTTCTCTCAATTCCAGGTTTGCCTTTTTCCGGCATTGTTAGCTCCTCCCATCTCGCTCGCGCCACCCCTCACCCCCGCCCGATGATTCGAGCACCAATCTGCCATGAATCAGCCCCAGCAGCTGCGTCTGCTTCAGTGAAAAATTTCATGCCTCAAAGTGCGGTTGGACTTCAAATGGACCCTCTTGTCCAGCCTGTGGTGGCGCTTGACCAATTTCGTAAGGCTCTCCGAGCGCACCTTGCAGCTCTCGTGCGGCATTGCTTCATGCAAGACGCGCCTGCAGCAGCAGGCGTGGCTGGTACTGGGTAATCCTACTGCTTTTTTCCGTCCTCCTCCGTTTGCCTAATTCAGCTGCTGCAATCCCTCCATGCCCTCATGTATTTTCTCAAGAAGCACAGTCAGCTTTGAATAGTGGTAGAAAGACTTATGTCGCCGCAGATGATCGATAGACAGCCGCTTTTCTTCGACTGAACGGATTATGCGAAAGTCTTTTGCTTCCGTCCTTCAGGCTGCCCCAGATTCTTCTTGTCATAAATTTGTGGCTAAAGAGCCATTCTTGCATCGTGGAGAACCAGCTTTGACTATCACTGCTGATGAAGAAGCTTCTCTTGCCGAGCCTTTCAAGTTTACACTTGTAGGCAAATTTTCTCACCGTAAACCCCGCATGGTGGAGGTACGCAATTCTTTTCAGAAGTTTGGGTTTACTGGTGAATTTAAGCTTGGGCTTATTGATTTTAAGCATATTCTTATACACTTGATGCATGAGGATGACTATAGTCGATTATTTTTGAAACCTTTATGGTTTTTATGGGTTGCCCTATGCGTGTGCTTAAATGGACGTGTGATTTCCATCCTGATGCTGAGACCCCCATTGCCCCTGTTTGGATTTCATTTCCTTTACTACCTGTGCATTTACGTGCTAAGGAATTTTTATTTACTTTATCTAAACTTGTTGGGGTTACTTTAAGAATTGATGAGGCGATTGCAGATTTATTGAGGCCCAGCGAAGCCGGGGTTTGTGTGGAGGTGAATTTGGAGCATAAGCTCCCACGATAGGGTTTGGATTGAACGGGGTGAATCCCGTAGTTTTTTGCAGCCTATTGTTTATGAGTAGTTGCCTCACTTTTGTGTGAAATGTAGACATATGGGTCATCTTATTGAGACGTGTCGAGTTGGGATGCCTCCGCTAGATGTTGATAGAGTTGCTCCGGCTGGTAAGCCAGATGTTGCCCCGGCTACTAAGCCTATTGCTGTTATACGCCCTACCCCTACAGTTGACCCGGCTCCTAAGCCAGTTGTTGTTGATCTGCCAGTTGCTGTTGATAGGGCAGGGAAGGGAAAAGGTAAGGAGGTTGTTGTTGAGACAAGGAAGCAGTGGGTCCCACTTGCCAGTTCTTCTTCCATTCCACCTCCTATTGTCATACCACCTCTTGTGGTGATTGAGAGACATGCTCCTGCGCCCAGCCCTTCGATTCCTACTATTTTGGCTTCAAAGTCAGTCCTCTCATATACTATTTTTGATCCGTTACTTGATCACATGATGAATATCCTATGCTATATGAGCCAGTGTAGCCAGTGTTTGATCCTATTCAACATACTCTCCCTGATCCTAGTTGTCATGAGAATGTTGAGGCCTCTATACCTTCAAATACTGCTAGTTCTATTCAGATGGGGGGTCATCCCCAAGGACACTTTCGTTGGAATTCATCTGAGGACTTGGTTGGTTTAGGGGAGAGAAAAGAGTCTGATGGGTTTACTACCGTTCAGAGGAAGAAGTCCTCGAAGGGCACAGACATTTCTCGCTCGACTAAACGGGTGACTCATGATCAATGACAGTACTTCATCACATAGCCGCCTCTTTTTAATGTGTGTCATTATCTCGGAATGTGAGGAGTGGGCGATTCGGCCACACGCAGACGTCTTAAGAAACCGGGTTCGACTTCATCAGTTTATTTTTGGTGATTTTGGAGCCGTTTGTTTTGAAGAAAAATTTGACTTTATCCGACGATTTCTCTCATTTGATGTGGGTCTAGAGAATGAGTCGGGTAAAATTTGGTGCTTTTGGAATTTGGGGACTACCGTTTCTTCATGTGTTGATCATCCCCAATTCCTTCATATTAAGGTTGAGGATCCCAGATTAGCTAGGCCGATGTATATTACCCCTGTGTATGCTTCTTGCTCTCCGGTTGAGCGTCGGGACTTATGGGAGGGACTTCACCAGATATCCCTTTCTATGGATGGGCCGTGGCTGGTAGGGGAAGACTTTAATGTGATTGCTCACAATGGTGAGCGCACTGGTAGGAACACTCATGATCGAGGTACCTCAGATTTTGCAGACAAGATGGATTGTGGTTTGACAGATGCGTGTTTTCGGCGGTCGGTGAGACATGGACTAATGGGAGGGTGTGGAAGCGTTTAGACAGAGTTTGATTAACTCTTTGGTTGCCTCTTTCTGCTCACACGATTCTCGGTTCGTCATTTGAACCGTAGAACTTCGTGATCACTCGCCGCTGTTGATTCAAAGTGGTCTTCGATGACGATTTGGGACCTCGCCTTTTCGATTCCTCAACGTTTGGTCTAGACATCATGACTTCTTGAGCTTTGTATCCCAAAAGTGGTCATTTCCTACTCACCATACAGAATCATTTGCTCTTTGGGAGAAGATCTTCGGCTCAAACAGGCCTCCGTTGGTGGAATCGACATGTGTTTGGAGATATTTTTCAGAGGGTCAAAGATGCAGAGAGTAGAGTTGATGAGGCGAGTTAGCCTATGTGATGATCCGAGTCCAAATTTCACCGTGATTCTTTTCACTGAGCACAAAGCGGTTTTGAACCGCACATTATCTATTGAGGAGGCTTTTGGAAACAAAAGCGGGGCACATTGGGTTTGTGAGGGCGATCAAAATACCCGATATTTTCACTCTATGGTTCAGGGACACCATATCAGAGCCAGGATTCATTCTATTACTGCCCCTACTGGAGAGGTGCTTGAATCTCCCGACACTTGTCCGAATTACTGCGGTTTCTTTTTTTTCAGAGCTACTATCGGCTCCACCTCACTGTCGATCCTATTCGACCGATATTATACCTCGATCGGTGTCCGATGAGGAAAATTTGCCGCTTAATCGGATGCCCACTTTAGCTGAGGTTCGGGAGCCGATTTTCAAGATTGATCCCGATGTTGTTGTAGGGCCAGATGGATTTTCTTCACACTTTTATAGGAGTGTTGGGATATCATTTCGAGAGGATGTGTTTAGGGCGGTCTTAGATTTTTGAGGAGGGACACTTTCTTAGAGGGTTTTCGCCGACTTCTATCGTCCCGCCACCAAGCGGGATAATGCATGTAAGTGGTCGAGTTACATCCCTATCACTTATGTACGCTTTTTTAATAAGTTGGTTACAAAAGCTGTTGAATTCAAGCGCTGAGTACTATTTTACCTCAGATTATTTCATCTCCTCAGAGTGGATTCATTGCAGGACGTCTCATTGGAGATAATGTCCTCCTTGCACCGGAGTTACTTCATACACTTGATACGAAGGTGGAGTGGAGGGAAGGAAATGTTATCCTCAAGTTAGATATGGCTAAGGCCTATGACCGCATGGATTGGGGATTCTTGATCTCTATTATGGAGGGCTTTGGATTTGATGCTTTGTGGATTGATCGGATACGGAGATGTATATCTGAGTGTCATTTCTGCCTCGCTTAACGGCGAGACCTTGTGGTTTCTTCCTTCTTCACGGGCTCAGACAGGTGATCCCATCTCTCCATCGCTGTTTATTATAGTAGCAGACTACTTCTCACGCCTTCTTACTCAGCAATATCGGTAGATTCTTTCGATGGCATACAGACATGGAGGAGATGACCTTATCTCTCATCTATATTTTACAGATGATATGATTATATTCGCCAACGGTCAGAAGCAGTCTATTCGTCGAGTTTTGCACTGTATAGAGCATTATGAGAGAGCTTAGGCCAGTTGGTGAACAAAAATAAGAGCGGGATCATCTTACCCAGCGATCTTCTATTAGTCAGATACATAGATTGGAGCACCTGACGGCAGGTTTTCGTCATCGGTTGTGCAGCCTTTCACTCATCTTGGTGTCCCTTTATACAAAGGGGCTCGCAAGATCTTTTTATAGGATGACTTGTTTCGAGAAAGCACTTGAGTCGATTTCTAGTTGGGCATCGAGACTTCTCTCACCTGGAGGGAGGATTACTCTGATTCGATCCGTGCTTTCTTCGCTCCCGCTCTATCTTCTTCAGATTATGAAGCCTCCCAAGGCTGTCTTGAAGAAGTTAGAGAGTATTTTTGTTAGATTCTTATGGGACTCGAGAGATCATTCACATCGACTTCATTGGAGGAGGTGGAAGGATCTTTGCCTTCCCATCGAGGAGGGAGGACTGGCTTTAGGAGATTACAGGACCTTGTTGACACATTCTCCTAAAGCTCTCGTGGCTCTTTCGTTCTCGCCGATCACGTGGGCTCGCCATTGAGCAAGTATTGTCGTGGTACTCATCCCATAATGGCTAATGTTTCGTATTCTACTTCTACCGTCTGGAGGAGGTCGGGCACACATCGCTCACACGAGTCCCACATTGCGTGGAAATCGGTCGTGGGCACGTTTTCTTTTGGCATGCCCATTGGATGGGAGACTCCACATTGGCATATCGGTTCCCACTGATTGACTCATTCTTCTATCCGATTGCATGACTTATTTGATGATAATTGGATGGAACTTTAGCGAACTCCTTGATTGGTTCCATGTGCTATTGCAGCAGCGTATAGGAGTATACCTCTTACTTTCCAGGTACCTGATCATATTACTTGGACAGATAATTCAGATGGTAGATTTACTACCAAGTCAGCATGGCAGTTAGTTCGCACAGGGTGTACTATACAGGCTGTCTATAGCATGATTTGGAGTTCTCTCATCCCGACGATAGTCTCTTTCTTCTATTGGAGGCTCTGGCAGGGACTCATCCCAGTTGATGTAGTGATTCAGAGATGGATTGGGAGTCATACGGCTTCGAAGTGTCAGTGTTGTTCGGCTACAGAGACTATCCAGATTTATTCATCGATGACCCTATAGCAGTTCAGGTGTGGAGCCACTTCTCTGCTATCTTTCATATTATCCCCGACCACTCGGAGGGTTTTCGATCTGGGTTTCGTGCTCGCGTTTTCAGGCGTTTTGTCCGTCAGGGCCATATTCGCATGATTATTCCACTCTTGATTCTTTGGTATATATGGACAACGAGGAATGATGCGAAGTACCGGGATATCACTATGGAGCCGAGACGGATCATCTGGAGAGTTTATCGTACTGTCTCCCTTCTTCACACAGGCCGTTTATTCAGGTTCATCCATTGGCGTGGAGATATCGATATTGCCCCATTGTTTGGTGTATCTCTTACTGCTCCACCCATTTCCCCCCTATTTTAGTCTTCTGGCGCACTCCACCAGTGGGATCCTACAAGATTAACACTGATGGTTGCGTCAAAGATGGTTTCGCTAGTAGAGGAGGGATTATTAGAGATTCGACAGGTCAGTGTATTCGGGCATTCTTCTCCTTCTATGGTGACTGCTCTATCTTGGAGGCTGAGCTTCGAGCTATTCTTGATGGGATTCTACTTGCTCAGAGGATTGGATTGTCAGTTCTGTGGATTGAGTCAGACTCTACTTTGGCCATACACTGCATTACCAGGGGTGGAGGACCGTGGACTATTCAGGCTACTCTCCGCCATATCAAACAGCTACTTGTTTTCGACCGAGATACAGTTTCTCACATCTACCGCGAGGACAACCAGGTTGCTGATTCTCTTGCTTCAGAGGGATGGGATCGTCGTTGCTACTCGTAGTATGCGCCCCGTGAACTACTTCACGACGGCATCAGCAGCCTTAGTCCAGATTGATAGATCTGGACTCCCTTCAGTTAGAGGTTTATAGGTCTTTTGTTAGAGATTTATAAATCCTTACTTTGGACTTTTGTTGGGAGGTAGTACATCCTCATTTATTGCTTCTGTTATTTCCTTTACTCTTTTGATTGGAGGTCGCTTTATGTCCTCTCCCATGTACTTCTTTGAGTTATTTTATATACGGATCGGGCTTCCTTAACCCCCATCCTCTCCTCTGGTGGAGGCCCCGACAATCACTGGACTGTGATGGTGTGTTTACAAAAAAAAACCCTAAACCCTAAACCCTAAACCCTAAACCGAGGCCGGTCATAATCAACATAATTTATAGCTCTTTCCCGATCGATTCCACGAGTTAGAAGACTCGGCACCCACTCATCTGAATCAGAACGGCAAAATGGCCTCTATTTTAGCTCGCAAATCCATTTCTACTCTTCACCTCACCTCGCTCTGGCGAGGGCAAGCATTGCAGGTTCCAAGCATTTTGGGACAATCTATGGCGAACGCTCATTTGCCACCAAGCACTCATTCTCTACTGACAAAGATGATGAAGAAAGAGAAAAACTCGCTAAGGAGATTTCAAAAGATTGGAATTCTGTCTTTGAGCGGAGCATAAACACATTATTCCTTACCGAAATGGTTGGGTCCGAGCCCCGACACTCAAGTATTTTTTTTGTAAAGAAAGTTACAATCAACTATCCATTCGAAAAGGGCCCTTTGAGTCCTCGTTTTCGTGGTGAACATGCACTCCGACGATATCCAACTGGAGAGGAATGGTGTATTGCCTGCAAAGTGTGTAAAGCTATTTGCCCTACCCAAGCAATCACCATTGAGGCCGAGGAACGAAAAGATGGGAGCCATCGGACAACCGGTATGATATCGACATGACAAAGTGCATTTATGCGGGTTTTGCCAAGAAGCATGTCCTGTTGGCGCCATTGTTGAAGGCCCAACTTTGAATTTGCTTTCGAAACTCACGAGTAACTACTATACGACAAGTAGAAGCTACTCAAGAATGGTGACAGTGTGGGAAAGCGAAATTGCCGAGAATCTCGGATCTCGAAAGCCTCTCACCGTTGAGTAGATAATGAGTCGTTAATTTCATTAAACACGAACTTGGGTCCTCCTAATTTTGAATATTTGCCAAATAAAGGGATCTAATTATCGTTTGTACCTTCTTTTTTGCTTCCATTCTCGCCAAAATAGTTATGTAAGTTACTTGTTTGGAACATCAATCATGGATGAGAGAGCAAGTGAAACAACTTGTGGTCTCTTGAAGTGAGGTTCATTTGACGTTACATATTGATCGGATTAAATTTCATTTTTGATTTTTGGTTTTAAAACTAAACCCTAAACCCTAAACCCTAAACCATTCACCCCCGCGCGCTTTTTCTCTCAGCCTTAGGCGATTTTGGGCGATTTTTTTCGTCCTAGGGAGACTCATGGGCGATTTCATCCAAATGCAAGCTAATGTCCCAAATCAACCAACCAAACCCCCGGACTTAGCCCCCTCCATGCTCGGCCTTGCTTCGCCGGCCATACCCAACCCACAATCTGGCCACACGCCACCTCAATCAGGCCTCATGCCACCAAAATGCCTCCAAATCGCGAAAACCCTAGGTTTAGCCCCTAGTGTAGCCGCGGTCCCCTCCAACGGTGACCCATCCACCGGTCAATCTCCCATGGAGGGTCAATTGGAGGGTCAATTACACCCCAGCAATTGGCCCCTGCTGTTCCGCAACCACACGAGACGCGCAGTGGCCCCGCCAGGCCCCCTCAGCCCCTTGACGCGTCTACCCTTCTCTCAATTCTAGGTTTGCCTTTTTCTGGCATGGTTAGCTCCTCCCATCTGCTCTCGCCAGGAGTGGTGCAAGCCTTCACCCCCGCTGATGATTTGCGCACCAATCTGCCAAGGAATCAGCCCTAGCAGCTGCGTAGTTCCAGGAGGAATTTCTGGGCGTTCCTGGTGCGGTTGGACTTCAAATGGACCCTCTTGTCCAGCCCAGGGTGGCGCTTCACCAATTTCCAGAAGGCTCTCCAAGCGCACCTTTGCCAAATTTTGGTGCCACTGCCGGTAGCGCCTGCAGGCGTCTGCTGCACGCCAACAGCCGCCCAATGCCAATCCTCATTGCTTTTTTCCGTCCTCCTCCGTTTGCCTAATTCAGCTGCTGCAATCCCTCCAGGCCCTCATGTATTTCCTCAAGAAGCACAGTCAGCTTTGAATAGTGGTAGAAAGACTTATGCTGCTACAGTGACTGATAGACAGGCCGTTTCTTCGACTGAACGGAGTATGCGAAAGTCATTTGCTTCCGTCCTTCAGTTGCCCAGATTCTTCTTGTCATAAATTTGTGGCTAAAGAGCCATTCTTGCATCGTAGAGAACCAGCTTTGACTATTACTGCTAATGAAGAAGCTTCTCTTGCCGAGCCTTTCAAGTTTACACTTGTAGGCAAATTTTCTCACCGTAAACCCCGCATGGTGGAGGTACGCAATTCTTTTCAGAAGTTTGGGTTTACTGGTGAATTTAAGCTTGGGCTTATTGATTTTAAGCATATTCTTATACACTTGACGCATGAGGACGACTATAGTCGATTATTTTTGAAACCTTTATGGTTTATTATGGGTTGCCCTATGCGTGTGCTTAAATGGACGTGTGATTTCCATCCTGATGCTGAGACCCCCATTGCCCCTGTTTGGATTTCATTTTCTTTACTGCCTGTGCATTTACGTGCTAAGGAATTTTTATTTGCTTTATCTAAACTTGTTGGGGTTCCTTTGAGAATTGATGAGGCGACTGTAGATTTATTGAGGCCTAGCAAAGCCAGGGTTTGTGTAGAGGTGAATTTGGAGCATAAGCTCCCTGATAGGGTTTGGATTGAACGGGGTGAATCCCGTAGTTTTTGGCAGCCTATTGTTTATGAGCAGTTGCCTCGCTTTTGTGTGAAATGTAGACATATGGGTCATCTTATTGAGACGTGTCGAGTTGGGATGCCTCCGCTGGATGTTGATAGAGTTGCTCCGGTTGGTAAGCCAGATGTTGCCCCGGCTACTAAGCCTATTGCTTTTGTACGCCCTACCCCTACAGCTTGACTCGACTCTTAAGCCGCTTGTTGTTGATCCGATTCTGTTGTTGATAGGGCAGAGAAGGGAAAAGGTAAGGAGGTTGTTGTTGAGACAAGGAAGTAGTGGGTCCCACTTGCCAGTTCTTCTTCCATTCCACATCCTATTGTCATACCACCTCCTGTGGTGATTGAGAGACATGCTCCTGCGCCCAGCCCTTCGATTCCTACTGTTTTAGCTTCAAAGCCAGTCCTCTCAGATACTATTTTTGATCCGTTACTTGATCACATGATGAGTTTTCCTCGTGAGTATCCTATGCTATCCGAGCCAGTGCAGCCAGTGTTTGATCGTATTCCACACACTCTCCCTGATCCTAGTTGTCATGAGAATGTTCAGGCCTCTATACCTTCAGATACTGCTAGTTCTATTCAGATGGAGGGTCATCTCCAAGGACACTTTCGTCGGAATTCATCTGAGGACTTGGTTGGTTTTGGAGAGAGAAAGAGTCGATGGGTTCACTCACCGATTCGAGAGGAAGAAGTCCTCGAAAAGGCACAGACATTTCTCACCCGACTAAACGGGTGACTCGATCGACAGTACTTCGTCACATAGCCGCTCTCTAATGTGTGTCATTATCTCGGAATGTGGGGAGTGGGCGATTCACCACACGCAGACGTCTTAAGCTGTTTTTGACTTCATCGGGTTTATTTTTGGTGATTTTGGAGCCGTTTGTTTTGAAGTAAAACATTGACTTTATCCAACGATTTCTCTCATTTGATGGGGTCTAGAGAATGAGTCGGGTAAAATTTGGTGCTTTTGGAATTTGGGGATCACCGTTTCTTCATGTGTTGATCATCCCCAATTCCTTCATATTAAGGTTGAGGATCCCAGATTAGCCAGGCCGATGTATATTAACCCTGTGTATGCTTCTTGCTCATCGGTTGAGTGTCGAGACTTATGGGAGGGACTTCACCAGATATCCCTTTCTATGGATGGGCCGTGGCTGGTAGGGGAAGACTTTAATGTGATTGCTCACAATGGTGAGCTCACTGGTAGGAACACTCGTGATCGAGGTACCTTAGATTTTGCAGACATGATGATGGATTGTGGTTTGACAGATGCGTGGTTTTCCGGCGGTCAAGATATCGTGGACTAATGGGAGGTGTGGAAGCATTTAGACAGAGTTTTGATTAACTCTTTGGTTGCCTCTTTCTGTTCACGATTCTCGGTTCATCATTTGAACCGTAGTACTTCAGATCACTCGCCGTTGTTGATTCAGTAGTCTTTCGATGACGATTTGGGACCTCGCCCTTTTCGATTCCTCAACGTTTGGGAAAAGATCTTTCACTCAAATAAGTCGGTTACAAAGCTGTTGAATTCGCGTTTGAGTACTATTCTACCTCAGATTATTTCATCTCCTCAGAGCGGATTCATTGCAGGACGGCTCATTGGGGATAATGTCCTCCTTGCATGAGGAGTTACTTCATACACTTGATACGAAGGTGCCGGGGAGAAATGTTATCCTCAAGTTAGATATGGCTAAGGCCTATGACCGCATGGATTGGGGGTTCTTGACTTCCATTATGGAGGGCTTTGGATTTGATGCTTTGTGGATTGATAGGATACGGAGATGTATATCGGAGTGTCATTTCTGCTCGCTTAATGGCGCACCATTTGTTTTTCTTTCCTTCTTCACGGGAGATTAGACAGGGTGATCCCATCTCTCCATCGTTGTTTATTATAGCAGCAGACTACTTCTCACGCCTTCTTACTCAACAATATCGGCAAATTCCTTCGATGGCATACAAACATGGAGGGATGCCCTTATCTCTCATCTATGTTTTGCAGATGATATGATTATATTCGCCAACGATCAGAAACAGTCTATTCGCCGGGTTTTGCACTGCATAGAGCATTATGAAAGAGCTTCAGGCCAGTTGGTGAACAGAGATAAGAGCGGGATCATCTTACCCAGGCGGTCTTCTATTAGTCGAGATACGCACTGGAGCACTTTGTGATTTCATCATCGCCAGAAAGACCTTTCACTTATCTTGGTGTCCCCTTATACAAAGGGGCTCGCAAGATCTTTTTATACGATGACTTGATTCAGAAAGTACGGAGTCGGATTTCTGGTTGGGCATCGAGACTTCTCTCACCTGGAGGGAGGATTACTCTGATTCGATCTGTGCTTTCTTCTCTCCCACTCTATCTTCTTCAGATTATGAAGCCTCCCAAGGCTGTCTTGAAGAAGTTAGAGAGTATTTTTGCTAGATTTTTATGGGACTCGAGAGATCATTCACATCGACTTCACTGGAGGAGGTGGAAGGATATTTGTCTTCCTATTGAGGAGGGAGGACTGGGCTTTAGGAGATTACAGGACCTTGTTGACACATTCTTCCTAAAGCTCTGGTGGCTTTTTCGTTCTCAGCGATCACTGTGGGCTCAGTTTTTACTGAGTAAGTATTGTCAGGGTACACATCCCCTACTAGCTACTGTTCTCTATTCTGCTTCAGCTGTATAGAGGAGGCTGAAGCACATTGGCCCGCAGGCGGAGTCCCACATTGCGTGGAAGTTAGGTCGTGGGCACGTTTTCTTTTGGCATGATTGTTGGATGGGAGACTCCACGTTGGCGAGATCGGTTTTAGATTGACTCATTCTTCTATCCAGTTGCATATCTTATTTGATGATACTGGATGGAATATTGGCAGACTCTTTCAGTTAGTTCCACAGGCTATTGCAGAGCAGATTGGGAGTATACCTCTTGTTCTCCAGGTACCCGTTCAGATCACGTGGACTGATACTTCAGATGGTAGATTTGCTACCAAACCGCTTGGCGATTAGTTCAAGACGGGGTGTACTATCTGCTGCCTATAGCATGATTTGGAGTTCTCTCATCCCGACGACGGTCTCCTTCTTCTGTTGGAGGCTCTGGCAGGGACTCATCCTAGTTGATGTAGTGATTCAGAGACGGATTGGGTGTCATATGGCTTCGAGGTGTCAGTGTTGTTCGGCCACGGAGACTATTCAACACTTATTCATTGACAGCCCTATTGCAGTTTAGGTTTGGAGCCACTTCTCTGATATCTTTCATCTTATCACCCGGCCCATGGAGGGTTTTCAAGACCGGTTTGAGCTCGCGCTGTGATGCTTTTCCGTCAGGGCCATATTTGCACGATTGTTCCTCTCTTGATTCTTTGGTATATTTGGACAGCGAGGAATGATGCGAAGTACCGGGATATCACTATGGAGCCGAGACGGATCATCTGGAGAGTTTATCGTACTATCTCACTTCTTCACATAGGCGTTTTTATTGTGTTCATCCATTGGCGTGGAGATATGGATATCGCCCCATTATTTGGTATCCATCTCACTACCCCACCCCCTTCCCTCCCTATTTTAGTCTTCTGGCGCACTCCACCAGTGGGATCCTACAAGATTAACACTGACGGTTGCGTCAAAGATGGTCTTGCTAGTGGAGGGAGGATTATCGAGATTCGACAGTCGGTGTATTCGGACAATCTTCTCCTTCTATGGTGACCTGCTCTATCTTGGAGGCCGAGCTTCGAGCTATTCTTGATGGGATTCTACTTGCTCAGAGGATTGGATTGTCGATTCTGTGGATTGAGTCGACTCTACTTTGGCCATACATTGCATTACTAGAGGTGGAGGACCGTGGACTATCTGAGCTACTCTCCGCCATATCAAACATCTACTTGCTTCCCGACCGCGATTGGTTTCTCACATCTCTCATGAGGGCAACCAGTTGTTGATTCACTTGCTCGGAGAGGGATGGGATCGTCGTTGCTACTCGTGAGTACTCCCGGGATCTACCACGACAAAGATCGGCAGCCTTGGTCCAGATTGATAGATCTGGACTTCCTTTGATTAGAGGTATATAGGTCTTTTGTTTGAGGCTTATAGGTCTTTATTTTGGACTTTTTGTTAGGGAGGTAGTACCTCCTCATTTATTGCTTTCTGTTATTTCCTTTACTCTTTTGATTGGAGGTCGGACTTTATGTCCCCTCCCATGTATTTCTTTGAGTTATTTTATATATGGTGGGGCTTCCTTAACCCCCATCCATCCTCTCTTGGTGGAGGCTCGACAACCACGCTGGACCTGTGATGGTGTGTTACTAAAAAAAAAAAAAAAAAGACCCTAAACCCTAAACGCTGGGACTGTGATGGTGTGTTATTAAAAAAAAAAAAACCCTAAACCCCAAACCCTAGTTTTTTTTCATCCATTGTTCTAGAATTAGTCCCAATTGTAGTACTTGTGAGAAGTCTAATGGACTTACTGAGAATGTTTCTAACTCCTCTGTCGGAAAAACTAGCCAATTTGAACCTATAATCCGTGGTTTGAAGCCCTCATGGAGGATATCCTCTTCACCTTTCTCTGAGGAAATTCTTTTGTCGTAAAACCCTAGTCACGATTTTCCCTTCAGAGTTTATCGGAAAATGTATCTGGTATTTTTGCTCATTATGTAGATTAGTGTGGGTCTTCGTGACCCACCCATTATCATCCCTACATCAACTTTATCTTCTTATCACCGTTCGTAGAGAGATTTACTCCACTACATGCACACACAAAAATACTTCTTTGTCCGTTACTATATCTTCATCCTCTTAAATCAAAACTCATATCTCTCTCTCAATTCTTCAATTTCTCCATATTCTTTTCCATATTCATCATAATCAAACTCGACAAATTTCTCTCTCTCATTTTTCTCAACGTTTCGGTCCATTAAAATTTTTTACAGTCAGATTCCACTGCAAAAGAAAAGAGGTATAATAGTTTGGACTACGGTTCCCAGGAAGAAGTCCTCGAAAGGCAATGATCTTCCGCACCCAGCCGGACGAACAATCGGTCGACTGGTTAGCTCGTCCGTTTTGTCAGAGAGTTCAGATGGTTGTTTCATTCCCACAGAGATCTCAGACGGTGACCGGTTCCATCTTCCAGTTTGGCTGGAAGTACAGACGGTCGTCCAATAGTGCCATCCGTTCCAGCAGGGAGCTCAGACGGTCGACCGTTATCAACAACCGGTTGACCCGTTACAAACAACCATCTACCACCGGCATACCCATCTCTTTTCGCCCAAGCAAACAGGTGACTCGCAGTCAGACAGGTGCTTCGTCACATAGCCAGTCCCTTTAATGTGTGTGATCATTTGGAATGTAAGAAGTGTGGGCAGCACTGCCACTCGTAGACGTCTTAAGAAATTGGTTCAGCTTCATCAGGTTTATTTTTTGGTGATTTTGGAGCCGTTTGTTTTGAAGAAAAAATTTGACTTTATCTGATGATTTCTCTCATTTGATGTGGGTCTAGAGAATGAGTCGAGTAAAATTTGGTGCTTTTGGAATTTTGGGGACTACCGTTTCTTCATGTGTTAATCATCCCCAATTCTTTCATATTAAAGTTGAGGATCCTAGATTAGCCAGGCCGATGTATATTACCCCCGTATATGCTTCTTGCTCGCCGGTGGAGCGTCGGGATTTATGGAAGGGTCTTTACCAGATATCTCTTTCTATGGATGGGCCATGGCTGGTTGGGGGAGACTTTAATGTGATTGCTCACAATGGTGAGCGTACTGGTAGGAATACTCGTGATCGAGGTACCTCCGATTTTGCAGATATGATGATGGATTGTAGTTTGACAGATGCAGGTTATTCTGGCAGTCAGTACACGTGGACTAATGGGAGGGTGTGGAAGCGTTTAGATAGAGTTTTGATAAACTCTTTGGTTGCCTCTTTCTGTTCACGATTATCAGTTCGCCACTTGAACCGTAGTACTTCCGATCACTTGCCGTTGTTGATTCAGTGGTCTTTTGATGACGACTTGGGACCTCGTCCTTTTCGATTCCTCAACGTTTGGGAAAAGATCTTTCAGCTCAAATAGGGCCTTCGTTGGTGGAATCAACAGTTTTTGGAGATATCTTTCAATGGTCGGGGATGTAGAGAGCGGTGTTGATGATGCGAGTTAGACTATGATGTGTGATCCGGCCCCCGCTCATCGTGTTTCTTTACACTGTGCTCGTGCGCTTTTGAACCGTGCTTTATCTATTGAGGATGCTTTTGGAAACAAAAAGCGAGAGCTCGTTGGGTTTGTGAGGGCGACCACAACACCCGTTATTTTCACTCTATGGTATGTGGACGCGGATTAGAGCCGAGATTCGGTCTATTACATCCTCTTCAGGAGAGGTGTTCGATTCTCCTGACACTATTCAAGACTCGCGCTTTTTTTTTTTTCAGACTTACTATCGGCACCTTCTCAGCTAATCGATCCCATTCGATCTGATGTTATACCTCGGTTGGTATCGAGATGAGGACAATTTGCAGCTTAATCGGATGCCCACTTTGGCTGAGGTTCGAGAGGCGATTTTCAAAGATTGATCCCGGCGGTGTTGCGAGGGCGGATGGTTTTTCTTCACACTTTTCCAGAGTGTTGGAATATTGTGTCTGAGGATGTATTTTGTGCGATCTTGGACTTTTTGAAGGGGACACTTTCCTAGAGGATTCTCAAACGACTTCTATAGTCCCGCCCCGGGCGGGATAATGCATGTAGGTGGTCCGAGTTCGACCCATCGCCTTATGTACGGTTTTAATAAGTTGGTTACAAAGCTGTTGAATTCGTGCTTGAGTACTATTCTGCCTCAGATTATTTCACCTCCTCAGAGCGGATTCATTGTAGGACGTCTCATTGGGGATAATGTCCTCCTCGCACAGGAGTTACTTCATACACTTGACACGAAGGTGCGGGGGGGAAATGTGATCCTCAAGTTAGATATGGCTAAGGCCTATGACCGCATGGATTGGGGATTCTTGATCTCTATTATAGAGGACTTTGACTTTGATGCTTTGTGGATTGATCGGATACGGAGATGTATATCGGAGTGTCATTTCTCAGTTCTGCTTAATGGTAGACCATGTGGTTTTTTCCCTTCATCACGGGGGCTCAGACAGGGTGATCCAATCTCTCCATCGCTGTTTATTATAGCAGCAGATTACTTCTCACGCCTTCTTACTCAGCAGTATCGGCAGATTCCTTCGATGGGCGTCATGACATGGAGGAGATGCTCTTATCTCTCATCTATGTTTTGCAGATGATATGATTATTTTCGTCAACGGTCAGAAGCAGTCTATTGTCGGGTTTTACACTGCATAGAGCATTATGAGAGAGCTTCTGGCCAGTTGGTGAACAAAGATAAGAGCGAGATCATCCTACCCAGGAGGTCTTCTATTAGTCAGATACACAGACTAGAGCACCTGACAGGATTTCGTCATCAGCAGCAGCCTTTTACTTACCTTGGAGTTCCTTTATTTAAAGGGGCTCGTAAGATCTTTTTATATGATGACTTAATTCAGAAAGTACGGAGTCGGATTTCTAGTTGGGCATCGAGACTTCTCTCACCTGGAGAGAGGATTACTCTGATTCGATCTGTGCTTTCTTCTCTCCCACTCTATCTTCTTCAGATTTTGAAGCCTCCTAAGGCTGTCTTGAAGAAGGTAGAGAGTATTTTTGCTAGATTTCTATGGGATTCGAGAGATCATTCACATCAGCTCCACTGGAGGAGGTGGAAGGATCTTTGTGTTCCTACTGAGGAGGGAGGACTGGACTTTAGGAGGTTACATGACCTTGTTGATATATTTTCCCTAAAGCTTTGGTGGCTTTTTAGATCTCGAGTGATCACTTTGTGGGCTCGCCCATCGAGTAAATATTGTCGTGGTACACATCCCATGCAGCTCATTGTCCCATATTCTACTTCAGCTGTCTGGAGGAGGCTGAAGAACACTGGCCCGCAGGCGGAGTCCCACATTGTGCAGAAGCTAGTTCGAGGGCACGTTTTCTTTTGGCATGACTGTTGGATGGGAGACTCCACGCTGGCCGATCAGTTTCCATAGTTGGCTCATTCTTCTGTCCAGGTGCATGACTTATTTGACGATACTGGATGGAACTTTGGCAGACTCCTTCAATTAGTTCCACAGGCTATTGCAGAGCAGATAGGGAGCATACCTATCACTGCCCATGTACCCAATCAAATTACGTGGACTGATACTTCAGATGGTAGATTTGCTACCAAGTCTGCTTGGCAGTTAGTTCGTACGGAGAGTACTATACAGGCAGTTTACCGCATGATTTGGAGTTCCATCATCCCGACGACGATCTTCTTTTTCTGTTGGCGGCTTTGGCAAGGACTTATCCCAGTTGACATAGTGATTCAGAGACGGATTGGGAGTCAGATGGCTTCGAGATGTCAGTGTTGTTCGGCCACGGAGATCGCTCAAGATTTATTCATTGTGACCCATTGCGATTGCGGTGTGGGGCCACTTCTCCGATATCTTTCACATTACCATCTGACCCCTGGAGGGCTTTCAATATCGGTTTCATGCTTGGCAGTTTTCAGGGCAGTTTCTCCGTCAGGGCCATATTCACACTATTATTCCTCTTTTGATTCTTTGGTATATATGGACAGCGAGGAATGATGAGAAGTACCGGGATATCACTATGGAGCCGAGACGAATCATCTGGAGAGTTTATCGTACTATCTCCTTTCTTCACACAGGCCGATTATTCAGGTTCATCCATTGGCGTGGAGATATGGATATCGCCCCATTATTTGGTGTCCATCTTACTGTTCCTTCCCCTCCACCCCCTGTGTTAGTCTTCTGGCGCACTCTACTAGTGGGATCCTACAAGATCAACACTGATGGTTGCGTCAAAGAAGGTTTTGCTAGTGGAGGAGGCATTATTAGAGATTCGACAGGTCAGTGTATCCGAGCTTTCTTCGCCTTCTATGATGACTGCTCTATCTTGGAGGCCGAGCTTCGAGCTATTCTTGATGGGATTCTTCTTGCTTAGAGGATTGGTCTATCATTTCTATGGGTTGAGTCAGACTCTACTTTGGCCATATACTATATTACCCGAGGGGGAGGACCATGGACTATCCAGGCTACTCTTCGCCATATCAGACATCTAGTTGCCTTCGACCGAGATACAGTTAGCCACATATACCTAGTGAGGGCAACCAGTAGTTGATTCGCTTTGCTGCAGATGGTTGGGATCGTCGTTGCTACTCGAGTACTGTACCATGAGAAACTACCACGTCAGCACCGCAGCTTAGTTCAGATAGATAGATCAGGTATTCCGTCAGTTAGAGGACTATAGGCTTTCTCTTAGGATTTATTGTTAGGGAGGTAGTACCTCCCCGTTTATTGCTTTCTATTTTTTCGTTTACTCTTTTGATTGGAGGTCAGGCTTTATGTCCCCCTCCCATGTATTTCTTTCAGTTGATTTTATATATGGTTGGGGTTTCCTTAACCCCTCCATCCTCTCCTGGTGGAGGCCTAAAAACCATGTTGGGATTGTGATGGTGTGTTTAAAAAATAAAAAAAATAAAAACCCTAAACCCTAAACCCTAAACCCCCGTAGCTTTTCTCTCAACACTTGGGCGAATTTTGGAGAAAAAAATCGCCCAAAGTCGATTCATAGGCGATCCATCATGCACGCATCGCAATGTGCAGAACCAACCTACCATGCTGCCGAACCTTCACCCCACTAACCTCGGCCACCTCTCGCCGGCTATCCCCATCCCAAACTCCAGCCCCACGCCCCTTTAATCAGGCCTCGCGCCGCCCAAAAGCCTTTCAATCACAGAAACCCTAGGTGAGCCACCTATTGTAGCCGCGGCCCCACCCATCGGTCCATCTCCCTTAGATGCGCCACCCCTAGACGGTCTTCTTGGAGGGTCAATTGCAGCTCAGCCTTTAGCCCCCGGTGTTCAGCCCTCAGACGCATCGCGTGGGGTGATGTCGGCCTCCTCAGGCCCTTTGGTCACGTCTCTCCCTCTCGCCAATTCTTTGGAATGCCCAATTTGGCCACGACCAACCCCTCCCATCTGATCGCGCCATGGGTGGCGCCAGGTCTGCCTCCATCTAGTGAAACGCGTCCCTCATTGGCAGCCCCTCAGGCCCCAGCAGGCGCACCAATTCAGAACGCCAATCAGGACCCATCTTTCCAGCACAGGGTGGCGCTTGACCCATTTTCAGAGCACCCACAGGACGCACCCCTGCCAGGCCCTGGTGCACTGCCTACGCGTGCATCTGCGGTATGCCAGCAGGCTTCCCAACGTGCCCCTCCGGTTGTTTTTTCCGTCCTCCTCCGTTTGCCTAATTCAGCTGATGTACTTCCTCCAGGACCTCATGTATTTCCTCAAAAAGCTCAGTCTGCCTTGAATAGTGGCAGAAAGATTTATACTGCAGCCGTGACTGATAGATAGACCGTTTTCTCGACTGAACGGAGTATGCAAAAGTCATTTGCTTCCATTCTCCAGGCTGCCCCAGACTCTACTTGTCACCAATTTTTGGCTAAAGAGCCATTCTTGCATCGTGGAGAACTAGCTTTGACTATTACTACCGATGAGGAAGCTTCTCTTGCCGAGCCTTTCAAGTTCATACTTGTAGGTAAATTTTCTCACCGTAAGCCCAGAATGGTGGAGGTACGTAACTCTTTTCAGAAGTTTGGCTTTACTGGTGACTTTAAGCTTGGGCTCATAGATTATAAGCATGTTCTTATCCATTTAACGCATGAGGATGATTATAGCCGTTTATTTTTTAAACCATTGTGGTTTATTATGGGTTGCCCTATGCGTGTGTTAAAATGGACTTGTGACTTCCACCCCGATGCTGAGACCCCCATTGGCCCTGTTTGGATTTCATTTCCTTTACTGCATGTACATTTATGTGCTAAGGAATTTTTATTTGCATTATCTAAACTTGTTGGGGTTCCTTTAAGAATTGATGAGGCGATCATGGATTTGTTGAGGCCTAGCGAAGCCGGGGCTTGTGTGGAGGTGAATTTGGAGCATAAGCCCACGACAGGGTTTGGATTGAGCAGGGGTGAATCCCGTAGTTTTTGGCGACACATTGTTGTTTATGAGCAGTTGCCTTATTTTTTTGTGCGAAATGTCGACATATGGGTCACCTTATTGACAAGTGTAGAGTTGGGATGCCTCCTTTGGATGTTGATAGAGTTGCTCAGCCGATAAGCCGAGTTAGTGTCCCAACTACTAAGCTATTATTGTGTTATGATTCCTAAGCTTACAGATTGACCCTGCCCCCTGCCGCTTGTTGTTGAGTCGCTAGTTGCTATTGAGCGCCTTTGGGTGATAGGCGGGGAAGGAAAGGAAAAGAAAAGAGGTTGTTGTTGAGACACAAGCAGTGGGTCCCACTTGCTAGCTCTTCTTCCATTCATCTACCTATTGCCATACCACCTCCGTGGTGATCGAGAGACCGCTCCCGAGCCCATCCCCTCGATTACCATTGTCTTCGCTTCAAAGCCGTTACCTTTGATCCGCTACTTGATCATATGATGTCTTTTCCTCGTGAGTATCCTATGCTATCGAGCCGGTTCACCTGATGTTTGATCATGTGCC
The DNA here is from genome assembly GCA_023638005.1 of Forsythia suspensa. Taxonomy (NCBI): domain Eukaryota; kingdom Viridiplantae; phylum Streptophyta; class Magnoliopsida; order Lamiales; family Oleaceae; genus Forsythia; species Forsythia suspensa. Next base: position 67,985,045 of record CM042674.1, on the reverse strand, counting down.
ACATACTCACCCCCGATCCCGCTTGTCATGAGAATGTTGAGGCTTCTCTACCTCGTGAACTGCTAGTTCTATTCGGATGGAGGGTCATCCTATTCAGATGGGGGGTCATCCACAAGGACATTTTCGCCAAAATTAGTCTCGAGGACTTGGTTGGATTAGAGAGAGGCGAGTCGATGGATTCACTCACTGCTCGAGAGGAAGAAGTCCTCGAAAGTCACCGATATTCCTCGCTCGACTAAATGGGTGACTCGTAGTCAGACAGGTACTTTGTCACATAGCCAGTCTCTTTGATGTGTGTTATCATCTGGAATGTGAGGAGAGTGGGCGGTTCGACCACGCGCGAGGCGTCTTAAGAAACTGGTCTAGCTTCATCAGTTTATTTTTTGGTGATTTTGGAGCCGTTTGTTTTGAAGAAAAACTTTGACTTTATTCGACGATTTCTCTCATTCGATGTGGGTTTAGAGAATGCGTCGGGTAAAATTTGGTGCTTTTGGAATTTGGGGACTACCATTTCTTCATGTGTTGATCATCCCCAATTCCTTCATATTAAAGTTGAGGATCCTAGATTAGCCAGGCCGATGTATATTACCCCTGTGTATGCTTCTTGCTCGCCAGTTGAGCGTCAGGATTTATGGGAGGGACTTCACCAGATATCTCTCTCTATGGATGGGCCGTGGCTGGTTGGGGGAGACTTTAATGTGATCGCTCATAATGGTGAGCGCACTGGTAGGAACACTCGTGATCGAGGTACCTTAGATTTTGCAGATATGATGATGGATTTTGGCTTGACAGATGCAGTTTTTCCGGCAACAAGACACGTAGACTAATGGGAGGGTGTGGAAGCGTTTAGACAGAGTTTTGATTAACTCTTTGGTTGCCTCTTTCTGTTCACGATTCTCGGTTCGTCATTTGAACCGTTGTACTTCAGATCACTCGCCGTTGTTGATTCAGTTGTCTTTTGATGATGACTTGGGGCCTCGTCCTTTTCGATTCCTCAACGTTTGGTCTAGACATCATGATTTCTTGAGCTTTGTATCCCAAAAGTGGTCATTTTCTACTCATCTTACAGGAATGGCTGCTCTTTGGGAGAAGATCTTTCGGCTCAAACAGGGCCTCCATTGGGAGAATCGACAGGTGTTTGGAGATATTTTTCAGTGGTCAGAAGTGCAGAGAGTAGTGTTGATGAGGCGAGTTCGACTATGATGATGATCCGAGTCCAGCTCACCGTGATTCGCTACACCAAGCACAGGAGATTTTGAACCGCACATTATCCATTGAGGAGGCTTTTTGGAAACAAAAAGCGGGGGCACGCTGGGTTTGTGAGGGCGATCACAACACCCGATATTTTCACTCTATGGTTCAGGGACGCCGTATCAGAGCCAGGATTCGTTCCATTACTGCCTCTTCAGGAGAGGTGCTTGATTCTCCTGACACTATTCAGCCTTCTACTGTTTCTTTTTTTCAGGAGCTACTATTAGCTCCTCCTCAGCCTGTCGATCCTATTCGACATGATATTATCCCTCGATTGGTGTCTGATGAGGACAATTTGCAGCTTAATCGGATGCCCACTTTGGCTGAGGTTCGGGAATCGATTTTCAGTATTGATCCTGACATTGTTGCGGGGCCAGATGGATTTTCATCACACTTTTTCCAGGAGTGTTGGGATATTGTTTCAGAGGATGTGTTTCGAGCAGTCTTGGATTTTTTTGAGGGGAGACACTTTCCTAGAGGGTTTTCAGCGACTTCTATCGTCCCGCTCTCAAGCGGGATAATGCCTGTAGGTGGTCGAGTTCCGTCCTATCGGCTATATACGCTTTTTAATAAGTTGGTTACAAAGTTGTTGAATTCATGTTTGAGTACTATTCTACCTCGCATTATTTCATCTCCTCGGAGTGATTCATTGCGGGACGCCTCATTGGGATAATGTCCTCCTTGCATGGGAGTTACTTCATACACTTGATATCACGAAAGTGCGGGGGAGAAATGTTATCCTCAAGTTAGATATGGCTAAGGCCTATGACCGCATGGATTGGGGATTCTTGATCTCCATTATGGAGGACTTTGGATTTGATGCTTTGTGGATTGATCGGATATGGAGATGTATATCGAGTGTCATTTCTGCCTCGCTTAACGGCGAGACCTTGTGGTTTCTTCCCTTCTTCACGGGGGCTCGCATTGTGGTGATCCCATCTCCATCGCTGTTTATTATAGCAGCAGACTACTTCTCACGCCTTCTTACACAGCAAAGATCGGCTGACTCCTTCGATGGCATACTGAGACATGGAGGAGATGCTCTTATCTCTCATCTATGTTTTGCGAGATGATATGATTATTTTCGCCAACGCTCAGAAGCAGTCTATTCGCCGAGTCTTGCACCTGTATAGAGCATTATGAGAGAGCTTTCGGCCGATTGGTGAGCAGAGATAAGAGCGGGATCATCTTACCCAGCGGTCTTCTATTAGTCGACACATGCACTCGAGCACACGACAGATTTCGTCATCGCCAGCTAGACCTTTCACTTATCTTGGTGTCCCCTTATTCAAAGGGGCTCGCAAGATCTTTTATACGATGACTTGATTCAGAAAGCACGAGTCGGATTTTACGGTTGGGCATCGAGACTTCTCTCACCGGAGGGAAGATTACTACGATTCGATCTCGTGCTTTCTTTCTCCCGCTTCATCTTCTTCAGATTTTGAAGCCTCCCAAGGCTGTCTTGAAGAAGTTGGAGAGTATCTTTGCTAGATTTTTATGGGACTCGAGAGATCATTCACATCGACTTCACTGGAGGAGGTGGAAGGATCTTTGTCTTCCTACTGAGGAGGGAGGACTGGGCTTTAGGAGATTACAGGATCTTGTTGACACATTTTCCCTAAAGCTCTGGTGGTTTTTTCGTTCTCGCCGATCTTTGTGGGCTCAATTTTTACTGAGTAAGTATTATCAGGGTACACATCTCCCTCACGGCTACTATTCTCTATTCCGCTTCGACAGTATGGAGGTGGGTCAAGTACATCGCCCATTGTGCGAGTCCTACATTTCGTAGAAGTTAGGTCGGGGCACGTTTTCTTTTGGCATGACCGTTGGATGGGAGACTCCATGTTGGCGCATCGTTTCCAGCTGATTGACTCATTCTTCTATCCAGTTGTATGACTTATTTGATGATACTGGATGGAACATTAGCGACTCCTTGATTGGTTCCTGTGCTACTGCAGAGAAGATAGGGAGTGTACCTCTTACTCTCCGGTGCACCGATCGATTACGTGGTGATACTTGGATGGTAGATTTGCTACCAAGTCTGCTTGGTAGTTAGTTCGCACGGAGTGTACTATACAGGCTGTCTATAGCATGATTTAGAGTTCCCTCATCCCGACGACGGTCTCCTTCTTCTGTTGGAGGCTCTGGCAGGGACTCATCCCTGTTCATGTAGTGATTCAGAGACGGATTGGGTGTCATATGGCTTCGAGGTGTCGGTGTTGTTCGGCCACGAAGACTATTCAGCACTTATTCATGTGATGACCTATTGCAGTTCGGTATGGAGCCACTTCTCCGATATCTTTCATATTATCACCCCGACCCATGGAGGGTTTACTGATCTGGTTTCGTGCTCTTTTGCTTTTTATGGTAGTTTGTCCGTCGAGGCCATATTCGCACGATTGTTCCTCTCTTGATACTTTGGTATATATGGACGAGGAGGAATGATGCTGGCAATCTTGGGATATCACTATGGAGCCGAGACGGATCATCTGGAGAGTTTATCGTACTGTCTCCTTTCTTCACACAGCCGTTTATCTGAGTTCCTCCATTGGCGTGGAGATATGGATATCGCTCCATTGTTTGGTGTCTCTCTCATTGCTCCACCCTTTTCCTCCTATTTTAGTCTTCCGGAGCACTCCACTAGTGGGATCTCACAAGATTAACACCGATGGTTGCGTCAAAGATGGTTTCGCTAGTGGAGGGAGATTATTAGAGATTCGGACAGTCGGTGTATTGGGCATTCTTCTCCTTCTATGGTGACTCGCTCTATCTTGGAGGCCGAGCTTGAGCTATTCTTAATGGGATTCTACTTGCTCGTGAGGATTGGATTGTCAATTACGTGGATTGAGTCGACTCTACTTTGGCCATACACCGCATTACCGCAGGTGGAGGATCATGGACAACCAGCTACTCTCCGCCATATCGACATCAACTTATTTTCGGACCGAGATACGTTTCTCACATCTATCATGAGGGCAACCAAGTTGGTGATTCACTTGCTTTAGAGGGATGGGATCGGTCGTTGCTACTCAGAGTACAGCTCCCAGGATCTACCACGACGACACCACAGCATAGTCCAGATTGATAGATCCGGACTCCCTTCAATTAGAGGTTTATAGGTCTTTTGTTAGAGATTTATAGGTCTTTATTTTGGACTTTTTGTTAGGGAGGTAGTACCTCCTCATTTATTGCTTTCTGTTATTTTCTTTACTCTTTTGATTGGAGGTCACGCTTTATGTCCCCCTCCCATGCACTTCTTTGAGTTATTTTATATACTGGTCGGGGCTTCCTTAACCCCCATCCTCTCCTAGTGGAGGCCGGCAACCACGCCGAGATCGTGATGGTGTTACTAAAAAAAAAAACCCTAAACCCTAAACCCTAAACCCTAAACCCTAAACCTTAAACCTAAACCCTAAACCCTAAACCCCTAAACCCTAAACCCTAAACCCCAAAAACCCAAAAACCCTAAACCCTAAACCCTAAAACCCTAAACCCTAAACCAAACCCTAAACCCTTCTCTCTCTAAAGTATTCTCTCTGACTTCTCTCTAGGAGGCGAAAAAGGAGATTTTTCTCCTTATGGCTTTACCACCCATAAAACCACCCGATCCACCACCTTCTCTACTGGAAAACAACACCATTGACGGCAGAAACACATCCCCAACAACATCTACTACAGAAATCAGATATATAGCAGAAGATTTAGGACAAAATAAATTAGTTTTGCATTGGAAATCGCGATGCACGCATCCCAATGCACTCAATTCGACATCTTATGATCAGAATTTGTACATGGGACCATCACCAATGATCTCAGAAGCCCCGAAAATCCCCAGAATGGTGTCTCCAATGTCCAATTTGACCAGAATCAATACCTTGGAAAACATGCAGCAGATTTCAACCAAGTTACACGAGCCTCATCCACAGATAGGTAATGTTATTCCAACCACTTGACCAAAATTTTAGCCTAATCAGACCTCGGACGCGCCCGTGGGACCTGAATTTCAGAACGAACAATCACTCAGAAAATAGGCCATATCTCCGTCTGTGGACCTCCAAATTGAAAACGCCACATGCCCGTAATCGTGATGAAATTCTACACTGTATGTAAAAATCATCGAATTCGACAAGGTTGGTTACGGGGCCCCGCTAGGGTGGCGCGTGGGACCCACGCTACCGACGCTAAAAACAACTTGTTTGGGCGGTTAATCCACACCCGGATCCATCATTAGTTTTCCCACGGGAGGACCGACCGCACTTAATCAAGGTGAGATGACATATGCTTCAAATTGTTTACGGTCGCCCTACACTTTCACAAGTTGAGCGTAATGAAAGGAAATCTTTTACGCTATTTTTTTAGCCGCCCATGTGCTTGATTATTTATTCTATTATGCATAGGCCACCTTGGCTACATCGAGGTGAGCCGTCATTTATTTTTACTGTTAAGGAAGAGGCAAGACTTTTTCGAACCATTCAAGTTTACACTTGTTGGCAAATTCTCACATCGAAAGCCTACTATGGCAAAGGTGCGTGATTGCTTTTCCGAAATTTGGATTCTATGGTGATTATAGGCTTGGCTTGATAGATAGCAAGCATGTATTGATTCACTTGACGCATGAAAATGATTATAGTAGATTGTTTTGCATTCTTTATATTATATTGATGGATGTCCTATGCGAGTTCTTAAATGGACATGTGATTTTGGACCTGATTGTGAAACCCCTATTGCTCCTGTTTGGTTGTCTTTCCCTTTATTACCTGTGCATATGCGATCCAAGGGTGTGATTTTTGCTTTGGCTAAGATTGTGGGTATACCTTTGCGTATTGATGAGGCAACTGAGGATTTGTTGAGTCCTAGTGAGGCTAGGGTCTGTGTAGAGGTTAACTTAGAGCATAAGTTACCTGAGCGAATTTGGATTGATAGGGGTGATGGTCGGAGTTTTTGGCAGGCTGTGGTTTATGAGAAACCACTGTTATTTTGTTCTAAGTGTCGACATATGGGTCACTCTCTTGGTCAGTGTCGGGCAGGTGGCCCACCTTTTACTCCTTATCCCTCAGTTGCTCCATCGGGCCAGCCTCCTCCTAGTACTAGTTTGCCTCCTCCACTTACTCGGGACTGTTTCGCTCCTCCTGCACTAGCACTCACCGCATCGAGATTATCGATGGTCAAGAAAAGCTAAGGTAAAGAAGTTATTGATGATCAGCCTCAACAGTGGGCCCCAGTACGATCGAGAGCATAGTATAGACGAGGTGTTGGTATCTCCACCTCTGCGGGCCCCGCCACTTCTCTTACAGGCCATAGCAGAGGTTCTCGCTTTGGTGTTCTTGCAGACCCCACACTTGATATAGTTCAGTGTTCTACAGTTGTTAGTTCTACTACTCTTGTTTCCACCATTTCTCAGACACAGCAGATTGTGGGCCCAGACTCGCGACATGTGGGTCCCACTATTGATTTCTCGCATAGTATTCATACGGGCCCCACTTTGGAGGCTCCTTTGCCTCATGGACCCAGCCATCTCTCTACGGCCCCATAATACATTTCATCACTACTTCCTACTCCGATTCTCCCAGTTAGTCAGAGTCTGGATCTTTCTTGGCCAGTGGACCCCGCCATAGTCTCGTCTTCACATGTGGGCCCCACCACTGATTTTTTGCAGACATCAGTTTTTGCCTACGATTACTCATTGCATGATAGGCTATTGACTATTGTGGGCCCTACCAGCAGCCTCCCTCTCGTGGTGGGCCACAATACTGAGTCACACTCAGTTATTGATCCTGTCTATGGTTCCTCATTGCATGATAGACCGGCTATCTCTGTGGGACCCACCAGTACTTTGGCTCATTTAGAGTTCTTTGACCCTTTGCTTGACTATATGCTTGCTGCACCACGTGCTGGGGTCTGTTTGGATGACACAATTGATTCTAATCCTGATACTAGCCCTCTCCTGGATTACTGAGAGAATGTCGAGGCTTCTATTCTATCTATTTCATCAGCAGTTCCCTCAGATATATCTAGTTCTGTTCAGATGGGTACACACCAGCAGGGTCACTTTCGTAGGAGTTCACATGGTAATTTGACTGGTTTGGATGAGCGACAAGGGCCCGATGGTTTCTTTTCAGTCTTGAGTGGGGTCCCACATAGAGTTATTGCTCATCTGCCTTCTAGACCGATCACTCGGAGTATGTCAGGTACTCATGGTTCCCTCTCTTAGTCTTTGTGATGTCAGTCCTCATATAGAATGTTAGGGGGTGCGTGCTTCTAAGACTGCAAAGAGACTTAGGAAGCTTGTTCAGTTACATCGTATTTATTTCCTCGTTCTTTTGGAGCCTTTTCTGTTTGAGGATAGCTTTGACTTTGTTCGACGTTCTGTTGGGTTTGATGTCGGTGTTCGAACCGATCAAATAAGATTTGGTGTTTTGGAATGTGGGGACGGCGATGTCCGTGATTGTTGATCATCTCCGCTTTCTTCATCTCGTAATCGAGGATCCGAGATTGGCTAGACCTATCTTTTTATCGCCCAGTATGCTTCATGTTCCGTTGTAGGGGACGAGGATTTATTTGAGGACTTCACCTGGGTTTTCCAGACCGTGGATGGCCCTTGGCTTGTGGGTGGTGACTTCAATGTCATTGCTCATGATGGTGAGCGGATAGGGGTCGATTACTCGTTATAGGGAGAAGACCGATTTTGTGACATGATGATGGAGTGTGGATTGACCGATCTTGGATTTTCCGGTAGTCCTTATACTTGGCATGATAGGAGGGTGTGGAAGAGACTTGACGGGGTTTGATGAGTCATGAGGTCGCATCCTTCTTTTCGATAGTTCACATTGAGGCATCTCAATGGTCTCACGCCCCGATCATTCGCCTTTATTATTGAGTTGAGGCCGAGGATGGGAGTGGGCCCAGCCTTTTCGGTTTCTCAACGTTTGGTCCCGTCATCATGACTTCTTATCCTTTGTCTCTCAAAAGTGGTCATACCTGACTCAGTTTACATGGATGGCTTCTCTTTGGGAGAAATGCTTTAGGATGAAGCAAGGACTTCGTTGGTGGAGTAGACTTTGGGGACATATTTCAGAGTTAGAGATGCTGAGAGCAGGGTGGATGAGGCTGAGATGGAATATGATTTGGATCCATCACCTGCGAATAGAGAGCACTTACATCGAGTTCAGCCCCACCGAACCGTGCTTTGACTATTGAGGAAGGCTTCGGAAGCAGTAAGGGTCGGGACTCGTTGGATGTGCGAGGAGAGCACAACACGAGGTATTTTCATTCGATGGTGCGTGCGGTGGGCGCATGCGGCCCGTGATACATTCTATTAGATCTCGGATGGGAGAGACTTTGTATGCACACACGAGGAGATTGAGGTTCATTGTTTTTTTTCCAGACCTCCTTTCTACTCCCGCCTGTGCAATCGACCAAATTTTACTAGATATTATCCCTCTTTGGTTACTCGGGAGGATAATCGGAGTCGAACCGACTTCCATCATTGGTCGAGGTTAGAGAGGTAGTGTTCGAGTATTGATGCGAGATAGTGTGGCGGGCCCAAATGGGTTCACCTCTTATTTTTTTCAGCAGTGTTGGGAGATTGTCCAGATGATGTTTTTCGTGCAGTTTTGGACTTCTTTGATGGTGGGCATCCGCTTGGGGATTCTCTGCTACTTCTATAGTCTTGCTTCCCAAGCGAGACAACGCTTGCCGATGGACAGAGTATCGACCGATTAGTCTTTGCACAGTGTTCAACAAGATTGTCACCAAGCTCCTGAACTCTCGCTTAAGTTTTGTTTTGCCTCGTATCATCTCTCCACAGCAGAATGGCTTTATTAAGGAGAGACTGATTGGTGATAACGTCTTGTTGGCACAGGAAATGCTCCATACATTGGATATCCAGGCTGCTGGGGCAATGTCATCCTTAAGCTAGATATGGCTAAGGCTTATGACAAAGTTAGATCGGGACTTCTTGATGACCGTGATGGAGAGACTTGGTTTCGATTGGATGTGGAGGGATAGGATCAGCGTTGTATTTTCGAAAGTACCATTTTTCCTGTCTTGGTGAATGGCGGGCCTTGTGGTTTCTTTCCTTCCTCTCGTGGGCTTAGACAGGGGATCCCATATCTCCTTCATTGTTTATCATTGCAGCAGACTACTTTTCTCGGGGTCTCACTCAAGCTTTCCAGAAAGATCCATCGATGGCATATATTCACAGAGGTGACACTCTTATCTCACATCTTTGTTATGCCGATGATATGATCATATTTGCCAATGGCCAAAGACAACAAGAAAGAGAGTACTTCATTGTTTGGAGCACTATGAGAGGTCTCGCCGCTTGGTGAATAGAGACAAGAGTGGTCTTATTGTACCTAAGAGGGCACCTCCTTCTAGGATTCGAGATACTTGAGCACACATCGGCTTTCGGCGCAAGCAGTGAGCCTTTCACATACTTGGGCATACCCTTGTTTAATGGGGCGAAAAGACCTTCTTATATGATGATCTATTTTGAAGGTCAAGAGTAAGATCTCTGGATGGGCCTTTAGGCTTCTATCTCTTGGTGGCGGGATTACTTTTATCGAGGTCTGTCTTCTTTCTTGCTTTCTCTATCTTCTTCAGATTATGCAGCCTCCCAAGACAGTCTTGAAGAAGTTAGAGAGTACATTTGTTAGATTCCTGTGGGATTCTAAGGATCAGGCTCACCATATGCATTGGAAGAGATGGAAGGATATTTGCCTTCCTACTAATGAGGGTGGTTTGGCTTCAGGAGATTAGAGGACGTGGTCCATGCTTTCTCTTTGAAGCTCTGGTGGTTATTTAGATCACAGCAGTCGCTCTGGGCTTAGTTTTTACTAGGCAAGTATTGCAAGGGCACCCATTCCCTTCTGGCCCCCATACCACATTCTGCTTCTGCGGTTTGGAGGATGACTATAGTCGATTATTTTTGAAACCTTTATGGTTTATTATGGGTTGTCCTATGCGTGTGCTTAAATGGACGTGTGATTTCTATCCTGATGCTGAGAGCCCCATTGCCCATGTTTGGATTTCATTTCCTTTTATTGCTGTGCATTTACGTGCTAAGAAATTTTATTTGCTTTATCTAAACTTGTTGGGGTTCCTTTAAGAATTGATGAGGCGATCATGGATTTATTGAGGCCTCAGCGCGGTTGTGGTTTGTGTGGAGGTGAATTTGGAGCATAAGCTCCTTGAGCGATTTTGGCAACCTATTGTTTATGAGCAGTTGCCTCACTTTTGTGTAAAATGTAGACATATGGGTCATCTTATTGAGAATTGTAGAGTTGGGATGCCTCCGTTGGATGTTGATAGAGTTGCTCCGGCTGGTAAGCCAGATGTTGCCCCGGCTACTAAGCCTATTGCTGTTGTGCTCCCTACCCCTATAGTTGACCCGGCTCCTAAGCCAGTTGTTGTTGATCCGCCGATTGTTTGTTGATAGGGCGTGGAGGGTAACGGTAAAGAAGTTGTTGTTGAGACAAGAAAACAGTAGGTCCCACTTACCAGTTCTTCTTCCATTCCACCTCATATTGCCATACCACCTCCTGTGGTGCTTGAGAGACCTGCTCCTAAGCCCAGCTCTACGATTACTACTTTTTTGGCTTCAAAGCCAGTTCCCCCAGATACTATTTTTGATCCGTTACTTGATTACATGATGAGTTTTCCTCGTGAGTATCCTATGCTATCAGAGCCAGTGCAGCCAGTGTTTGATCCTATTCTACATACTCTCCCTGATCCTAGTAGTCATTAGAATGTTGAGGCTTCTACACCTTCAGATACTGCTAGTTCTATTCAGATAGGGGACATCCACAGGGACACTTTCGTCGGAATTCATCTGAGGACTTGGTTGGTTTAGGGGAGAGAAAAGAGTCAGATGGGTTCACTACAGTTCACAGGAAGAAGTCCTCGAAAGTCACAGATATTTCTCGCCTGACTAAATGGGTGACTCGCAGTCAGACAGGTACATCGTCACATCGCCAGTCTCTTTAATGTGTGTCATTATCTGGAATGTGAGGGGAGTGGGCAGTTCGGCCACACGCAGACGTCTTATGAAACTGATTCAGCTTCATCAGGTTTATTTTTTGGTGATTTTGGAGCCGTTTGTTTTGAAGAAAAACTTTGACTTTATCCGACGATTTTTCTCATTTGATGTGGGTCTAGAGAATGAGTCGGGTAAAATTTGGTGCTTTTGGAATTTGGGGACTACCGTTTCTTCATGTGTTGATCATCCCCAATTCTTTCATATTAAAGTTGAGGATCCCAGATTAGCCAGGCTGATGTATATTACCCCTGTGTATGCTTCTTGCTCGCCAGTTGAGCGTCGGGATTTATGGGAGGGACTTCACCAGATATCCCTTTCTATGGATGGGCCGTGGCTGGTTGGAGGAGACTTTAATGTGATTGCTCACAATGGTGAGCACACAGTAGGAACACTCGTGATCAAGGTACCTCGATTTTGTAGATATGATGATGGACCTGTGGTTTGACAGATGCAGTGTTTTTTCGGGCAACAAGATAACGTGGACTAATGGGAGGGTGTGGAAGCGTTTAGAGCGAGTTTTGATTAACTCTTTGGTTGCCTCTTTTCATTCACGATTCTCGATTCGTCATTTGAACCGTAGTACTCGGATCACTCCCCGTTGTTGATTCAATGCTCTTTCGATGACGACTTGGGACCTCGCCCTTTTCGATTCCTCAACGTTTGGTCTAGACATCATGACTTCTTGAGCTTTGTATCCCAAAAGTGGTCATTTCCTACTTATCATACAAGAACGGCTGCTCTTTGGGAGAAGATCTTTCAGCTCAAACAGGGCCTTCGTTGGTGGAATCGACATGTGTTTGGAGATGTTTTTCAGAGGGTCAGAGATGCAGAGAGTAGAGTTGATGAGGCAGAGTTAGCCTATGACAGTGATCTGAGTCCAGCTCACCGTGATTCTTTTCACCAGGCACAGGTGGTTTTGAACTGCACATTATATATTGAGGAGGCTTTTGGAACCAAAAAGCGAGGGCACGCTGGGTTCGTGAGGCGATCACAATACCCGATATTTTCACTCTATGGTTCGTGGACGCCGTATCGAGCCGAGGATTCGTTCTATTATCGCCCTACTGTGAAAGGTGCTTGATTCTCCCGATCATTGTCCGACCTCTACAGCTTTTTCTTTTTCAGAGCTACTATCAGCTCCACCTCATCCTGTCGATCCTATTCGACCTGATATTATACCTCGATTGGCGTCCGATGAGGACAATTTGCAGCTTAATCGGATGCCCACTTTGGCTGAGGTTCGGGAGGCGATTTTTAGTATTGATCCTGACAGTGTTGTAGGGCCAGATGGATTTTCTTCACACTTTTTCCAGGAGTGTTGGGATATTGTTTCGGAGGATGTGTTTCGGGTAGTCTTGTATTTTTTGAGGGGGACACTTTCCTAGAGGTTTTTCAATGACTTCTATCGTCCGCCGCCTGGCGGGATAATGCATGTAGGTGGTCGAGTTCAGTCCTATCGCCTTATGTACGCTTTTTAATAAGTTGGTTACAAAGTGTTGAATTCGCGTTTGATTACTATTCTACCTCAGATTATTTCACCTCCTCAGAGCGGGTTTATTGCAGGACGTCTCATTGGGGATAATGTCCTCCTTGCACGTGGAGTTACTTCATACACTTGATACGAAGGTGCGGGGGGAGAAATGTTATCCTCAAGTTAGATATGGCTAAGGCCTATGACCGCATGGATTGGGGTTTCTTGATCTCCATTATGGAGGGCTTTGGATTTGATGCTTTGTGGATTGATCGGATACGGAGATGTATATCGGAGTGTCATTTCTCAGTTCTGCTTAATGGCAGACCATGTGGTTTCTTCCCGTCTTCACGGGGACTCAAACAGGTTATCCCAATCTCTCCTTCGCTGTTTATTATTGCAGTAGATTCTTTCGATGGCATACAGACATGGAGGAGATGCCCTTATCTCTCATCTATGTTTTGCGGATGATATGATTATTTTTGCCAACGGTCGAAGCGATCTATTTGTCGGGTTTTGCACTTTGTATAGAGCATTATGAGAGAGCTTAGGCGGTGGTGAGCAGAGATAAGAGCGGGATCATATTACCTAGACGGTCTTCTATTAGTCGACATGCATCGGAGCACCCGACAGATTTCGTCATTAGCGCAGCCTTTTCACTTATCTTGGTGTCCCTTTATACAAAGGGCTCGCAAGATCTTTTTATCTGATGACTTGATTCGAGAAAAGAACGAGTCGGATTTTGGGTTGGGCATCGAGACTGTTCTCACCTGGAGGGCGGATTACTCTGATTCGATCTGTGCTTTCTTCTCTCCCACTCTATCTTCTTCAGATTATGAAGCCTCCCAAGGCTGTCTTGAAGAAGTTAGAGAGTGTTTTTGCTCGATTTTTATGGGACTCGAGAGATCATTCACATCAACTTCACTGGAGGAGGTGGAAGGATCTCTGCCTTCCTACTGAGGAGGGAGGACTAGGCTTTAGGAGATTACAGGATCTTGTTGACACATTCTCCCTAAAGCTCTGGTAGCTTTTTCATTCTCAGCAATCCTTTGTGGGCTCGCCATCGATTAAGTATTGTGGTACACATCCACTATTGGCTACTATTCCCTATTCCTTCAATTGTATGGAGACGATTGAAGCACATTGGCCCCACAGTGCAGAGTCCCACATTGCGTGGAAGTTAGGTCGGGTCACGTTTTCTTTTGGCATGACTGTTGGATGGAAGACTCCATGTTGGCAGATCAGTTTCCATAGTTGACTCATTCTTCTATCCAGTTGCATGACTTATTTGATGATACTGGATGGAACATTGGCAGACTCCTTCAGTTGGTTCCCCATGCTTTGCAGAGCAGAGAGAGTGTACCTCTTACTCTCCGGTGCACCGATCGATTACGTGGATCGATACTTCAAATGGTAGATTTGCTACCAAGTCTGCTTGGCAGTTAGTTCACACGGGGTGTACTATACAGGCTGTCTATAGCATAATTTGGAGTTTCTTCATCCCGATTTACGCCTCCTTCTTCTATTGGAGGGCTCGGGGACTCATCCTACCAATGTAGTGACTCAGAGACGGATTGGGTGTCATCTGGCTTCGAGGTGTCAGTGTTTTTCGGCCACAGAGACTATTCAGCACTTATTCATTGACAGCCCTATTGCAGTTCAGGTGTGGAGCCACTTCTATGATATCTTTCATATTATCACCCGACCAATGGAGGGTTTTCAGTACCGGTTTCAGGCTTGGCGATTCTCAGGGCAATTTGTCCGTCAGGGCCATATTCGCACAATTGTTCCTCTTTTGATACTTTGGTTTATATGGACAAATGAAGAACGATGCTGGCACAGGGATATCACTACGGTCGAGACGGATCATCGGAGAGTTTATCGTACTGTCTCCCTTCTTCACATGTGCCGTTTATTCAAGTTCATCCATTGGCGTGGAGATATGGATATCGCCCCATTGTTTGGTGTCTATCTCACTGCTCCACTCCTTTCCTCCCCTATTTTAGTCTTCGCGCACTCCACCGGTGGGATCCCACAAGATTAACAACCGATGGTTGCGTCAAAGATGGTTTCGCTAGTGGAGGAGGGATTATTAGAGATTCGGACAGTCGGTGTATTTAGGCATTCTTCTCCTTCTATAGTGACTGCTCTATCTTGGAGGCCGAGCTTGAGCTATTCTTGATGGGATTCTACTTGCTCGGAGGATTGGACCTGTCGGGCCTGTGGATTGAGTCGACTCACTTTGGCCATACATCTGCATTACTGTGAGGCGGAGGACCGTGGACTATCTGTGCTACTCTCCGCCATATCAGACATCTGCTTGTTTTTGCCCAAGATACAGTTTCTCACATCTACCGCGAGGGCAACCAGGTTGCTGATTCACTTGCTTCAGAGGGATGGGATCGTCGTTGCTACTCAGAGTACAGCTCCCAGGATCTACCACGACAGCACCGTAGCTTAGTCCAGAGCTTGATAGATCTGGACTTCCTTCAGTTAGAGGTTTATAGGTCTTTTGTTAGAGGCTTATAGGTCTTTATTTTGGACATTTTGTTAGGGAGGTAGTACCTCCTCATTTATTGCTTTCTGTTGTTCCTTTACTCTTTTGTTTGGAGGTCGGGCTTTATGTCCCCTCCCATGTATTCCTTTCGAGTTATTTATATATGGTGGGGCTTCCTTAACTCCCTCATCCTCTCCTGGTGGAGGCCTGAAAATCACGCTGGGACTGTGATGGTGTGTTACTAAAAAAAAAAAAACCCTAAACCCTAAACCCTAAACCCTAAACCTAAACCATTCCCTCCCGCCGCATTTTCTCTCTAGCCCAAGGCGATTTTGGGAGAAAAGAATAGCCCAAGGAGATTCATGGACCCTTCAACCCGTGACGCACCCCAATGTGCCCAACCAACCGACCAAGCCACCGGACATAGCCTCCACCACCGCCGGCCACCTCTCGCCGGCCATCCCCAACCCAAACACCGGCTCCACACCCTTCAATCAGCCCCACGCCGCCAATGAGCCTCCCAATCGCGAAAACCCTAGGTTCGGCCCCTAGTGTAGCCGCGGCCCCCTCCAACGGTGACCCACCCAACGGACCATCTCCATTGGATGCGCCACCCCTAGACGAGCTGCTTGGTGGGTTAATTGAATCCCTGAACTGGCCCATGCCGCTCTGCAACCGAATGACTCGCGTGTGCCCTTGCCACCCCCTCAGCCCCTTGGCCGCGTGTGGCCTCCACCAATTTCAGTGCGCCCAATCCAGCTTCGCTCATCTCCTCTCACCTGATCACGCTAAAGGTGGCGATATTCGAACCCCGTGGTCGATTCGTGCAATCAGTAATGCCAACCCCTCGTGCCCTTGTACCAAGATCGCCTCAACAGGCAATCTGGGCGTGCCCAGTTCCATTGGACTCCCTTTGGACCTTAGGGTGGAGCCTAGGGTGGCGCTTGACCCAATTCCAGCGGGTCTGAATAGATCACCTTTGCTAGCCCTCGCGCCAAGAAGATACGCTGGCAGACGCTGCGGCCCGCCACAGCTAATCACGATGCCCCTCCGGGTCGCTTTTTTTTTTGTCCTCTCCGCTTGCCTAATTCTTTAGTTCCTACTACTTCAGGGCCTCAGCTATTTCCTCAAGAGGCTCAATCTACTTTGAATAATGGTAAAAAAACTTATGTTGTCGCTGCGTGGTCGATACACATGCCATTTCTTCGACTGAACGGAGTATGCGAAAGTCATTTACTTCCGTCCTTCAGGCTGCCCCAGATTCTTCTTGTCATAAATTTGTGGCTAAAGAGCCATTCTTGCATTGTGGAGAACCAGCTTTGACTATTACTGTTGATGAGGAAGCTTCTCTTGTCGAGCCTTTCAAGTTCACACTTGTAGGCAAATTTTCTCACCGTAAACCCCACACGGTGGAGGTACGCAATTCTTTTTGTAAGTTTAGGTTTATCGTGAATTTAAACTTGGGATTATTGATTTTAAGCATATTCTTATACACTTGACGCATAAGGATGACTATAGTCGCTATTTTGAAACCTTTATGGTTTATTATGGGTTGCCCTATACGTGTGCTTAAATGGACGTGTGATTTCCATCTTGATCTTTGAGACCCCATTGCCCTGTTTGGATTTCATTTCCTTTACTGCCTGTGTATTTACGTGTTAAGGAATTCTTATTTGCATTATCTAAACTTGTTGGGGTTCCTTTGAGAATTGATGAGGCGACTGCAGATTTATTGAGGCCTAGCGAAGCCAGGGTTTGTGTGGAGGTGAATTTGGAGCATAAGCTCCCTGATAGGGTTTGGATTGAACGGGGTGAATCCCGTAGTTTTTGGCAACCTATTGTTTATGAGCAGTTGCCTCACTTTTGT
Organism: Forsythia suspensa; assembly: GCA_023638005.1. Taxonomy (NCBI): domain Eukaryota; kingdom Viridiplantae; phylum Streptophyta; class Magnoliopsida; order Lamiales; family Oleaceae; genus Forsythia; species Forsythia suspensa. Next base: position 67,967,920 of record CM042674.1, on the reverse strand, counting down.
GTGAAATGTCGACATATGGGTCATCTTATTGAGAATTGTAGAGTTGGGATGCCTCCGTTGGATGTTGATAGAGGTTCTCCGGCTGGTAAGCCAGATGTTGCCCCGGCTACAAAGCCTATTACTGTTGTGTTCTCTACCCCTACAGTTGACCCGGCTCCTAAGCCAGTTGTTGTTGATCTGCCAGTTGCTGTTGGTAGGGCAGGGAAAGGACAAGGTAAGGAGGTTTTTTTCGAGATACGAAAGCAGTGGGTCCCACTTGCTAGTTCTTCTTCCATTCCACCTCCTATTGCCATACCACCTCCTATGGTGCTTGCGAGACCTGATCCTGAGCACAGCCCTCTGCTTACTACTGTTTTGGCTTCAAAGCCAGTTCCTCTAGATACTTTTTTTGACCCGCTACTTGATCATATGATGACTTTTCCTCGTAAGTATCCTATGCTATCGAGCCAGGTGCACCAAGTGTTTGATCCTATTCCACATATTCTCCCGATCCTAGTTGTCATGAGAATGTTGAGGCTTCACTACCTTCAGATACTGCTAGTTCTATTCAGATGGGGGGTCATCCGGGGACACTTTCGAGATCTTGGTGGTTTAGTGCCAGTGGATATGATTATTCGAGAGGAGGATGCGGGCCCACATGACATCAAGGTGTCGGTCTTGTCGAGAGATTGAGACCATCCAAAGATGTCTTTATTGATAGCCCCTGTGGCTCACTGGTATGGCAAAGCACTTCTCACTATTTTAGGCATTCTCCTCGTGGTTGAGAGATGCTACAACATAGATTTCAGACTTGAGATTCTCGAGCCGGTTTGTCAAGAGTGGCCATATTTGCACTATCATCCCTTTCTTTGGTCTTTTGGTACATTTGGACAAAGACGGAATGATGCGAAGTATCGTAGGATTGGCATGGAGCCCAATCGTATCATCATCGGGCGGGTCTATCACACTATTTCTTTACTGCAGACGGGAAGACTCTTTCGATTTGTGCATTGGCGTGGGACCTTGATCTTGCCCCACATTTTGGTATACTCTTACTTCTCCTACCCCCAGCTCCCCTACTTTAGTTTATTGGCGTGCTCTATTGGCTGGATCTCTCAAGATCAATACTGATGGATGTGTCAGGGATGGATTTTGCGAGTGGCGGGGTGTTATCGAGATCACACTGGGCGTTGTATCATGGCCTTCTCATCGGCTACTGAGACATACTTATTTTGAAGCGCAGAGTTGAGAGCCATTTTCTGTGGCATTGAGCTTGCCCGACGGATGGGTCTTGTGGATTTATGGATTGAGACCGACTCTACACTTCTGTCGCTCATTGCATTTCACGTGGTGGGGGGGCCGTGGGTAATTCATCAATACCGAGACGCATCCCGACATCTTCTATCATTCGATCGAGACACGATTTTCCATATTTTTGAGAGGAAACAAGGTCGCGGACTCTTTAGCTTGTGAGGGTGGGACCAACGACATTATCGAGGAGTATGGATCTTGAGACTTGCCTCGTCGTTCAGTGGACTACTTTAGACCCGATGATATAGCCTTCCATCGGTTAGAGGTCTTTAGTTTTTGTTAGTTTGTTTTCATTTGCTTTTGCTTTTGCTTTTGTAATTATGTACCGGAGGTAGTATCTCTTTATTCTGTCAGAGTTTGAGGAATTTTTTCATTCGTTGTATGCTTGGAGGTCGGGTTCATATCCCCTCATGTGTACTACCTTTTTATATAAATCTGATGGTAGGGGCATCAAACCCCCACCACTGTCCGGTAGAGAGCTTAAAACCATATTGGACCTGATCTTGGTGCTTGAATCAAAAAAAAAAAAACCTAAGCCCTAAGCCCTAAGCCCTAAGCCCTAAGCCCTAATCCCTAAGCCCTAATCCCTAAACCCTAAACCCTAAACCCAAGGCGATTCATGGACCACCCTTCACACACGGATCCCAATGTACCGAACCAACCAACCAAACCACCGGACATCTACTCCACCATGGTCGGCCACCACTCGCTGGCCATTCCCAACACAAACACCGGCCCCACGCCTCTTCAATCAGGCCTCACGCCGCAAAGGAACCTCCCAATCATGGAAACCCTAGGTGAAGCCCCTAGTGTAGCCACGGCCCCTTCCACCGGTGACCCAACCACTGGTCATCATCCATGGATGCGCCACTCCTGGACGACCTTATTGGTGGGTCAATTGTATCCCAGCAATTGGCCCCTGTGGTTCTGCCAACAGACGTGTCGTGTAGGGCGATGCCAGTCCCATCAGGCCCCTTGGCCGCGTCCTTCCCTCAGCTGGTTCCTGAAATGCCCAATTTGGTTACGAAGGACTCCTCCCAACTGATCGCGCCAAGGGTGGCGCAAGCCCTGAACTCCCTTGGTGATTCAAGCGCTCAATATACAGCCCTTCACGCCCAAGCAGCGCGTCCACCGACCTCCAATTTGGGCATGGCTGGTTCTGTTGGGCTCTATTTTGACCCAAGTATACTGCCCAGGATGGCGTCTGACCCAACTCCAAAGAGAGCTCAACAGCGCACCATCGCCAGCCCCTGCCTTTGACCGCCACGCACCTGCACGTGACGCACTGTGGCACGCCGGTGAGCTACACAACAGTACCAATCCAAATTGCTTTTTTTGTACCCCTCCGTTTGCCTAATTCAGTTGCTACAATTACTCCAGGACCTCATGTTTTTCCTCAAGAGGCTCACCGCTCTAAACAATTGGTAGAAAAACTTATGTCGCTGCCCGTGACCGATAGATGCACCATATCTTCGAAGCCTAGCGAAGCCAGGGTTTGTGTGGAGGTGAATTTGGAGCATAAGCTTCCTGATAGGGTTTGGATTGAACGGGGTGAATCACATAGTTTTTGGCAGCCTATTGTTTATGAGCAGTTGCCTCACTTTTGTGTGAAATGTTGACATATGGGTCATCTTATTGAGAATTGTAGAGTTGGGATGCCTCCGTTGGATGTTGATAGAGTTACTCCGGCTGGTAAGCCAGATGTTGCCCCGGCTACTAAGCCTATTGCTGTTGTGCTCTCTATCCCTACAGTTGACCCAGCTCCTAAGCCAGTTGTTGTTGATTTGCCACCATCGTTGATAGGGCAGGGAAAGGAAGGGAAAGGGTAAGGAGGTTGTTGTTGAGATACGGAAGCAGTGGGTCCCACTTGCTAGTTCTTCTTCCATTCCACCTCCTATTGCCATACCTTCTCCGGTGGTACTTGAGAGACCTGCTCCTGAGCCCAGCCCTCTGACTACTACTGTTTTGGCTTCAAAGCCAGTTCCTCCAGATACTTTTTTTTGACCTTCTACTTGATCATATGATGACTTTTCCTCGTGAGTATCCTATGCTATCAGAGCTAGTGCAGCCAGTGTTTGATCCTATTCCACATATTCTCCCTGATCCTAGTTGTCATGAGAATGTTGAGGCTTCCCTACCTTCAAATACTACTAGTTCTATTCAGATGGGGGGTCATCCACAGGGACACTTTCGTCGGAATTCATCTGAGGACTTGGTTGGATTAGGAGAGAGACAGGAGTCAGATGGGTTCACTACAGTTCAGAGGAAGAAGTCCTCGAAAGTCACTGATATTCCTTGCCCTACTAAACGGGTGACTTGTAGTCAGACAGGTACTTCGTCACATAGCCAATCTCTTTGATGTGTGTTATCATCTAGAATGTGAGGGGAGTAGGTAGTTCGGCCACACGTAGACGTCTTAAGAAACTGGTCCAGCTTCATCGGGTTTATTTTTTGGTGATTTTGGAGCCGTTTGTTCTGAAGAAAAACTTTGACTTTATCCGACGATTTCTCTCATTTGATGTAGGTCTAGAGAATGAGTCGGGTAAAATTTGGTGCTTTTGGAATTTGGGGACTACTGTTTCTTCATGTGTTGATCATCCCCAATTCCTTCATATTAAAGTTGAGGATCCTAGATTAGCCAGGCCGATGTATATTACCCCTGTCTATGCTTCTTGCTCGCCGGTTGAGCGTCGGGATTTATGGGAGGGACTTCACCAGATATCTCTTGCTATGGATGGGCCGTGGCTGGTTGGGGGAGACTTTAATGTGATTTCACAATGGTGAGCGCACTGGTAGGAACACTCGTGATCGAGGTACCTCAGATTTTGTAGATATGATGATGGATTGTGGTTTGATAGATGCAGATTTTCTGGCAGTCAGTACACGTGGACTAATGGGAGGGTGTAGAAGCATTTAGACAGAGTTTTGATTAACTCTTTGGTTGCCTCATTTTGTTCGCAGTTCTCGGTTCATCATTTGAACCGTAGTACTTCAGATCACCACGCCGTTGTTGATTCAGTGGTCCTTTGATGACGACTTGGGACCTCGCCCCTTTCGGTTACTCAATGTTTGGTCTAGACATCATGACTTCTTGAGCTTTGTATCCCAAAAGTGGTCATTTCCTACTCATCTTACAGGAATGGCTGCTCTTTGGGAGAAGATCTTTTGGCTCAAACAGGGCCTCCGGTGGTGAAATCGACAGGCGTCTGACCCAACTCCAACAGGCTCAACGGGCGCACCACTGCCAGGCCCTGCTGCGCGTGCACCTGTGGCACGCCAGCAGGCTACCCAGTGTGCCACTCCGGGTGTTTTTCTTCGTCCCCCTCCGTTTGCCTAATTCAGCTGCTCTAATTACTCCAGGCCCTCATGTTTTTCCTCAAGAAGCACAGTCAGCCTTGAATAGTGGCAGAAAGACTTATGTCATTGTCGTGACCGATAGATGCACCATTTCTTCGACTGAACAGAGTATGCGTAAGTCATTTGCTTCCGTCCTTCAGGCTGCCCCAGATTCTTCTTGTCATCAGTTTGTGGCTAAAGAGCCATTTTTGCATCGTGGAGAACCAGCTTTGACTATTACTGCTAATGAGGAAGCTTCTCTTGCCGAGCCTTTCAAGTTCACACTTGTAGGCAAATTTTCTCACCGTAAGCCCCGCATGGTGGAGGTACGCAATTCTTTTCAGAAGTTTGGGTTTAGTGGTGAATTTAAGCTTGGGCTTATTGATTTTAAGCATATTCTTATACATTTGATGCATGAGGATGACTATAGTCGCTTATTTTTGAAACCTCTATGGTTTATTATGGGTTGCCCTATGCGTGTGCTTAAATGGACGTGTGATTTCCATCCTGATGCTGAGACCCCCATTGCCCCTGTTTGGATTTCATTCTCCTTACTGCCTGTACATTTACGTGCTAAGGAGTTTTTATTTTCTTTATCTAAACTTGTTGGGGTTCCTTTGAGAATTGATGAGGCGACTGCGGATTTGTTAAGGCCTAGCGAAGCCAGGGTTTGTGTGGAGGTGAATTTCGGGCATAAGCTCTCTGAGAGGGTTTGGATTGAACGGGGTGAATCTCGTAGTTTTTGGCAGCCTGTTGTTTATGAGCAGTTGCCTCATTTTTGTGCGAAATGTCGACATATGGGTGATCTTATTGACAAGTGTAGAGTTGGGATGCCTCCTTTGGATGTTGATAGAGTTGCTCAGGCTGTTAAGCCAGTTAGTGTCCCGTCTACTAAGCCTATTGCTGTTATGATTCCTATGCCTACAGTTGACCCGGCTCCTAAGCCAGTTGTTGTTGAGTTGCCTTCATCGATAGGGCGAGGAAGGAAATGGTCGAGGTTGTTGTTGAGACACAGAAGCAGTGGGTCCCACTTGCTAGCTCTTCTTCCATTCCACCACCTATTGCCATACTACCTCCTGTGGTGCTTGAGAGACTGCGCCCCGTGCCCGCCTCCAGACAGTTACTCTTGTTATGGCTTCAAAGCCAGTTGCTGCAGATACTACTTTTGATCCGCTACTTGATCATATGATGTCGTTTCCTCGAGAGTATCCTATGATATCGAGCCAAGATCACCCCGATGTTTGATCCTGTTCCACATACTCACCCTGATCCTAGTTGTCATGAGAATGTTGAGGCTTCTCTACCTTCAGATACTACTAGTTCTATTCAGATAGGGGGTCATCCATAAGGACATTTTCGTCGAAATTCATCTGAGGACTTGGTTGGATTAGGAGAGAGACAGGAGTCAGATGGGTTCACTACAGTTCAGAGAAAGAAGTCCTCGAAAGTCATTGACATTCCTCGCCCGACTAAATGGGTGACTCGTAGTCAGACAGGTACTTCGTCACATAGCCAGTCTCTTTAATGTGTGTCATCATCTAGAATGTGAGGGGAGTGGGCAGTTCTGCTACGCGTAGATGACTTAAGAAACCGGTTCAGCTTCATCAGGTTTATTTTTTGGTGATTTTGGAGCCGTTTGTTTTGAAGAAAAAATTTTACTTTATCCGCGATTTCTCTCATTTCACGTGGGTCTAGAGAATGAGTCGGGTAAGATTTGGTGGTTTTGGAGGGACTACCGTTTCTTCATGTGTTGATCATCCTCAATTTCTTCATATTAAAGTTGAGGATCCTAGATTAGCCAGCCGATGTATATTACTCCTGCCTATGCTTCTTGCTCATTGGTGGAGTGTCAGGATTTATGGGAGGGACTTCACCAGATATCTATTTCTATGGATGGGCCGTGGCTGGTTGGGGAGACTTTAATGTGATTGCTTACAATGGTGAGCACACTGGTAGGAATACTCGTGATAGAGGTACCTCAGAATTTGCAGATATGATGATGGAATGTGGTTTAACAGATGCAGGTTATTCTGGCAGTCAGTATACGTGGACTAATGGGAGGGTGTGGAAGCGTTTAGACAGAGTTTTGATTAACTCTTTGGTTGCCTCTTTCTGTTCACAGTTTTCGGTTCGTCACTTGAACCGTAGTACTTCAGATCACTCGCCGTTGTTGATTCAGTGGTCTTTTGATGACGACTTGGGACCTCGCCCGTTTCGATTCCTTAACATTTGGTCTGGACATCATGACTTCTTAAGCTTTGTATCCCAAAAGTGGTCATTTCCTACTCATCTTACAAGAATGGCTGCTCTTTGGGAAAAGATCTTTTGGCTCAAACAGGGCCTCCGTTGGTGGAATCGACAGGTTTTTGGAGATATCTTTCAAAGGGTCAGAGATGCAGAGAGTAGTGTTGATGAGTCAGAGTTAGACTATGACAGTGATCCGAGTCCGTCTTACCGTGATTCTTTACACCTTGCACAGGCGGTTTTGAACCGCACATTATCCATTGAGGAGGCTTTTTGGAAACAAAAAGCGGGGGCACGTTGGGTTTGTGAGGGTGATCACAACACCCGATATTTTCACTCTATGGTTCAGTGGACGCGATCGAGCCGTGATTCGTTCTACATCGCCTCTTCGAGAGAGGTGTTTGATTCTCCGACACTATTCAGCCCTTCTACAGCTTTCTTTTTTCAGAGCTCCTCTCGGCTCCTTTCTCACCGATCGATCCTATTCGATCCGATGTTATACCCTAGTTGGTGTCCGATGAGGACAATTTGCAGCTTAATTGGATGCCCACTTTGGCTGAGGTTAGGGAGGCAATTTTCAGCATTGATCCTGACAGTGTTGCAGGGCCAGATGGCTTTTCTTCACATTTCTTCCAGGAGTGTTGGGATATTGTATCAGAGGATGTTTTTCAGGCATTTTTGGATTTTTTTGAGGGGGGAAACTTTCCTAGAGGGTTCTCAGCGACTTCTATCATCCTGCTTCCGAAGCGGGATAATGCATGTAAGTGGTCAGAGTTCCGACCCATCAGCTTATGTACGGTTTTTAATAAGTTAGTTACAAAGCTGTTAAATTCACGCCTGAGTACTATACTACCTCAGATTATTTCACCTCCTCAGAGCAGATTCATTGCAGGACGGATCATTGGGGATAATGTCCTCCTTGCACAGGAGTTACTTCATACACTTGATACGAAGGTGCGGGGAGAAATGTTATCCTCAAGTTAGATATGGCTAAGGCCTACGACCGCATGGATTGGAGATTCTTGATCTCCATTATGGAAGGCTTTGGATTTGATGCTTTGTGGATTGATCGGATACGGCGATGTATATCGGAGTGTCATTTCTCGGTTCTGCTTAATGGCAGACCATGTGGTTTTTTCCCTTCATCACAGGGGCTCAAACAGGGTGATCCCATCTCTCCATCACTGTTTATTATAGCAGCAGACTAATTCTCACGCCTTCTTACTCGCCAAAGACGCCAGATTTCTTGATGGCATACAGACATGGAGGAGATGCTCTTATCTCGCATCTATGTTTTGCAGATGATATGATTATTTTCGCCAACGGTCAAAAGCAGTCTATTCGACGGGTTTTGCACTGCATAGAGCATTATGAGAGAGCTTCTGGCCAGTTGGTGAACAGAGATAAGAGCGGGATCATCTTACCTAGGCGGTCTTCTATTAGTCGACATATGTGATGGAGCACCCGACAGATTTCGTCATCAAGAAGAGCCTTTTACTTATCTTGGGGTTCCTTTATTCAAAGGGGCTCGCAAGATCTTTTATATGATGACTTAATTCAGAAAGTCCGGAGTCGGATTTCTGGTTGGGCTTCGAGACTTCTCTTACCTGGAGGGAGGATTACTCTGATTCGATCTGTGCTTTCTTCTCTCCCGCTCTATCTTCTTCAGATTATGAAGCCTCCTAAGGCTGTTATGAAGAAACTAGAGAGTATTTTTGCTAGATTTCTCTAGGACTCGAGAGATCACACACATAGACTCCAATCGGAAGAGGTGGAAGGATCTTTGTCTTTCTATCGAGGAGAGAGGACTGGGCTTTAGGAGATTACAAGACCTTGTTGACACATTCTCCCTAAAGCTCTGGTGGCTTTTTCAATATCAACGATCACTGTGGGCTTAGTTTTTACTGAGTAAGTATTGTCAGGGTACACATCCCCATCGGCTCATCGTTTTTTATTCTCGCTTCACTGTTTGGAGGAGGTCAACACATCGCTTATGTGCGGAGTCCCACATTGCGTAGAAGTTAGGTCGTGGGCACATTTTCTTTTGGCATGACTGTTGGATGGGAGACTCCACGTTGGCATATCGGCCTCGCAGATTGACTCATTCTTCTATCCGATTCGTGACTCATTTGATGATCTTGGATGGGACATTGGCAAACTCCTTCAGTTGGTTCCACAGGCTATTACAGAGCAGATAGGGAGTGTACCTCTTACTTCCCATGTACCCAATCAGATTATGTGGACTGATACTTCAGATGGTAGATTTACTACCAAGTCTGCTTAGTAGTTAGTTCGCATGGAGTGTACTATATGTGGCCTGTCTATAGCATGATTTGGAGTTCCCTCATCCTGACGACGGTCTCTTTTTTCTGTTGGAGGCTCTAGCAGGGACTCATCCCAGTTGATGTGGTGATTCAGAGATGGATTGGGAGTCAGTGTTGTTCGGCCATGGAGACTATTCAGTATTTATTCATTGATGACCTATTGCGATTCAGGTGTGGAGCCACTTCGTCGATATCTTTCATATTATCATCTGACCACTGGAGGGTTTTCGCACCGATTTGTGCTTGGCGCTTTCGAGCGGCTTTGTCCGTTAGGGCCATATTCGCACGATTATTCCTCTCTTGATTCTTTGGTATTTATGGACAGCGAGGAATGATGCGAAGTACCAGGATATCACTATGGAGCCGAGACGGATCATCTGGAGAGTTTATCGTACTATCTCCCTTCTTCACACAGGCCGTTTATTCAGGTTCATCCATTGGCGTGGAGATATGGATATCGCCCCATTATTTGGTGTCTATCTCATTGTTCCACCCCCTTCCCCTCCTATTTTAGTCTTTTGGCGCACTCCACCAGTGGAATCCTATAAGATTAACACTGATGGTTGCGTCAAAGATGGTTTTGCTAGTGGAGAGGGGATTATCAGAGATTTGACAGGTCAGTGTATTCGAGCATTCTTCTCCTTCTATGGTGACTGCTCTATCTTGGAAACTGAGCTTCGAGCTATTCTTGATGGGATTCTTCTTGCTCAGAGGATTGGATTGTTAGTTCTGTGGATTGAGTCGGACTCTACTTTGGCCATACACCGCATTACCCGAGGTGGAGGACCGTAGATTATTCGAGCCACTCTCGCCATATCGACATCTACTTAAGGACACCGCTTTGTTTAGTTCACTGCTTAACAAATTTATGTAACAATTGTGGTTTTTTTTTGTGAAAGATGGCTAAGTTTTCATGTTCATTTTTGTGGCTTCTTCTCCTTGTGCTCTCAGGTTCGTCTTTTGTTTTCAGTCCTCTCTACTACTGCGTTCCAAACGTGACAAACTAATTATAATTGAAAACAAATTTTAAGTTTTTCTCCTTGTTTGTGCAGTTGCAATGGTAGCAGTTGAAGTGGATGCCCTGAAAAGATGCATAAAAATATTGAATTCTAATAGGTGTGATGTTGCAACTTGCCAAAAAGATTGCCTTGTATCTTATAATGGGAGTGGATTCTGCACTCCTGATCCGACTATTGGCTCAAAGATTTGTTCTTGCTTTTACGTTGGCATTAATTGTTGAAGATTTCTATTCTACTTGTAACATTTTTACAATTTTCAAGATTTGGATCTGCTCTACACACATATCATGCATGACTTTGAAACAGCTTAATAAAAATAATTCTGAACAATTATTCTTAATTATGTGTTACAAATATTATGTGTTCGATATCAAGCCTTCTCGAATTTGGATCTAGATGCTAATTTTATTATGCTTACTAGGACTCGAAATTGAACTCGAACCTTAATCTAAGTTTAAAAGGTTGATTTTGTGTATTCCTTTTGTAAAACAAGAGGATTTGTGTTCCTTAGTTGTGATAGTTCTGCTTGTTTGTTTAAGTTTGTCAACAAATTAAATAATCTAAGTCTAAATAATTTATGAAAAATTACATTGAAGGTCCTCAACTTTTAGTTTCCATATCAATGGTTCCCAATTTTTACCTTTTTGCATTTGAGTCCTAACCTTTCAAGTTGGTAATATTTGGGTCCATGGTGGACTATTTGTATCATTTGGTCGTCGAAGATCATGTATGGAGAACGTGAAGCATCGTAGGATGGGTAAATTAGATACCAACCACATTTGTTAAACTCTCTTAGAATTACAATTTTACGATTCTATGATTCCAAATTGATAAAATGATATGAATCACATATAAGAACTTAAAATCGAAGGATCGCAGCGTTCTCATTGCTAGATCTTAATGATCTTAGCAATCCCTACATTCCTCCATTTCTTTTTATCGTTATGGACTTTTCGTCTTCAGTTTTAATGAATTATATAGGCTTGGTTGTTAGACACTTGGACTGGATTTCATTTTTGTTTAAATCCCAAATCGTAACTAAAATAAACAAAACAAGATGGCAAAAACTAGAATCCTAATCTGAAATGTATTATCATCCATTCTTTGTCACCTCTTGTGAAAATCACATGTGATATTCCTTATGAACACTTTTTCCTTCTGCCTTTTCTTTGATTACTTTTAAGTTCTCATTTTTTCTACTCTATTTATATTCTATTTTTTCTCCTTTAAGTTGAATTTGAAAATCAATTGCAGAAGTAGACTTGGTTTTCTCAGCTAGCTCCTAATATTGTAATTGTTGATAAGAATTATGGTTGTCTTAGGAGTGTAAGTTGTAAGTTGTACAGATATCTAATCCATGATAATTGGTGTTCGTAAGTTCATAATGTAAAAATTAATTACAATTAAAATTTTTATCTTATTAATACACTGAAATTGAAGTATACTTTGGAGTTTGGTTCAATATTCAATGAAGTTTTCATATCAATCTGATTTTATTTGGTTCAATACTCGATGAAGTTTTCATGTCAGACTGATTTTGGGGTTTGGTTCAATACTCGACAAGTGGTTGCTACTTTTAGGGTAGCTGAAATTGACCTATGGAAAATCCATGGGTAATTATCGACAAAATATCGGTTGCAAATTTGTTGATTTCACCAACGAATAATTCGTTAGTGGACTACTTATTTTTAGTATGTGCAATCAATCAAGCATCATATAGAATATCTCGCACGCAATGCTTACATACAAAAATTCTATAGGTAATTACGATATCGACTAATGAATTTATGAGTTATTGATAATTTTAGAAAGTGTTTGGATCTAATTTAAAATAAGTCACATATGGATGGCTTATTGGCAAAGTTCCCTAATTTCAATGGTATCAATTCAAATCTCCTTCTTTAGTCCTACAACATAAGCATTTGCTAAATAAGTACAAATCTTAAACACATCTAGCGCTATCATGGTGGATTGGTGATATAAGGAAAAAATAATCATGAGGAGAGAAAACCAACAGATTTAAACAACTAATCACGGAGAAAAATCAGCAAATCGGACATTATATGGTGCTAGAGTTATAATGACATCACGTAACTCACTCACTTTACCAACTATGACTGACGGGAAAAGCTTAATATTCATTTTGTAATAGACACAACTCCTCAGAGTACCTTTTCTTTCCCCTTCAGCACGCCATCTAACTCTTGGCTGTGACAACATACAATGGTTCTTGCAAAAAGAACATTCTTAGAGTTACTACCAGTGGCAAAAAAAATTCAACAGAATTATTTCTTAAAATAGTTATATGTTTTGCAAATAAAATCATAAAATAAAAAATTAACAAATCAACAAAAATAGTTGGTTTAGAATACTTTAATAAATCTAATTAAAAATACATCAAATATTTTATATAGCTTAATGTAGTAGCACTTTCTCAAATTTTTATTTGTTAAACTCTTTAAGATCATATTAAGATGAAAGATCACTTTGTGAAAAACAAAATTAGAAAAGAAAAAACTAACTTTTTAAAAAAAATTTGTCCAAAATTAAAATTAAGAAAAATATAAATAAGAAAAAAAAAATATAGTTTTATATTTACCATAGGAAAAAATGGTAAAATGAAAAGTATAAGCTGATAAGGGAGAGTTCTATAAATTTTTAAAACAAGAAAGGTATATATGTGTGTACTCGTCATAAACCTTAGGGAATGTTTCTATTATTTACTCTTGTAATCAACCTTGTTGAGCAAGATTTTCTTTTTCTTTTTTTATTTAATAAGTTGCATAAGGATTTAAATTTGAGTTATCAATCATCAATTTTCAGTTAATTACTAAATTTTATATGGGATTTATCATAATTGTGTTTTCTTAAGATTTTTTTCAACAAGTATATGGGATTTATTATTAATTTAGGTAATTTCAGCCACGAGTCATTAATTTTTTATAGGACTCATCGGAATAGTATTAAATTTCATCATCTTGAGAAGCTTTCCTCACAAAATTGGTACATTCGAAAGTTAATTACAATCAATAATTTTTTAGTAATTTCTTTATGAGTGATGTTATTCATAGTCAACAATATGTCTATGTAGCAATTATGTGGTATTAATTGATATGTCATTTTAAATGTAGAGTTTTGGGTCCCATTCAAAATGGCATATTGATAGATAATTACCACATAAACCGACTACGCTTGTCGCCGACTACTTAATAACATTATTCTTTCATTATTGTGTATCCGTATTTATTGGAATCACAATTAGTTTCACGAATTTGAGAAGAAATTTCCAAACTATAAGTAGCACGACAACATGGCCATTGTACAACATCAATCATCCAACAAAGAAACACTTGTGGTTTTTTTTTTGTGAAAGATGGCTAAGTTTTCATGTTCATTTTTGTGGTTTCTTCTCCTTGTGCTCTCAAGTTCGTCTTTTGTTTTCAGTCCTCTCTACTACTGCGTTCCAAACGTGACAAACTAATTATAATTGAAAACAAATTTTAAGTTTTTCTCCTTGTTTGTGCAATTGCAACGGTGGCAGTTGAAGTGTATGCCCTAAAAAGATGCATAAAAATATTGAATTCTAATAGGTGTGATGTTGCAACTTGCCAAAAAGGATTGCCTTGTATCTTATAATGGGAGTGGATTCTGCACTCCTAATCCGACTATTGGCTCAGAGATTTGTTCTTGCTTTTACGCTGGCATTAATTGTTGAAGATTTCTATTCTACTTGTAACATTTTTGCAATTTTCAAGATTTGGCACCGCTTACACACATATCATGCATGACTTTGAAAAAATTTTAATAAAAATAATTCGTAACAATTACTCTTAATTATGTGTTACAAATATTATGTGTTCGATATCAAGCTTCTCGAATTTGGATCTAGATGCTAATTTGATTATGCTTGCTAGGACTCGAAATTGAACTCGAACCTTAATCTAAGTTTAAAAGGTTGATTTTGTGTATTCCTTTGTAAAACAAGAGGATTTGTGTTCCTTAGTTGTGATAGTTCGCTTGTTTGTTCCGGCTTGTCAACAAATTAAATAATCTAAGTCTAAATAATTTATGAAAAATTACATTGAAGGTCCTCAACTTTTAGTTTCCGTATCAATGGTTCCCAATTTTACCTTTTTGCATTTGAGTCCCGACCTTTCAAGTTGGTAATATTTGGGTCCGTGGTGGACTATTTGTATCATTTGGCAGTCAAAAGATCATGTATAGAGAACGTGGAGCATCGTAGGATGGGTAAATTAGATACCAACCACATTTGTTATACACTCTATTAGAATTACAATTTTACGATTCTATGATTCCAAATTGATAAAATGATCTGAATCACATATAAGAACTTAAAATTGAAGGATCGCAGCGTTCTCGTTGCTAGATCTTAATGATCTTAGCAATCCCTACATTCCTCCATTTCTTTTTATCGTTATGGACTTTTCGTCTTCGCTTTTAATGAATTACATAGGCTTGGTTGTTAGACACTTGGACTGGATTTCATTTTTTGTTTAAATCCCAAATCAAAACTAAAATAAACAAAACAAGATGGAAAAAACTAGAATCCTAATCAAATGTATTATCATCCATTCTCTCTGTCACCTCTTGTGAAAATCACATGTGAAATTCCTTTTGAACACTTTTTCCTTCGCGCTTTTCTTTGATTACTTTTAAGTTCTCATTTTTTCTACTCTATTTATATTCTATTTTTTCTCCTTTAAGTTGAATTTGAAAATCAATTGCGTAGTAGACTTGGTTTTCTCGAGCTAGCTCCTAATATTGTAATTGTTGATAAGATTTATGGTTGTCTTAGGTGTGTTGTAAGTTGTACGATATCCAATCCATGATAATTGGTGTTCGTGAGTTCATAATGTAAAAATTAATTACAATTACAATTTTTATCTTATAAATACATCGAAATTGAAGTATACTTTGGAGTTTGGTTCAATATTCAATGAAGTTTTCATATCACCGATTTTATTTGGTTCAATACTCGATGAAGTTTTCATGTCGATCGATTTTGGGGTTGGGTTCAATACTTGACAAGTGGTTGTCGCTTTTAGGGTAGGTGAAAGTGACCTATGGAAAATCCATGGGTAATTATCGACAAAATATCGGTTGCAAATTTGTTGATTTCACCAACTAATAATTCATTAGTGGATTACTTATTTTAGTATGTGTTGACGCCTCGAACTCGCACCACCACGTGCCAACAGATCTCCAGTCACTCCTCCGCCACCAGAGTATGTTACCCAGACACTAGACGACCGTTAGGCACCAAGATCTCGGAGAAAAAGGGTCCAACGATCGTTGGCACCGACGATCAAGTCAACCACCGGTATATGGGAGATACACGGGGCGAGAACAAAAGGGTGTGGAAGAGACAAGCGCAGAGATTTGAGCAGAGTTTAGGGTGGGATTCTTAACATAAAAAGTGCGTGCACTTTGGAACAACCGGAGACGTTGTATTTGTAGAAGAAGAATTTAATTGATTTGGAAGACAAATCAATTCGGTCTTCAATCGGATCCTCCTTCCTTATGTGATAAAGATACCGAGATTGCCTTCCTTCCTTGAGTTTATCACGCTGCATGATTTTAGGAGATCATGATTGTGTTTCCTTGTGGAGATTCGTGCGCTCAATCCAACGCAATTTTTCTTTAATTACTTCGGGTCGGTTGCCCAGATCGGGTTGCTCATCTGGTTACGAATGATGCGCACTGACGAGGCCCTATGGTTCGTGCATGCGGGCGCCGAGGCCCTCCACATGACTCGCAGATTGGCCGTCAAGGCCCAAGATGTGATTTGGGCCCTTCCAAGGCCCTAGTAGGGCCGTGATAGGGTTCTTGACAAGTTATGAACCGGGCCCTCACGGGCTTGGATGGGGCTGTGCGCCGACGTGGTAGTCATGTCGTAATCATGTGGTAACAATAGTCCCCCAAGTCCAAGCCTATTATTTATAATGGCGTGGGACTTTGAGGATATCCACAAGTTGATGTGCCTCGCAGAACGGAATCGTCGATGCGCTTTCATGGAAATATATTCTCAAGGTGGTTCGACAGAAGTAATTCGACCTACCCCAATATATAGTCCCCAAGTCCGGAAGCCGAACATTCACGAGCGTGTGAGGGCTTCAAGGGGCGGGGCGGTGGAGAGCATCATGGAGTTTCATCCAGTGGGACCTTTCTTCCCTTCTGGCAGACTCTTCTCGAGGCTCGTTCACGACGCCCGCCCAAGACTTAGGTGATCGACATTCCTCCAACCGAGGGAGGCCCGCAGTGTGCCGACCCTTGAAGATGTAAGGGCATTTATATTTTGTAATCCTTATGTTTTTTTTGTGTCCGAATTAATTGAAAACAAAATTGAATTGACCTTTTGCCTATCCGACGTTTTCGCTTCGCGCACGCACGTGGGGAGAAGACGCCTAAATTTGAGAATCATTCCCTAGCATTGATGACGCAGACACTTGGTAGAACCCGGAAGGTTGGAGTCTTCAATGCCTTAGAGAGGTAGAACGTCTGCGCGCCATTCCAGATTCCCTGTTATGACCGTATTTATTGCATTGCACCTCTTTCCAACGTAGTCTTTTTATAAATAGGATGCAAGCCTAACAAGATTCTTCCATCGTGAGACTGTTGCATTTAACCTGCCATTATCGTGCGATCGAGATAGAGATAGAAAACGTGTGATGGTGGTGCGGCTGGAGGGCTGGCATCCAAGATGTCCGTCAATCTGAGAATCAACATTCAGAGGACCAAAAATCTGGCCAATCAACGTTCAGGGGACCAAACGTATGGGGTGGGGATTTAGGCTTAGCAGCCTTAGCCCGACCCTCCCCTGAACGGTTGGTGGGGATCGAGGGTGGGGTTTTCCATCGCCGTAAAAGGCATCAACACCTTTTTGAGCAAAGATGGTCTAATTAGCCACCAAATTAACTCAGTCTGGCTTGGGAGACCCCCTATCATGGTGAAGTCAGGTTTCCTAACCTGGACGATGCCAGCGTAAACCGGGGATAGGTGTAATAGATCTAGTTACCCTATTCATGTGCCGTCCCAAAGAGGCAGCGGGGGTTTTAGAATATATTGCAGTTATATATGCTTCTGATTGTATTTCAGTATTTAATAAAAAGGTGCCGAGTTACTTCTATATTTGCATGTGTGTGCCCATATTTTACATACTTGTTTCTCGGCCTCGTCATGATCAACACTCATTTGCTATGTAGAAATTTCGACGAGGTCAGCTTAACGTCGAACAAATTTGACCTACCGTGGACGTTATTGTTATCATGATTTAGCATTCACGTAATCACGCCCCCACGTGCTTAGATATATTCCCCTAGGGTTTACCAAACGTGTTTTTAATTCCACGGTCGGCCCACCCGATCTTTGGGTACCCGTTGGGCTTATAAATACGATAGGGCATTCTTAACTCACCATTTCCCACCATTTTGTCGTCATACACCGGACCTTTGATTACCGCCACCATGTCGCTTCCATTTTTCCAAAGTCCCTAAATTCAAGATTAGGCGCGGGGAATAGTGGATGATGTCTCTCCTCCCATTTGGCGCCATCTCGCAGATCTCGGTTCTAGGCCCATAGTGTTGCAGGGCCCGGAGACGGGGATGGGTTACCCGCTTGTTTTTCCTGGGCCCGAATCCTGCTAGACGTGGGTCCTCTTCGGGAACGTTAGGTCATCACGGAAAGAAACCAAAGGTCGAGAGTGGAGAACAGCATCCGGACTGCTCTCCTCTTTTCGGCAAGCGTGAGTACATTAACATTGGGGCCCGCCAAGACGAGCTGGATCCGTCGGGTCGAGAGAAGCTACCTTCGGTGGTTGCCCTTGCGGCTACTTCATCCATAAATATTGGACATCTCCTTGGGAAGGCGGTAGATACCGCTGGAGGTGACAGAGTTGATGAAGTCGGTCGAAATGTACACCTCTCGCATCATGTTTTGAATTGCGAGTTGTATAAAATATTGAGATGAGGGTTGTTGAAATACAAGCCCGCGCCCTTGAGAAGATGAAAATACCGGGGCGATGAGGGGTGAAATCAAACGCCGGGCACGACTCGCGTTTTGGAAAATGCGCGTGAGTCGCAAGAACGCATGACGTTACTGAAGGCCCGCAGACGATCCGTAAGGCGTGTATCGTTGCCCGTAAGAAGGCCGAGTCTCGCTTGAAGTCTTGCTGTAATATGACATGTGCCAAAGATAGAGAACCTGACCGAGGTTTCGAACGAGCTAGCGAAGTCTAAAGGCCTCCTAGCAAGACTGGGGTCCCCTTGTTATACCGAAACGTAGGATTACGTGCATAGGTCATACTTCTTTTAGCCACTGCTTGCATGGATATTTTATGTAATCGAGTAATGAGATTTTAGTGAAAGTTTTTACCTTTGTTCCAAATGTTTGCGTACTTGATACCTTACCAAGCGAGCTTAGTAAAGTTGGTCGCGAACCATGCTCCCTCGCGACCCAATGAACCACGATTGCGCGCACGCGCGTTGGATGTTTATCTAGTGACTTGAAAGAGTTGGCTGCGGATCACACTCCCTTGCTTCAAAGCTTTTTGTACTTACTCGCTTTACGCGTAAAATGTTTACCTAGCGGGTTGATAGAGCCGGCCGCGAACCACACTCCTCCGCTGCCGATTTGATTGTATTTGATTAATAGCACGTAAAATGTTTACCCAGCTGGGTTGATAGAGTTGGTCATGAACCACACTCTCCCGCCGCCGAGTCGATTACACTTGCTTACTTACGCGTAAAATATTTATCCAACGAGTTGGTAGAGTTGGCCGCGAACCACACTCTCTCGCTACCGGGTTAATTGTACTTGCTTTCTTACGCGTAAAATGTTTACCCAAAGCAAGTTAATAGAGTTGGCCGCGAACCACACCCTCGCCACCGTGTTCTTTGTACTTGCTTTTCACGTGTAAAATGTTTACCCAATGAGTTAATAGAGTTGGCCGCGAACCACACTCCCTCGCCGCCATGTTCTTTGTACTTGCTTTCTTACGTATAAAACGTTTACCCAGCGAGTTAATAGAGTTGGCCACAAACCACACTCCCCCGCCGCCGAGTCGATTACACTTGCTTACTTATGCGTAAAATATTTATCCAAATGAGTTAATAGAGTTGGCCGCGAACCACACTCCCTCGCCGCCGTGTTCTTTGTACTTGCTTTCACGCGTAAAATATTTACCAAGCGAGTTAATAGAGTTGGCCGCGAACCACACTCCTCCTACCGCCAAGTCGACACACTTGCTTACTTACGCCGTAAAATATTTATCTAGCGAGTTGGTAGAGTTGGTCGCGAACCACACCCTCCGCCAAGTTAATTGTACTTGTTTTCTTACGCGTAAAATGTTTACCCAATGAGTTAATAGAGTTGGTCATGAACCACACTCCCGCCGCCGTGTTCTTTTTGTACTTGCTTTCACGCGTAAAATGTTTACCCAATGAGTTAATAGAGTTGGCCGCGAACCACACCCCTCATTGCCGTGTTCTTTGTACTTGCTTTCTTACGCGTAAAATGTTTACCCAACGAGTTAATAGAGTTGGCCGCGAACCATACTCCTACATTGCAGTTGTTCTTTGTACTTGCTTTTTACGCGTAAAATATTTACCCAATGAGTTAATAGAGTTGGTCGCGAACCACACTCCCTCGCCGCAGTTGTTCTTTGTACTTGCTTTCTTACTGCGTAAAATATTTACCCAATGAAGTTAATAGAGTTGGTCGCGAACCACACTCCACCCTCGCCGCCGTGTTCTTTTGTACTTACTTTCACGCAGTAAAATGTTTACCCAATGAGTTAATAGAGTTGGCCGCGAACCACACTCCATCGCCGCCGTGTTCTTTGTACTTACTTTCACGCGTAAAATGTTTACCCAATGAGTTAATAGAGTTGGCCGCGAACCACACCCCTCGCCGCCGTGTTCTTTTGTACTTGCTTTCTTACGTGTAAAATGTTTACCCAATGAGTTAATAGAGTTGGTCGCGAACCACACCCTCGCCGCCGTGTTCTTTGTACTTGCTTTCTTACGCGTAAAATGTTTACCCAATGAGTTAATAGAGTTGGCCACGAACCACACCTCGCCGCCGAGTCGATTACACTTGCTTACTTACGCGTAAAATATTTATCCAAATGAGTTGGTAGAGTTGGTCGCGAACCACACTCCCTCACCGCTAGGGTAAATTGTACTTGCTTTCTTACGCCAGAAATGTTTACCCAATGAGTTAATAGAGTTGGCCGCGAACCACACTCCCTCGCTGCCGTGTTCTTTGTACTTGCTTTCTCGCCAGTAAAATGTTTACCCAATGAGTTAATAGAGTTGGCCGTGAACCACACTCCCTCGCCGCCGTGTTCTTTTGTACTTGCTTTCACGAGTAAAATATTTACCCAACAAGTTAATAGAGTTGGCCGTGAACCACACTCCCCCACCGCCGATTTGATTGTTACTCTTCGCATGTGGAGCACTTTGGATTCATAAAGGACTTAATATTATAAACGGCAATAAGCTTTCTCAAGGCCCCGCCAAAGAATTGTAAAAAGACCAAAACAATGTTAAAAACGGTATTATCGGTGATATGGCCTTAGATGGGCGATGTTCTAAGGGTGTCTTGCCTCTCGTCGTCCTCAGGATCTTCCAATCTATAAGTTCCGGGTGAATTTCTTCGATGACCTTGTAAGGTCCTTCCAGTGGGCCCTAGAGTTCCGGTCTCGCTTCCTTATTAGCTTGGAATATTTTTTCAGACAAAATCATTGACACGAAAACTTCTCGCCTCGACCTTGGAGTTATAATATCGGACCATCTTCCGTTGGTAAACCGCGAGGCGGTTGCGACTGCAGTGTGTCTCTCATCTAGCGTGTCGAGTCCCGCTCTTTGTAAATCTTCGTTGGCCACCTCGTTGAAGTGCGGGTGTCTAGGCGAGGGTATTCCTATCTCGACGGGATCATTGCCTCGCCCCATATGCCATGGAGAACGGGTTTCGCCTGTGGCCCGTATGGGAGGTGGTTCAAGAGGACCACGTGGTCTCAGGTAGTTCTTCGCCCATCCTCTTTTTTCGACTCTAGTTTTCGCTTGAGGGTGTGCTTAATGATTTTATTCACGGCCCACCGGCCGTTGGATTGTGGGTAATAAGGGTTGAGAAATCCTTCGGATGCCAAGATTCTCACGGTTCGCGTTAAACTTCATCCCAAAGAAATTGCGTGCCGTTGTTGGAGACGATGAGAATAGGGAATGCCAAGCGGCGCACAATATTTTTCCATACAAATTTCCGTGCATTCTCCTCTCGTGATTTTGGCCGAGGCTCGGCTTCACACCACTTGGTGAAGTAATCTACCGCCACAATCGCGAACTTGACCCCACCCCTCCCCACGGGAGGGGACCGATGAAGTCGATCCCCCATTTGGCGAAGGGCCAGGGACTAGTGACTGGAGTAAGGTTCTGAGCGGGGAGCTTCGGAACTGCCGCGAACTTCTGACATCTGTCGCATCTCTTCACGAAATTGTGGGAATCTTTCTTCATGGTCGGCCAATAGTACCCTTCGCTTCAGGCTTTTCGTGCCAAGGCCATCCCTCCCGAGTGATTGCCGCAGATCCTTCGTGTATTTCTTTCATCACGCACAATCGCTTCCTCTTGCGTTAGGCAACAGAAGAGGGGGGTGAATCCCTTTTATCTGTAATTCGCCCTGTAATACGAATTTTGCAGCCCTTCTGCGGAGCTTCTGTGCCTCCAATTTGTCTTCGGGTGACACCTGACTAATTAGATATTCGATAATCTCCTTCATCCATTTCGGGGAATCAGAGATGGTTAGGACGGAGGGTGCGGTAGCTTCCTCGGTTGAAGGTCGATTAAGCTTCTCAATTGGGATGGCCTTCATTAGGTCGGAGTCTCTACTGCTTGCCAGCTTTGAGAGGGGGTCGGCATAGCCATTTTCTCGCTCATGGGATCCGGAGAAGTTCGTATTCTTCAAGTAGGACAATTGGTCCTTAGCTTTTGTTAAGTAGGACACCATGGATTGTTCACGCCGCCAAGGTCCCATTAACCCCGACTTACGACAAGTCGTGAATTGCTATGAATTTGGAGCTTCCTTGCCTTCATCTCTCGTGCTAGTCTCAAGCCCGCTAGTAGGGCCTCGATTCATTTGTGTTGTTGGAGGCTTTAAATTCCAGTAAACGCTGCAGATTGAGATTATGGCCATCCTGGGCCGATTAGCAGGATCCCAGCTCCGGCCCGGCCTCTCCCGAGTATCCATCGACATATAACTTCCATGTCGGTACCTCAAGGGTCGGGCTTCAAGCCTGGACCATCATCGGGATATGAGCGACTCGCCACAAAATCAGCTAAAGCTTGTCCTTTTATCAAGGCCGTGGCTTGTAATCGATGTCGAATTGACTAAGTTCTACCGACCATTTCATCAATCGTCCCGAAGTATCCGGGTTTTGGAGTATTTGCCGTAGGGGAGGTTCGTCAAGACATCTATTTGTGGGACCGGAAGTATGGTTGAAGCTTCCTGAGGTGACGATCAATGACAGAGCGAGTTTTTCCATGTCCGGATATCTCGTTTCGCCTGCAGGCTTTGCTTACGTAATAGACAGGAATCAGGCTGGACCCTCCTCACGAATTAGCACCGAGCTAACCGCCTTTTCCGAGACGGCGAGGTAAACGAGCAATGTCTCTCCATTCTTGGGTTTGGATAGCGGTGGGGATTTTCGAGGAGGACCTTGAGGTCTTGGAAGGCCTTTTCGCACTCCTCGGTCCACTCGAACCGCTTTCTCCTTTTATGGTTTGAAAGAAAGGTTGGCAACGATCGGTCGCCTTGGATATAAACCGATTCGAGTCGCTAACCTCCTATCGACTTTGGACTTCCTTGGGGAGGATGGTGACCGCATCTCAATGAGCGCCTCGATCTTTTCGGGATTGGCCTCTATCTCCTACCGATTGACCATGTAGCCGAGGAACTTTCCGGATGCACCCCAAACGCCAAGCACTTCAAGGGGTTAAGCTTCATGCGATACTTGCAAAGGGTTTCGAACATTCTCCTCAAGTGATCTATGTGGTCTTCTGCGTTGGACGCTCTTTACCAAGATATATCGTCGACGTATACCTCCATCGTGTTCCCAATTTGTCCGGCTAACATACGATTTACCATCCGTTGATATGTGGCTCCCGCGTTCTTCAAGCCGAATGGCATCATCTTATAGCAGTATAGCCCTCAGTTCGTAATAAACGACGTGTGATCCTCGTCCTCTGTGAACATCGAGATCTGGTTGTAGCCCGAGTATGCGTCCATGAAGCTAAGCAACTTGTGGCCGGCGGTCGCATCGACGAGCTGGTCGATGCGCGGTAATGGAAAACTATCTTTAGGGCACGCCTGGTTTAGATCAGAGAAGTCGATGCATACCCTCCACTTCTTGGTACTCTTCCGAACTAACACCGGGTTGGATACCCACTGGGGGTAAATCGCTTCTCTGATGAACCCGCTGGCCAGTAGCTTGTCAACTTCCTCTTTCAAGGCCTGGTACCTCTCGGCACTTAGAGGCCTCCTTTTTTGAATCCTGGGGCGCACCTTCGGATCTATTTTCAAGACGTGGCACGCGATCGATGGGTCGATCCCGACCATGTCGCTGTGTTTCCATGCGAAGACGTCTGCGTTCTCTCGGAGAAACTGCTTCAGCTCTTCCTTCGTCTTTTCTTCGAGCTTCTCTCCCACCTGCAACATCTGGGTTGGTTCCGAGGGCTTACCGAAATGTTTCCAGCTCCTCGACTGGAGAAGCGAGAGAATCCGAGGCTATGATTCGGGGTCTAGACCTTCGTCCAAGATCAATTCTTCATCCAATCCTTCGCCGTCAACTTCCGCCGATTCTCGAAAGCGTGGTCATTACTATTGAGAGGCGCCCGCTGCTCGGCGGCCTTCCGCACTGGTCCATGTCATAGAGCGGCAGCAGCACCAACGAACCAGTCGCGAAGGGCTTCTCCGAGTGCGACTCACGCTTGGGTCCCTACTAGAGGGGCCGATCATCCAGCCAGCCCCAAGCGCGGCCTCCATCCGGCGCCATCCAACCTGTGTCCCGATTCCTCGGTCCCACCATCCGTTTCTATCGATATTCGGGTGCCATGTTCTTTCGGGTAGAAGACACGTTTTACCACAAACACTTGGTCGTGTAAGGTTTTTCGATTCTCACAGACGGCGCCAATCTGCTGACGTCTCGAACCCGCACCACCCACGTGCCAACAGATCTCCAATCACTCCTCCGCCAAACAGATGTTACACGTGCACACTAGGACTAACCGTTAGGCACCAAGATCTCCAGAGAAAAAGGGTCCCACGATCGTTGGCACTTCGACGATCAAGTCAACTGCAGTTATATGGGAGATACACGGGCGGGAACAAAATGGGTGTGGGAGAGACAAAGCAGTAGATTTGAGCAGAGTTTAGGGTGGGATTCTTAAGCATAAAAGTGCGTACATTGGAACAACTAGAGACGTTGTATTTATAGCGCAATAATTCTAATTGATGTGGAAGACAAATCAATTCGGTCTTCAATCGAGATCCTCCTTCCTTATGTGATAAAGATACCCGAGATTGCCTTCTTTCCTTGAGTTTATCACGTTGCATGATTTTAGGAGATCATGATTGTGTTTCCTTGTGGAGATTCGTGCGTCCAATCCAACGCAATCTTTCTTTAATTATTTCTCTGGTTGCCCCAAGATATCGGGTTGCTCATTGGTTACGAATGATGCGTGGCCCGACGAGGCCCTATGGTTCGCATGCGGGCGCCGAGGCCCTCCACATGACTCGTAGAGATTTCCGCCAAGGCCCAAGTTGCAGACGGGCCCTTCCAGGCCCCAGCAGGCCCAGATAGGGTTCTTGACGGGATATGAACCGGGCCCTTACTAGGCTTGGATGGGGCCTGTGGCCGACGCGTGGCGACCATGTCGTAATCGTGTGATAACAAGATGTGCAATCAATCAAGCATCATATAGAATATCTCGCACGCAATGCTTACATACAAAAATTCTATAGGTAATTACGGTGATCGATCGAATGAATATGAATTATTGATAATTTTAGAAAGTGTTTCGATCTAATTTAGAATAAGTCACATATGGATGGCTTATTGGCAAATTTCCCTAATTTCAATGGTATCAATTCAAATCTCCTTCTTTAGTCCTACAACATAAGCATTTGCTCAATAAGTACAAATCTTAAACACATCTAGCGCTATCATGGTGGATTGGTGATATAAGGAAAAAATAATCATGAGGAGAGAAAACCAACAGATTTAAACAACGAATCACGGAGAAAAATCAGCAAATCGGACATTATATGGTGCTAGAGTTACAATCACATCACGTAACTCACGCACTTTACCAACTATAACTGACGGGAAAAGCTTAATATTCATTTTGTAATAGACACAAAACTCCTCGTAGTACCTTTTCTTTCCCTTCAAAGACGCCATCTAACTCTCTTGGTCGATGAAAGATACAATGGTTCTTGCAAAAAGAACATTCTTAGAGTTACTACCAGTGGCAAAAAAAATTCAACAGAATTATTTCTTAAAATAGTTATGTTTTGCAAATAAAATCATAAAATAAAAAATTAACAAATCAACAAAAATAGTTGTTTTAGAATACTTTAATAAATCTAATTAAAAATTCATCAAATATTTTATATAGCTTAATGTAGTAGCACTTTCTCAAATTTTTATTTGTTAAACTCTTTAAAATCGATTAAGATGAAAGATCACTTTGTAAAAAACATATTAGAAAAAAAAAACTAACTTTTTAAAAAAATTTGTCCAAAATTAAAATTAAGAAAAATACAAATAAGAAAAAAAAATATAGTTTTATTTTTAGCATAGGAAAATATGGTAAAATGAAAAGTATAAACTAATAAGGGAGAGTTCTATAAATTTTTAAAACAAGAAAGGTATATATATGTGTACTCGTCATAAACCTTAGAGGATGTTTCTATTATTTACTCTTGTAATCAACCTTATTGAGTAAGATTTTCTTTTTCTTTTTTTATTTAATAAGTTGCATAAGGATTTCAATTTGGGTTATCAATCATCAATTTTCAGTTAGTCACTAAATTTTATATGGGATTTATCATAATTGTGTTTTCTTAAGATTTTTTCAACAAGTATATGGGATTTATTATTAACTTAGGTAATTTGAGTCACGAGTCATTAATTTTTTTATAGGACTCATCGGAATTGTATTAAATTTCATCATCTTGAGAAGCTGTCCTCACAAAATTGGTACATTCGAGTTAATTACAATCAATAATTTTTTTAGTAATTTCTTTATGAGTGATGTTATTCATAGTCAGCAATCTGTCTATGTAGCAATTATGTGGTATTAATTGATATGCCATTTTAAATGTAGAGTTTTGGGTCCCATTCAAAATGGCATATTGATAGATAATTACCACATAAACTGACTACAGTTGTCGCTAACTACGAATAACATTATTCTTTCATTATTGTGTATCCGTATTTATTGGAATCACAATTAGTTTCACGAATTTGAGAAGCAATTTCCAAACTATAAGTAGCACCACAACATGGCCATTGTACAACATCAATCATCCAACAAAGAAACACTTGTTTTTTTTTTTTGTGAAAGATGGCTAAGTTTTCATGTTCATTTTTGTGGCTTCTTCTCCTTGTGCTCTCGTGTTCGTCTTTTGTTTTCATCCTCTCTATCATTTGCGTTCCAAAGCGTGACAAACTAAATATAATTGAAAACAAATTTTAAGTTTTTCTCCTTGTTTGTGCAGTTGCAATGGTAGCGATTGAAGTGGATGCCCCGAAAAGATGCATACAAATATTGAATTCTAATAGGTGTGATGTTGCAACTTGCCAAAAGGATTGCGTTGTATCTTATAATGGGAGTGGATTCTGCACTCCTGATCCGACTATTGGCTCAGAGATTTGTTCTTGCTTTTACGTTGGAATTAATTGTTGAAGATTTCTATTCTACTTGTAACATTTTTGCAATTTCAAGATTTGGCTCTGCTCTACACACATATCATGCATGACTTTGAAACAGCTTAATAAAAATAATTCTAAAGAATTACTCTTAATTATGTGTTACAAATATTATGTGTTCGATATCAAGCCTTCTCGAATTTTGATCTAGATGCTAATTTGATTATGCTTACTAGGACTCGAAATTGAACTCGAACCTTAATCTAAGTTTAAAGGGTTGATTTTGTGTATTCCTTTTGTAAAACAAGAGGATTTGTGTTCCTTAGTTGTGATAGTTCTCCTTGTTTGTTTCAGTTTGTCAACGAATTAAATAATCTAAGTCTAAATAATTTATGAAAAATTACATTGAAGGTCCTCAACTTTTAGTTTCCGTATCAATGGTTCCCAATTTTTACCTTTTTTGCATTTGAATCCTGACCTTTCAAGTTGGTAATATTTGGGTCCGTGGTGGACTATTGTATCATTTGGCTGTCAAAAGATCATGTATGGAGAACATGGAGCATCGTAGGATGGGTAAATTAGATACCAACCACATTTGTTAAACTCTCTAATAGAATTACAATTTTACGATTCTATGATTCCAAATTGATAAAATGATCTGAATCACATATAAGAACTTAAAATTGAAGGATCGCATCGTTCTCGTTGCTAGATCTTAATGATCTTAGCAATCCCTACATTCCTCCATTTCTTTTTATCGTTATGGACTTTTCGTCTTCAGTTTTAATGAATTACATAGGATTGGTTGTTAGACACTTGGACTGGATTTCATTTTTGTTTAAATCCCAAATCAAAACTAAAATAAACAAAACAAGATGGAAAAAACTAGAATCCTAATCTGAAATGTATTATCATCCATTCTCTGTCACCTCTTGTGAAAATCACATGTGATATTCCTTTTGAACACTTTTTCCTTTTGCCTTTTCTTTGATTACTTTTAAGTTCTCATTTTTTCTACTCTATTTATATTCTATTTTTTTTCTCCTTTAAGTTGAATTTGAAAATCAATTGCAGAAGTAGACTTGGTTTTCTGAGCTAGCTCCTAATATTGTAATTGTTGATAAGATTTATGGTTGTCTTAGGTGTGTAAGTTGTAAGTTGTACATATATCCAATCCATGATAATTGGTGTTCGTGAGTTCATAATGTGAAAATTAATTACAATTACAATTTTTTATCTTATAAATACACTGAAATTGAAGTATACTTTGGAGTTTGGTTCAATATTCAATGAAGTTTTCATATCAGTCTGATTTTATTTGGTTCAATACTCTATGAAGTTTTCATGTAAGACTGATTTTGGGGTTTTGTTCAATACTCGACAAGTGGTTGCTGCTTTTAGGGTAGCTGAAAGTGACCTATGGAAAATCCATGGGTAATTATCGACAAAAATATCGGTTGCAAATTTGTTGATATCAAATAGTGGATTACTTATTTTTAGTATGTGCAATCAATCAAGCATCATATAGAATATCTGCACGCAATGCTTACATACAAAAATTCTATTGGTAATTACGGTATCGACTAAATGAATATGAATTATTGATAATTTTAGAAAGTGTTTCGATCTAATTTAGAATAAGTCACATATGGATGGCTTATTGGCAAATTTCCCTAATTTCAATGGTATCAATTCAAATCTCCTTCTTTAGTCCTACAACATAAGCATTTGCTCAATAAGTACAAATCTTAAACACATCTAGCGCTATCATGGTGGATTGGTGATATAAGGAAAAAATAATCATGAGGAGAGAAAACCAACAGATTTAAACAACGAATCACGGAGAAAAATCAGCAAATCGGACATTATATGGTGCTAGAGTTACAATCACATCACGTAACTCACGACTTTACCAACTATAACCCGACGGAAAAGCTTAATATTCATTTTGTAATAGACACAAAACTCCTCGTAGTACCTTTTCTTTCCCCTTCAAAGACGCCATCTAACTCTTGGTCGTGACAAAGATACAATGGTTCTTGCAAAAAGAACATTCTTAGAGTTACTACCAGTGGCAAAAAAAATTCAACAGAATTATTTCTTAAAATAGTTATATGTTTTGCAAGTAAAATCATAAAATAAAAAATTAACAAATCAAGTAAAATAGTTGTTTTAGAATACTTTAATAAATCTAATTAAAAATTCATCAAATATTTTATATAGCTTAATGTAGTAGCACTTTCTCAAATTTTTATTTGTTAAACTCTTTAAGATCAGATTGAGATGAAAGATCACCTTGTAAAAAAATATATTAGAAAAAAAAACTAACTTTTTAAAAAAAAATTGTCCAAAATTAAAATTAAGAAAAATACAAATAAGAAAAAAAAATATAGTTTTATTTTTAGCATAGGAAAATATGGTAAAATGAAAAGTATAAGCTAATAAGGGAGAGTTCTATAAATTTTTAAAACAAGAAAGGTATATATATGTGTACTCGTCATAAGCCTTGGGGATGTTTCTATTATTTACTCTTGTAATCAACCTTATTGAGCAAGATTTTCTTTTTCTTTTTTATTTAATAAGTTGCATAAGGATTTAAATTTGGGTTATCAATCATCAATTTTCAGTTAGTTACTAAATTTTATATGGAATTTATCATAATTGTGTTTTCTTAAGATTTTTTCAACAAGTATATGGGATTTATTATTAACTTAGGTAATTTGAGTCACGAGTCATTAATTTTTTTATAGGACTCATTGGAATCGTATTAAATTTCATCATTTTGAGAAGTTGTCCTCACAAAATTGGTACATTCGAGTTAATTACAATCAATAATGTTTTAGTAATTTCATTATGAGTGATGTTATTCATAGTCAGCAATCTGTCTATGTAGCAATTATGTGGTATTAGTTGATATGCTATTTTAAACGTAACAAACTAATTATAATTGAAAACAAATTTTAAGTTTTTCTCCTTGTTTGTGCAGTTGCAATGGTAGCAGTTGAAGTGGATGCCCTGAAAAGATGCATAAAAATATTGAATTCTAATAGGTGTGATGTTGCAACTTGCCAAAAAGATTGCCTTGTATCTTATAATGGGAGTGGATTCTGCACTCCTGATCCGACTATTGGCTCAGAGATTTGTTCTTGCTTTTACATTGGCATTAATTGTTGAAGATTTCTATTCTACTTGTAACATTTTTGCAATTTTCAAGATTTGGCTCTGCTCTACACACATATCATGGATGACTTTGAAACAACTTAATAAAAATAATTCAGAACAATTACTCTTAATTATGTGTTACAAATATTATGTGTTCGATATCAAGCCTTCTCGAATTTGGATCTAGATGCTAATTTGATTATGCTTACTAGGACTCGAAATTGAACTCGAACCTTAATCTAAGTTTAAAAGGTTGATTTTGTGTATTCCTTTTGTAAAACAAGAGGATTTGTGTTCCTTAGTTGTGATAGTTCTGCTTGTTTGTTTAAGTTTGTCAACAAATTAAATAATCTAAGTCTAAATAATTTATGAAAAATTACATTGAAG
The DNA here is from genome assembly GCA_023638005.1 of Forsythia suspensa. NCBI lineage: Eukaryota > Viridiplantae > Streptophyta > Magnoliopsida > Lamiales > Oleaceae > Forsythia > Forsythia suspensa. The sequence continues at coordinate 67,937,216 of CM042674.1, read as the reverse complement.
ACCCTCAACTTTTAGTTTCCGTATCCATGGTTCCCAATTTTTACCTTTTTTGCATTTGAGTCCTAACCTTTCAAGTTGGTAATATTTGGGTCCGTGGTGGACTATTTGTATCATTTGGTTTGTCAAAATATCATGTATGGAGAACGTGGAGCATCGGAGGATGGGTAAATTAGATACCAACCACATTTGTTAAACTCTCTATTAGAATTACAATTTTGCGATTCTATGATTCCAAATTGGTAAAATGATCCGAATCACATATAAGAACTTAAAATTGAAGGATCATAGCGTTCTCGTTGCTAGATCTTAATGATCTTAGCAATCCCTACATTCCTCCATTTCTTTTTATCGTTATGGACTTTTCGTCTTCGTTTTAATGAATTACATAGGCTTGGTTGTTAGACACTTGACCTGGATTTCATTTTTGTTTAAATCCCAAATCAAAACTAAAATAAACAAAACAAGATGGAAAAACTAGAATCCTAATCGAAATGTATTATCATCCATTCTCTCTGTCACCTCTTGTGAAAATCACATGTGATATTCCTTTTGAACACTTTTCCTACGCCTTTTCTTTGATTACTTTTAAGTTCTCATTTTTCTACTCTATATATATTCTATTTTTTTTCTCCTTTAAGTTGAATTTGAAAATCAATTGCAGAAGTAGACTTGGTTTTCTGAGCTAGCTCCTAATATTGTAATTGTTGATAAGATTTATGGTTGTCTTAGGTGTGTAAGTTGTACAGATATCCAATCCATTATAATTGGTGTTCGTAAGTTCGTAATACAAAATTAATTACAATTACAATTTTTTATCTTATAAATAGACGAAATTGAAGTATACTTTGGAGTTTGGTTCAATATTCAACGAAATTTTTATATCAGTCTGATTTTATTTGGTTCAATACTTGATGAAGTTTTCATGCCAGGCTGATTTTGGGGTTTGGTTCAATACTCGACAAGCGGTTGCTATTTTCAGGGTAGCTGAAAGTGACCTATGGAAAATCCATAGGTAATTATCGACAAAATATCGGTTGCAAATGTGTTGATTTCACCAACGAATAATTCGTTAGTGAACTACTAATTTTTAGTATGTGCAATCAATCAAGCATCATATAGAATATCTACAGGCAATGCTTACATACAAAAATTCTATTTGTTATTACAGTATCAGCTGAATGAATATGAATTATTGACAATTTTAGAAAGTGTTTAGATCTAATTTAGTATAAGTCACATATTGATGGCTTATTGGTAAATTTCTCTAATTTCAATGGTATCAATTCAAATCTCCTTCTTTAGTCTTACAACATAAGTATTTGCACAATAAGTTCAAATCTTGAACACATCTAGCGCTATCATGGTTGATTGGTGATATAAAGAAAGAATAATCATGAGTAGAAAACCAACACATTTAAACAACTAATCACGGAGAAAAATCAGCGAATCGAGCATTAGATGGTGCTAGAGTTATAGTGATATCACGTAACTCGCGCACTTTACCAACTATAACTAACGGGAAAAGTGAATATTCATTTTGTAATAGACACAAACCTCCTCGTAGTACCTTTTCTTTCCCTTCAAAGACGCCATCTAACTCTTGGTCGTGACAAAGATACAATGGTTCTTACAAAAAGAATATTCTTAGAGTTACTACCAGTGGCAAAAAAAAATCAACAGAATTATTTCTTAAAATAGTTATATGTTTTGCAAATAAAATCATAAAATAAAAGATTAACAAATCAACAAAAATAGTTGTTTTAGTTGTTTTAGAATACTTTAATAAATCTAATTAAAAATTCATCAAATATTTTATATAGCTTAATGTAGTAGCACTTTCTCAAATTTTTATTTGTTAAAACTCTTTAAGATCAGATTAAGATGAAAGATCAATTTGTAAAAAATATATTACAAAAAAAAAACTAACTTTTTAAAAAAAATTTGTCCAAAATTAAAATTAAGAAAAATATAAATAAGAAAAAAAAATATAGTTTTATAATTAGCATAGGAAAAAATGGTAAAATGAAAAGTATAAGCTAATAAGAGTTCTATAAATTTTTAAAACAAGAATGGTATATATATGTGTACTCGTCATAAATCTTAGGGGACGTTTCTATTATTTACTCTTGTAATCAACCTTATTGAGCAAGATTTTCTTTTTCTTTTTTTATTTAATAAGTTGCATAAGGATTTAAATTTTGGTTATCAATCATCAATTTTTAGTTAGTTACTAAATTTTATATGGGATTTATCATAATTGTGTTTTCTTAAGATTTTTTCAACAAGTATATGGGATTTATTATTAATTTAGGTAATTTGAGTCACAAGTCATTAATTTTTTTATAGGACTCATCGGAATCGTATTAAATTTCATCATCTTGAGAAGCTGTCCTCACAAAATTGGTACATTCGAGTTAATTACAATCAATAATTTTTTTAGTAATTTCTTTATGAGTGATGTTATTCATAGTCAGCAATCTGTCTATGTGGCAATTATGTGGTATTATTGATATGCCATTTTAAATGTAGAGTTTTGGTTTCCATTCAAAATGGCATATTGATAGATAATTACCACATAGACTTACTACATTTGTCGTTGACTACGAATAACATTATTCTTTCATTATTGTGTATCCGTATTTATTGGAATCACAATTAATGTACCTTTAGGTCGTTGCTTTCGATGAGTTCGATGTGTTTAACCCGGTTTAAATGGGACGGCTAGGTTTAGGATTATATATATATTCGGTATAATATATTATAGGTTAATATATTATACTATTACCATACATATTTATTATATTGGTTAGGGAATATATCCTTATCCTTACAACTAGTTTTAGGCTCGGGTGATGCACGTGCGTATTTGTAATATCTTATTGTAAATATTTATTCAAAGAGATAAGGAAAAAAAAAACTATTAAGTAAACATACTACTGAGGAAATCGTACTAAAAAATACAGATGGGATAATTTTACTCTTACACATTAGCGCAAAGAAAATTAAATGTCAATTTCATAACTGATTAATTAAAAAAATTAATCAATTTGCACAAGCCAAACCAAGTATGTTATATATTATCTGGATATAAATAAATCACAACTCATAATTACTATACGGACTTCTCATCATACATCACCACTTAAAAAAGCATTTTATCTTAGGATGAAATACCTGTGATATCAATAGCCAAAAGACATTCACATTCCATATTAAAAAAATAAGAAGCAAAATAGCTTATTTTGAGGGAAGTCGAAGAAGATCAATATATTGTACATATAACACGTTTTACAATTTATTAAGCACTTTGTTCCCTCACGTCTACTTATTCAAATGCAGAATTTCTCCATTCACTTCCCTTCTTCCACAATATCGTTAATGGAGACATGAGAAAATTCACAAATAAAGTCAGTTAGCATACATAATACATTTTTTAATACCTGATATGAGTAATGAGTGGGCATATCTAATGAAGACATAAAACAAGTTTGTGTTGGATGTGTTTGCAAATAAGAACAAATATATGAAAGAGAAAGTTCTCATAAAATACCAATGGAAGTCGATTAATTGATCATTTAATTTTCTAAAACAGAATAGAAATTATGCATACAAAACCACTCGACTAAGCTCTCATAAAAGGGTCGTGCCTAAGATCATAAATTGTAAACCATAAATATAGCGGGGTTAAATAATTAGCCTAATTATTTCAAAATTGAAATCTTGTTAATACAAAATGGTGTCATTAAACTAAGATTATTTTTTATTGAAGTATATTTAATTGGCATCATGAAGACGGGAAACATAATTTCTACAAATCTTATCAGTCTTATGAGAACTCAAGTTGGTTTCAAAAATCCAGTTTGCTTTTAAAATGCTACATTATTTTAAATATATCTCACAAAGGCTAAAGCACTTCACACTTATTTAAAGAGTTTCTTTATGGCCCTACTCATGTATGCAGTTTGATCCTTAAACAATCACATTTATCTGTGATAATTAATCATTCATACTTGACCAATTCATTTGTTGATAATAAAAAATTCACACAGTCTAAAAAGGCTTGGTCAATTATCATAAGCAACAATACTTTGAAGTTTGAATAGAAAGATTAATGTCATATGTTCATCAATTTGCAGCATATACTATGCAATGAAATATACCTGACCAAGAATGAGAGCAATATCAATAGTTGTCAATTTGGAGCAAAATTTCTATAGTCGCTTGCCCATTATATCACCAAACAAATTCTCTTGCAGCATATATTCCACCCATTTTCTTAATTAATTTACAAAACAGAAAAGAGAATTGATTAATAGATTAAAGAATTTAAATTATGAACACTCAATTATTAGGAAGAGCAACATCCTAATCCACTAATCATTAAGAGGAACACAACAATGGACGTGCTAAGTGTATTCTTAAGTACATCTCCTAGAATGCCAAGAGTTCCATCACTTTCAACACCATAGGCAAGTACTAAATAAAGAGAAATGTTATCTCACGTTAAGATATGTAATGAGGTACCAAAGACGAATAAAAAAGAAAATAGCTAACTTGATCAAAGGCCCTTGTCTAAAACAAGTGACATACGGAGGAACCAATAGACACATTCTCGAGGAATGAGCAATAGTCATTTTGTGAAACTCGAGAGAACCAGTTTATCACTACCGTTAAGAATTTTCTAATAAACCAAGTCCAACACGATCCTCCTGTTGGAAATTGTCTCACAAAATCTAACCAATTTTGACTAAGTCACCAAACATAAACAAAAACATGAACTTCGATTACCACTTTGGAACAAAATGAAGTCCGATGACTGACAAGGAACTTCGCTACAAGATGAGTGGCTAAAAGTATATTTTTACCGAACAGAGCATTGAAACAAATTGACCAAAAGGTGCAGTTATTTCTAGAATATTGTAAACAAGAAATAAAACAACGAACCAAGTATTGCGTGTGAGGTTTAACCTTAATCGAGCTATATTAGTAAAATATTGCCTGAGATGGAACATATGACCAACGACAGAGACAAGATTTTGAAAAGCGGAAAGAAGAATAAAAAGTAAACATGGCTTGGATAATTTCTCCATCACTTTATGCCGGGGATTAGACCTCAAACACATATAATATCTTTGATAGCTATTCCCATAACAAGAATGAGGGTCTTCTCCAAGCTGTAATGCCTGAAATTGAAAACACGGGGTTGTGATACTGATAAAGATAATACATATAAGAACCATTCATGTTGTATGTACAGAATCAATGTGCTTACCTGATGAATAGTCATTTCGTCAAGATTAACATGCGCATTACTTTTGTTATTTGCCAAAGAAATGATATTGCTGTCAAAATGGTACAGTAAACTTAAATTATGAATGTGATTGGCACAAATCAATAGCCGAAAAACAAAATTTCATATGTATAATAACTGCATTGCTAACCTTCGAGAATATATGTCCAACAATGAATCATTTTTGTGAACAACAGGAATCAAACTTACTCGAGCTGCAAAGAAGCCGGACATAAGACTAGCTATAAAAGACAACTTTTATTTTCTAAATCTAAATGCTTCATAAAATATCACTTGAAAGAGGCTGCTGTTTCTTAGAATGACGCCTATATATATCATAACCTTATACCTTCTTCGACTAACAAGGTGTACCTAGAGAGCATTGAATTTCAGGAATAAAATATTTAAATAAATTCAAGAAAATGTCAGCAGCTATTATTAATTTCTTGCAAAGAATTTGAGAATCCAACTTTTTTTTTTTTTTTTTTTTTTTTTGATCGGAAATGTAAATATATATTAATCGATCAAAGAAATGTACAAGTACTCCAGGCAAACCTGGGCATCCAAAACAATAAGAAAACTAAACGCTAAACAACAAGTACACCGGGCATACCCGGGTGAGTCAAAAGAAGAGAAACAAACCTAAATAGACTAAGTTTCCAAGAATGGTTCCATGGGAATTAAAACATGAGGATACAAGGAAAATAAAACTTTGTATACATGTGTTTTAATTCTATGGACTATGCTAATCGGAGTAGGCTTGAGTTGTTCAAAAACAATCCTGTTTCTTGTAATCCAAAGATGGTAAATTGTAGCCGCAAGAGCCACTCTCTTGCCTTTGCACTGCCACGTGGATCCCCTCGCTTCTTTTCTCATCCATTTGATGGCACTAGCAATGGTAGACATGGCCCTTGTAATACCCAACCATTGTTTGATGTTATTCCAAACCTCATTAGTAAACGGACATGTGAAGAATAAGTGGCTGCCTGATTCAATCTCCGTTGTACAAAAACTGCAAGTCGAATTAATATCCAAAAACGAAATTTTGTCTTTGGTAAGTAATTTACCTTTCACTGACAGCCACAATATAAAAGAGTGTTTAGGTGTCAAGAAGGATTTCCAAACATCCTTAGCCCAATAGGTGAAGTTCCCTTTCTCGCGGAAGAAATCATATGCTGCCGAAATTCCATTCCCAGGCCCTGAATTCCACAAAGACAGCCGGCAAACAGCAGAATCAATAGATCCTTCAGTTCGGCTGATGTGATTCCTGATGTCGCAAATTCTCTTGAGCAGAGGAGAATCTCCTTTAGCCGGTACCCAATCCCAAACGGAAGACCCACGCATATAGACATGATTTACCCACCGAACCCAAAGAGTGTCTTTTTTCTGATGAACAAACAAACTCAGTGTTGCACTAAGGGGTGCACTCGGCCTCAACACAGCCAATGGCCGAACATTTGGCTCTCCAATTCTGGGAACCCAAGTGCCATCAGGAAATTGCACAAATTGTCATTTGAAGGACTGACAATGAACCTGGTGAATGTCTGAAATACCGACAAAGACATGTAAAAAGACAGAACATGTCAATCATGAAGATAAATGCATCACTTTTTTGACCCACACATACACACGCCCAACACATATATATGTACGGTTCTCTGTCCTGAAGCATGGTTGTAGGAGGATACGCTTTACCAAATTTTCTTGGATGAGGGGTACATGTGGCTTCAATTACCCAATTTTAAAGAACAAAGATTCCAATCCACAAGGCTAGACAGTAGTAAAACTCCACTGACTGCAGAATGAACCAAAAACTAAGCATCAAAATTACCCCAAGAGCCACAAAGAGATATAATCAATAATTGCTTGCCATCATTCAAAAAAAAAAAAATCACGAAGCAGCAATTGCCAAAATTGAAAAAGAAAAATGATTTAAGGCTTTTCATTCTAGCTGTGCAAAAGTATTATAGAGTGTAAATATACTTCTCCTCTGTGTTCGTACGTATAAATACACACAAGACAGAAAGGATAGCATATAATTTGTAGCTCTGACACTTAGAGAGGATGACAAGGTAACCAAGGAATAAGGGATATCATCCCAACCTCATATTTTTAAGGTAATACATTCTTAAGTGTGCACAAAAATGTGGAAGATAATTTCAATGTCACTGAATTTCATCAAAAATTCTCATTATTATTGCAAATAGATCATTAGATTTATAGCTTTTGATGTAAACCAATGAAAAAAGATATTAGCTATATAAAACAAATATTTCAATATGAATATACTTCCTTTGCATGGAAATGAAGAAACTATTTAACTAAAATAATGCATTTTTGTTGAGCAAAGAAATAAATGAATAAATTGCCATACAGCGGATGGAACATATAATTAGTAGTAGAGAATATATACAAGTGATTTGACTGCAGGACATCCCAATAAGTACTCATGAAATTCCTTCTTTATTAATGTCTAATCAAGATTTTTCTCTCCTCTCTTTGAATTCTTTCAGCCAGTAATCCGAGGTCCTCATTAAAGGTAAATATATTATGTTAGATGAGGTTCAAACCACTTTGGATTTTGTTATAATAAAAAGATTGCTATCTGAATCAACTAAGATTATGAGTTGCTGATAAGTGGATTGTGGACACTTGATTTCTGTGAATAAATTAATGTTGTTCAGGCCAAACTAATTCTACCATAAATGCTTGCACTAGGCAACAACTCTACCCTAGAAACAGCTTACAACTTCCATCACCCCTCTCTATTTCTCCTATGGAAGACAACAGGAGTATATTTTCATCAGTAATTAAAAGATAATTTTTTGGATAATGACGTTTGAATGCATCAATAATATGTCACAATTACAAAAAAAATAAATAAATAAATCTTGCTTTATTACCACAAATCATGTTATATAGTGTGTGTCCATGCACACGTATCTTCATTAAAAAGTTACTAATCTTGAAAGTAGCTCTTGTTTATTGACAAAATAAATAACTCATTTATTTATTGACAAAATAAATAACTCATTTATTGATAATTTTTGGAGAAGCATGGATGTTGATTCTTAGAAAGATTTTGAAACCCTGTAATAAGGTAAAGAGCAGAAAGAAATGCGAGAATTTTAGTATAGCTCATACGTGATATAACATATTTTGATGTTTCACTGTGATAACTACATATTTTCATTGTCATGATCTAGCAGAAATATATACTAATATTACCTAAAGAATTTAAAAATTCTTTATTTCTCCTAATTTCAAATCATTGACAGGTTACATGCACACTTAAGTTACTAAAATTTTTAATTCAAGAATATGACTTCAACCTCATGCACGATTTTGGCTTTAATCCTTACAACTCAAATGCTGAGAGCTAATCTATTACTGATGCAATAATAACTTACAAGAATATATCGGTTGCATGTTCCACAAAACCTAAACTGGTAATTTCACGAACTCTACAACAAGAGGACTCTAAGATATGAAACAGACAAATATGTTCTGTTCTTAAGCCGTTGAACGCCGAGCCAAAGAGGAACGCTTCAATTGTCCCTTCAGCAGCAACCATCGTTGCTCTTGGTATGAAAAAAAATCTTTAAAACATAATTGTTCTTTAATTTATTGTCATTTTTGGACCATATGTGCAAATTGTTTTGCTTAGTGTTGTCAAGTCATCAATGTTTTATTTGTACTTTAGGCAAGTTGTGTCTAATAATCGCAGACACATATCTTGAACCGAATTCTTTTAAGTGAGGGATTCTGAAATGTATTCATCTTTTAGGATTATAAATTTAACTTTGATTTGTATGGTTACTTATGGAAATAACTAATTGTTATTTGTTGGTTGAAAAGTGAGATTATTTAGTAATCATAGGACATCTAATTTTGTCGCATAGTAGAAGTGCATAATCTGTGAACCTACCTAGGGTTGTGCCATTCAATGAAAGAAAACTAACTAATGTCAAAATCGAACCAGAGCATTATCTAGCCAACTTTAAAAAGTTAGAAATTTTGCATTGGGTGAGGTAGATGATGAAATTTGAATGTACCGCCAAAATGGTTTATGAAGAGTTCTTTAAAATGCCTGCACACATGAGGAAAACACTGCAAGTTCAATCTTTTGCAAGTGCAAAGTAAATTGATTAGAGAGAGAGAGAGAGAGAGAGAGAGAGAGAGAGAGCATTATTGAAGATATAACAAAGATTCTTACCTGAACCTTTAAACCATCTACCATCTTTGTTGCTAAGCATGAAAGCCATCTAGAGAAAAATATAAAATAGGAACATAAATTCAAAAAGATTTGAATCCAAAAGACAAAGAATGGGAATCCTTAAGAAAATTAGTTTAAACTCACAAAGTATTAGACAAGCAACATTTTAACTAAACTCATGCTGCATATAGGAAATGATTAATGACAATTTCAATTGATTACTCATGAATCAAAAGTGTCCATAATTGTCGCTTCCATACATTGTATTAATAACTTTCAAACTATCGTGCTTCAAAATTAACCGAAATGTGAATTTCACTATATTAGAAGGAAAATAAACACTCTTAATCATCATCCTCAACTCGAAAAATCAACCAAGAAAGGTAAAATTTAACTCATTATTAGTTCATTTCAAAATAATTAATAGTTAATTGTTGATGTTCTTGTTACTCTTACTATTATTACTACTACTACTAAATGAATTATGCATTCACATATACAATTACAAAAGACCATATAACTGTAAATTTAGGATTGGAAAATGAGATTTCCTTAAATGAAGTAATTATCTGGCCCTCGGACGTTTGCTCTGCGAAAACTACCAATGATATATGATTCAAGTATTTTTCTAATCAAATACCAAAATTACTCCTCAAATTAAATAAAAGTTAAAAAAATAGTGAAACTATAACACCAGAAATAGTAAAACTGTAAAAGCAAGTAGCCTTTTCATCGGTGAGTGACTAAGTGACGATCTTGCGCGTGTGGTGGACTTCGTCATTCGTTTCAGCCTACAACGCATCGCCGATTAGAACCAATGTTTTCAGCACCACTCCCGCGCCCTCTCCACCAGTTTGTACCCGAGTCCAAGTTCGAACTCGAAACTGAGCTTGTGTACATATTGTTGCTGGACTCAATCAATAGAAAAATTCACCTCAAAAATAATTTAGCTCCTTTTTTTTGTTGGCCCAGAAGGTTTGCTCCGACACCTAATAAGTGCGTTTTGTGCACTTATTCGGGTCTTTAAACTAAATATTTGTTTCTTCGTATTATTGATTTTCTACTTAATTTAGTTTGTTATTTCCTATATTTCAGTTTTGAACCCGTATGTAAAAATTAGAGAAGAATGGACTAAAAGAGCAATAAATTTGAAGATATTGCGGAAGTATGAGGATCAAATTGTATTCACTTAAAGTTTGAGGACCAAATGGGATATTATCAAAATTTGGAGGACTAAGGAAGACAATATGAAAGTTTGAGGACTAAAATGACCAAGACCAAAAGTTTAAGGATCAAATTGGAAGTTATGAAAAGTTTGAAGACTAAAGAAAACAAAATCCAAAGTTGAAAGGCCAAACCATGAGATTTCAAAAGATTAAGTTTAGCGCCAAAGATCGAATTTTAAAAGCGTAATGTAATTTGCTTTGCTTGGGCGATCACCTGGAAGTGCACTGGGCGATTGCCCAAGGTTGTCTTTTTTGTCATGAAAGTTAGTTTCCTTTTCGAATTCTAATTCGATTAGGAATGTTTTAACCCACATTTTTTTAGGTCTTTTGGTTATCTTTTGGGAGCCATTAGAGAGATATATAAATAGGAGTTATTAACTCATAGCGTGTGTTAAATTTTTGGGAGAAAAAGATTAGACAAACACATCAACCGGAGATCAAGGATTGCTCTTTCAAGATTTCAACGAAGATCAATAACAAAATTTCTTCTGTTTCAAGATTTTTTGTCTCCGGGTGATGAATTCTATAATTTCTTCTACTCTTTATTTTCTTATTATTAGTACGTTAGGCTAAACTTTTTTGTGCTAGGATTACAATGAAGCTTAAAGTTTAGATTTTTCTATTTAGAGACTTGGTTTTTGACAATTTATTTCAATAAAGTTTTGAATAATTAATTTTGATTTATTTGATTCTACAATTATATACGTAGTAATTGTATGATTGTTGTGGTTTGTTTTACTATCGAAGATTGAAAGCATGCAAGATGCTATTTTAATTATCTTAAAGTCCGATAGGGATAGAAATATACCGCTATACTTTAGGTGATCTTTAATTATTCATAGAAATGTAATGTTTTCGTTTGTATTCGCGTTCTTCATAGAGATATAGTCGAGTCATACTTATAAATATGTTTAATTTTATTCGAGAGAAATTGTTAAACAATCTAGAGATATTGATCTTCATAACTATTATATTTTGTCAAAACCAGGATTCGCGATAGAGAAATTAACAATTTATAAATGGATTCGAGATCCTAGTACTTTTCTTTCTTAAAAGTTAAAGTAATTTTCATCAATATGATTTTCACTTATTTGAATTATAATTAAGTAATTGCTTTTAGTTTATATTTTTGTTAATTAGTATTTAAACACCATTTTTTCCAAAGTTCATTAGATTCGGTTAAGGTTAATATAATTGAATTGAATTATCTAAATCTTCGTGGGAACGATACTTGGACTCACAATCTACTTTATTACTTAAGTGATCTGTACACTTGCGGAATTATTAAACACACAAAATCGCTAATAAGTTTTTGGCGCCGTTGCCGGGGACTTAGTTTTAGTTCTTTTTAATTATTTTAACACTAGCTAATTCGAACTTATTTAATTGCTTTAAATTTTTTTTATTAGTTTCTTTAGTTATTTCAGTGTTTGCTTTGTTTCTTTCCAGTCCATTGCATGCGAAGTGTGAGACACAAGTCTATAATTCCAATTGATCCACGGATCAAACACACTTTTCATCATAGGCGTAAAGAGGCAAGAAAAACACACCAAAAGACCAAAAAAAAAGATCGCTCGAGCGAGACAGAGATAGATGAAGAAAATATGCTAGTTGGAGACTTTTTGACTCCACAGATCATCCAGAGCCAATCTAGCGTTGTCTACCCACCTTTTGGGTAGCCAAACTTTCAGCTAAAGACTAACGTCATTCATCTATTTCAGAATGGACATCAATTCTATGGCAGGACATATGAGAATCCACATATACATGTTTCACGATTCTTAGAAATGTGTCAACACTTCAAATATCAAGGAATCTCAAGTGACACCATCCGCCTACTTTTGTTTCCACATACTCTCGGGACAAAGCTATTGAGTGGTTGGACTCAACGCCAATAGATACCATAACCACTTGGAATGATCTAGCACAAAAGTTTTGTACGAAATTCTTTCCACCAGCTAAGGTTTCGAAGTTGAAGCATGATATATCCATATTTCAACAGGCAGAAACTGAATCATTTGATGAAGCTTAGAGCAGATTCAAAAATATGCTAAGGAACTGTCTTCATCATGGTGTTCATAAGGGGCAACAAATTCAAGATTTTTATTTGGACTACTTCCTTCATTTAAAAACATGATTGATTCGTCATCTAACGGATCATTATCTACCAAAACAGTGGTGGAAGCTTTGGAGTTGTTTGAAAGAGTAGCCACTACTACTCCCACGTGGGCATCAGACAGAGTCGTACACAAGAGAACTACAGGAGTAAATGAAATAGATACTTTCATGGTGTTATCTCCAAAGATTGATTCATTGGTACACAAAGTGGAAAGTATGTCACATTCAGCCAGTGCAGTGCAAATAAAAAAACCAAGATGTGAAGAATGCGGAGCAAATCACAGTACATTAGAATGTCCTATTCTATCACTACAGCTTGAACTAGTCGACTATATTCAAAGTGTTTAGCGCCAACAAAATAACCCATACTCCAACACATATAATCCAGGTTGGCGAAACCATCCAAATTTCTCTTGGAGAGATAATCAGAATAATATCATACCACAATTTTAGCACCTAGAAAAGAGTACATCATTAGAAGACTCAATCGGTAAATTTATCGAGAGAACTGAACATTTCATGAACAAGACAGAGACTAGTATTCAAAATCAAGGCGTTTCAATAAAGAATCTCGAGGCACAAATGGGTCAAATGGCAATTGCTCTATCAGGCAGAGCACTAGGTACTTTGCCAAGCAATACAAAGGTGAATCCCAAGGAACATGTTAAGGCTATTACTACCAGAAATGGGGTTCAGTTACCAGAGATCCATGTCAAGAGATCAGTTGCAAATAAAAAAATGGTACATACTATCTTTAGATGAGGAACACGTAGAACAGACTAAGCAGACAATAGCTATGAAAGAGAGTTCAAGCACACCATAGGTTAAGGCAACCGTTCCTATCAAGCCATATGATCCTCCGATCCCATTGCCTCAGAGGATACAAAAGCACATGTTAGACAAGCAATTCGGAAAATTTCTTGAGATCTTCAAGAAACTATATATCAACATCCCCTTTGCAGATACACTTGCTCAGATGCACAGTTATGCAAAATTCTTGAAAGACATTCTTTCAAATAAAGGCAAGATGGATGAACATGAGACGGTGATGTTAATGTAAGAATGTAGTGCTATTTTACAAAATAAATTACGTCCTAAACTAAAAGATCCAGGGAGTTTTACAATACCTTGCACAATTGGTGATTTTTGTTTTGATAAAGCTTTGTGTGATTTAGGAGCTAGTATTAACTTGATGCCGCTTTCTATTTTTAGGAAATTAGGTTTGGGAGAGGCTAAAGCAACTATGGTAACTCTACAAACTAGCTCATCGGTCTATAAAACATCCAAGAGGAGTCATTGAAGATCTTTTGGTCAAGGTGGACAAATTTATCTTCCCAGCTAATTTCATTATTCTTGACATGGAGGAAGATAGAGATGTACCACTTCTTCTTGGTCGACCATTTTTTGCCACTGGTAGAGCTCTAATCGATGTACAAAATGGCCAACTCATTCTGAGGCTTAGTGAGGAACATATCACATTTGATGTCTTTAAGGCAATCAAATATCCAACCGAGTCAGATAGCTGTTTTAAAGTGGATGTGGTTGATAATGCAATTCATGAAAATTTTCAACTCAATAATGCATCAAATCCATTGGAGGCCTGCATTGAGCATTCTCAATCCTCTCACACTGATTCTAGTGAGGTTGGGATGTGCGCAAGGTATCTTGAAGCTAATCCTCCATATATATGTCGACCATGTTTTGAGGAGTTGGGCACAGTTTCTACAAAACATATGCCTTCTATTCAACAGCCTCCAAAAATAGAGCTCAAGCAGTTGCTATCTCATCTTTGTTACGCCTACTTGGGGAAATCTTCTACTTTGCCTGTGATCATTTAAAATTCTATTAATGAGCTTGAAAAGGAAAAATTACTTCGAGTGCTTTGAGAACGCAAGAGAGCTATTTGGTGGTCTATTGCTGATATCAAGGACATCAGCCCTACTCTGTGCATGCATAAAATCCTCATGGAGGATGATTTTATACCAAGCATTAACAGTCAGAGGAGGCTAAATCCTAATATGAAAGAAGTGGTTAGAACAGAAGTAGTGAAGCTAATGGATGTCGGGATCATCTACCCAATCTCAGACAGTGCTTGGGTGAGTCCAGTTCAAGTAGTGCCAAAAAAGAGAGGTATCACTGTGGTTCAGAACAAAAAGAATAAGTGGATTCCAACCAGAACAATCACAAGACAGAGAGTTTGCATTGACTACCGCAAACTCAACACTGCTACTAGGAATGATCACTTTCTCCTTCTGTTTATTGTTCTGTTTATTGATCAATTATTAGAAAGACTAGCTGGATATTCTCATTACTACTTTTTGGATGGATACTCTGGCTATAATCAAATCCTAATAGCACCTGAGGATCAAGAGAAGACCACATTCACATCTATGGTACATTTGCTTACCGTATGATGCCTTTTGGTCTATGCAATGCTCCTTCTACTTTTCAGCATGATGGCCATCTTCTCTGACATGGTGGAGAAATTCATTGAAATATTCATAGATGATTTCTTGGTGTTTGGCTCATCCTTTGATGAGTGTTTGGAGCACCTACACTTGGTTTTACAGCGGTGTGAAGATACAAACTTAGCTCTTAATTAGGAAAAGTGTCACTTCATGGTTCAAGAGGGTATCGTGTTGAGACATCGGATTTCAGCTAAGGGAATTGAAATGGAAAAAGCAAAAATTCGGGTTATAGAGAAATTGCCACCACCAACTTTAGTCAATGATGTTAGAAGCTTTCTTGGGCATGCAAGGTTCTATCGTCGCTTCATCAAGGACTTCTCAAAAATCACAAAACCTTTGTGTACTCTGCTGGTCAAGGATGTGCCCTATATCTTCTCTAAAGAGTGTTTATTGGCATTCAACACTCTAAAAGAGAATCATTTCAACACCGTGATAATTGCGCCTAATTGAGTCTACCGTTTGAATTAATGTGTGATGCAAGTGATTATGTAGTTGGAGTAGTGTTGGGGCAGCAAAAGATAAAATTTTTCATGTGATACACTATGCTAGCAAGACTTTAAATGATGCACGACTCAATTATGCCACTATCGAGAATGAGATCCCGGCTGTAGTCTATGCCTTTGATAAATTCGGATCATATCTTGTTGGCTCAAGGCGATAGTCTACATCGATCACGCACCTTGAAGTATTTCTTGGCAAAGAAAGATGCAAAATCGAAGCTTATTAGATGGGTGTTACTTCTACAAGAATTTGATCTCACGTTAAGAGATAAGAAAGAAAGCGAGAATGTAGTAACTGATCACCTATCCAGACTTGAGCAGATCGAGAGCTTGGATATTAATGAAGTATTTCCAGATGAACAGATTTTTCATTTGGAAAAAGCACCATGGTTTGCAAATATAGTGAATTTCTTGGCCAAGTCCATCATTCCGCCGGATTATTCAAGTCATCAGAAAAAGAAACTTTTCTCTGAAGCATTTTTTTTTGAAGGATCCCATTATCTATATACGGGGTCCAAATCAAATAATTAGGCGGTGTGTTCCTGAAGAAAAAGTCCCTCAGATACTTGAGCATTGCCACTCTTCTGCCTATGCTAGACACTTTGGTACCTCTAAAACAGCTGCTAAAATTCTACAGTCTAGATTCTATTGGCCTTCTCTCTTCAAAGATGCATACCTTTTTGTGAAGGGATGTGATCGGTGCCAACTTATGGGAAATATCTCGAAAAGGAATGAAATGCCTCTCAACAATATACTTGAGGTCGAGCTTTTTGATGTCCGGGGTTGTGATTTAATGGGGCCATTCCCTTCGTCATTCTTGAATAAATACATTTTGATTGTTGTAGACTACGTATCCAAATAGGTTAAAGCAGTCGTCTTACCTACTAATGATGCGCGGGTTGTGATGGATTTCCTTAAAAAAATGCATTTTCACTCGTTATAGCACACCCCGAGCTATTATTAGCGATGGGGGTAAACACTTTTGCAATCGTCAATTTGAGTCTTTGTTGGCTAAATATGGCATTAGGCATCTTATTGCTACTCCCTATCACCCTCAAACAAGTGTGCAAGTGGAAGTCTCCAACTGGGAGTTGAAGCGAATTCTTGAGGTGACGGTGAATTCATCAAGAAAAGATTGGTCAAAGAAACTAGATGACACTTTGTGGGCCTACCTAACAGCTCTCAAAACTCCTATAGGCATGTCTCCTTATCGACTAGTTTTTGGGAAAGCGTGCTATTTACCGATTGAGTTGGAGCACCGAGCATATTGGACGGTCAAGAAGTTGAATTTTGATTTCAAAGTAGTCTGGTGAAAAGGGACTCTTTCAATTGAATGAAATGGATGAGTTTAGGTTGGAAGCTTATGAGAACGTAAAACTGTATAAGGAGGAGAGCAAAAAGTGGCACGATATGCATATTCAAAGAAGAAAATTTAAGGTTGGGCAGCAAGTCTTGTTGTATAATTCTCGACTCAAACATTTTCTGGGCAAGTGGTCGGGTCCTTACACAATCACCAAAGTCTATCCATATGGAGCAAAGTGGAAATTAATCGTGAGAGCAAATGGACTTTTAAAGTCAACGGGCAGCGGTTGAAAGTCTATTAGAGCAGTGGATTTTCGAAAGAAAAGTCCACAGTTCATTTTACACCACCAGAATGATCCACCCGAAAAGTCGAGCTCTAGACTATAAATCGAGCGCTTAATGGGAGGCAACCTATTTTTCTATCCCTTTCTATTTTTTAAACGTATTTCTTTGAGTATTGCATGTGGTTAGGAATTTTACTTTAGTTTTTGGTTTTAGGCATATCACTTTTGTTTTTCCAATTTTTGCACTTAGAATTTTTAACATAGTTTGGTCATTATGTTCATTTTAGCACAAATATAAGATGTCATATGATCAATTAGGCCTAGATACAATTTGTCAAATGCATGAAATAGGAATAGCTTCCTAACTTTAGTTTTAGGCATATCATGTTGTTTTTTTTTTTTTTTTCAAGTTTTGCACTTAAGTAAATTTTTTTTTTTAGCAACATGTAGTTCTTTTAGGTTCATCATAATCCATTTTTTACACGTATTACATGTTTTAGCATGTCAAGTTCAACATGCTTTTATAGTTGTTAACTATGTTTTTTCAAAAAAAAAAAATTCAGATAAACCGGGCGATCGCCCATTGTGCAAAGCAACAGGAGTAATGCCCATGTGTGAAGCCTAAGCGATCGCCATGGTTTTGCCCAGGCAATTGTGCGGGCTTGTGCTGGGCAAACTACCTAGCACTTCAAGTAGACAAAACGGCCACAATTTGTTTATCCAACTCTAGTCATGCACCAACACTAGAGACCTCCAATCGCCTACACAATTGAATACATCCCCAAATCACACATAAATATGCATCTATATTGGTCATAAATCACTTCATCTACATTCAAACACGGTTTCAAGACATTCTTTGTATTCCATTCATCATCAAAACCAAAATTCCATCCAAGGTATGGTCTTTCTTCCTCTATTCTTGTTTTTTCTTTTTGGCTTGATTTTTTTCGATTTTATCATGATATATTGAGGAAGATGGGATTAGTTAGATGATGGATTATTGATGTTGCGTCTTTAAGTCGAAATTTTTGGGCTAGATTCAAACTTCCAAACCGTTTACACTCTATTGCATAATTGAAGCCTACCATATGTTTGATGAAATGTCTAAGTGCCAATTCTTGTCCAATTCGGTCTAACCTTCAATTGAGCTTTGTTCATACACCTTTAAGCTTGCTAATTGTGTACACATTCAATAGAATTACACTATCCATTGCACCAAGACACCTGACCCGTTTTCTGCAGCCATGGCATGCCATGACTAGACACCTACCACTTCACGACCCCACTTTCGTCCCCCTCCCGTCCAACTCATACGACCTTAGTTTTACCTAAATTTTGAATATGACAAAGCCAATCTATGTAGAATCATATGTCAGGAGGTGGCTCGGGAAATTTTCAATATTTCCTCAACTTTTCCAGTGGTGAAAAGTAGTGATCCGACCAAGTTTAAACTATGAAAATTCTCTATTTTTCTTTCCTTTTGGTTTATTTTATACATTCTTTCATTCAATATGGTGCTTAATGATATAATTTCTCTTTTTCTTAGGTACCATGGAACCAAAACGAAAAGTCCCACCGACAAAAAAAAGGAGGTGGCTCGGGAAATTTTCAATATTTTCTCAACTTTTCCAGTGGTGAAAAGTAGTGATCCGACCAAGTTTAAACTATGAAAATTCTCTATTTTTCTTTCCTTTTGGTTTATTTTATACATTATTTCATTCAATATGGTGCTTAATGATATAATTTCTCTTTTTCTTAGGTACCATGGAACCAAAACGAAAAGTCCCACCGACAAAAAAAAGGAAAGAGAAGGTCAATTCATCATCTAGCCAACGCCGACAAGTGGGCGGACCTGTAGATGATAGAGGAATCCCAAGGTTTTAGGGTATCGAAGAAGAACATATTTACAACAAGTGGTTAATGAAGAAAAATTTATGGGCCGAGAGGGAGGCCATTCTATCAGATTTTCCCTTCTCCGAGATGGCGAATCTCATCAATTCTTGTGATTGGGAAAGGGTTGCCGGTAAACCTCATTTGGCCTACCCACTCTTGGGCAAGGAATTTCTTGCGAACTTCAATCATGCCTTTGAGGAACCTGAGGCAGACCATCGGTACACAACTTGGGTCCGTGGAAAGTGAATTAAGTTTAGCCCAGCTGTGATTGAAAATTATTTTGGGCTAACATCAAATGACATTGAGCACATCCCAGCCGATTTTGACATGAAACAAATGACTTAGTTTCTTTATGGACGAGCAGACGCTTGGCCTCTTGTTGGACCCAAATTTCTACATAACCGGTGATAGAGAGTCTACGATATTCCATATTTTTGTGTGTCACAACATCGATCCTACTTCCCAATCAGACAAACTTCAAGGAATCTCGGGCCAGTTCTTATATCATCTTGCAAGTGGGCACAAAATTGACTTGGGAATCACATGTACTGGGGAATCACATCTTCCGATTCATTGTTGATCTAGCATCACAGCGGTGTGTCTCGCCGACCCTCTATGTTTCCTTGTCTTATAAGCGCACTTTGCCTAGCGTAGGAGTGCCATTACGTTCTCATGAGGAGCCCAAGAGTCCCGAACCACCAATTAGCAAAGCATATTAGGCAATTCTATAGCAGACGAGCGGCGGACAATCCGGCTCCAATATCAAGCGTCGAGATTGATCGCCTCTTGCGTCGATTTTTACCTAGTTATCCGAAAGGTGGTTGGGTTTTGAATTCCATTCAAATGCACTCGGTGGCCATGCAAGACACGATTGACCATATGCGCATTAAAATGGACTCATTATGGTGTTCAACACTCGCGCTCAGATGAGAGCAACGAACCATCAATTACTCATACGACGATGTCAACCGTCGAATGCTCTATTTTGTGCGGCGCATGGACGACATTTATACCATCGTCTCTCACCCCTTCGCCCCCAAGCACTCCTCACCATGGATCCACTTCTAATGGGCCACCCAATCGCCCACAACCTTCTTCTCTATCTTTACCCCCTAAAAGTACCGATCTTTTTCTCATTTCATTTTGTTCTAATTTTTACTTACATTGGGAGACAATATAATGTTTTTGTTTGGGGTGGGTTAAAATGTATCGGGATACTTTATTGATTTTGAATTTACTTATCACTCGGACTCAGTATAACTAAAATAACGAAAAAAAATAAGTAAGTTTATTTGTCTAAGTTGTTGTTTAATATCTTACTGCCAATGATGATATTTGTTTGAATTTAAGTACATTTTTAGTAGAATATTAGACAACACTTGAACTCGTGCTTTTATTTAAATACTTATCCATGTTAGACCTAATTAATGAAGCACATAGCCACTATTGACTTATTATTTATGGGGAACATGACTTGAGTGTATGGGTTGATATTATTGACTTAGAATTATTATGAAAAATTCCATTCCTAAATCTTTATACTAGTGAGAACAGTTTGAAGGTGTTAAAATTAGTACATGTTTTTATAGAACTCTGATGGTTTGGATTTTCTAAATCTCATCTCTGGTTGAATAGGTTGTAGTCAAGGAATCTAAACAGCACTACTCACTGCTGATAAATAAAGTAAAATATCTTACTCGAGCAATTATGCTGTTATAGTATCTTAAAACTTGGTGTCCTATGGTCATCTCGACTTGGGAGTCATCGGCTTAAAGCTCGCTACATGGGTCAATAAAAAATAGATTTAATTTCAAATTTTACATCTTCACTTCTTTATTAGCATGTGGGACTCGAGCAATTAAGTCTGTTAGGGTATTTTAAAACCTAGTGCCCTATAGTCATCTCGACTTGGGAGTCATCATCCCAAAGCTCGCTACAAAGGTCATAGAAAAAGCTAGTGAAAGAGAAGTATTGTACTGTGATGTAAGATCGTTTATATTGGTTAAATAAAATAAAAAGAATTAAAGTGTCCTAAGTAAGGATTGCTAAGTTAGGACCTTGGAGATCAAGATGAGAACTTAGAAATCGTTCACCATCTTAGTTCTAGAAATACAAGTTCTAAATTTTACCTCTTTATTTGAAAAAGCATTGTGTTGATTAGTAGAAACCAATTTTACCAGAACACCTCAAGATTGGAGAGAAAAACATTAGAAGTGTGTAATTTTTGAGAGCTGTAAGATATAAATATCTACAACAGGTTTGGAATTGTAAAAATATCAACAACACAATATTGGTTGTGGTCTAATACATGTATAAGTTCAATTTTTTGTCTATTCACACACTCACAAAAGATCGAGCATCGGATAAGTAAAAATTTATTTGTTATGTTTTCTAATATATTTCTAAAAATGTTGTTTTATTTTCGAACTCGAGGCATATGGTAAGAAATTTAATATTGACTAAATTCTATTGATTCTCGTAGCTTAGTTTAAATTTATTTTTATTTTTGTTCGATGACGAACAAAGGTTTAATTTGGAGGTGTTTGATAAGTGCATTTTGTGTACTTATTCGAGTCTTTAAACTAAGTATTTATGCTGTCATAATGTTGATTTTCTACTTAATTTAGTTTGTTATTTCCTATATTTTAGTTTTGAACCCGTATGTAATAAATTGGAGAAGAATGGACGAAAAGAGCAATAAACTGAAAAATATTACAAAAGTATGAGGATCAAATTGTATTCACTTGAAGTTTGAGGACCAAATAGGAGATTATTGAAATTTGGAGGACTAAGGAAGACAATCTAAAAGTTTGAGGACTAAAATGGCCAAGATCAAAAATTTAAAGATCAAATTGGAGGTTATGAAAAGTTTGAAAACTAAAGAAAACAAAATCCAAAGTTGAAGGGCCAAACCGTGAGATTTCAAAAGATTAAGCTGGATCGCCTGTGTTGTTATTCTCGACGAGCGCCCATCATCAATTTTAAAAAGCGTAATGTAATCGCTTTTCACCGGGCGCCGCCTGTGGTTGTCCTTTGCTGCGGAAAGTTAGTTTCCTATTCAAATTCAAATTCGATTGGGAATATTTTAACCCACGTTTTTTTAGGTCTTTTGGTATCTTTTGGGGGCACCATTAGGGATATATAAATAGGAGTTGTTAACTCATAGCGTGTGTTGAATTTTTGGGAGAAATAGATTAGACAAACACATCAACCGGAGATCAAAGATTGCTCTTTCAAGATTTCAACGAAGATCAAGAACAAGATTTCTTCTCTTTCAAAATTCTTCGTCTCCGAGTGATGAATTCCATAATTTCTTCTACTCTTTATTTTCTTATTATTAGTATGTTAGGCTAAACTTTTTTGTGCTAGGATTACGATGAAGCTTATAGTTTAGATTTTTCATTTAGAAACTTGGTTTTTGACAATTTATTTCAATAAAGTTTTGAATAATTAATTTTGATTTATTTGATTCTACAATTATATACGTAGTAATTGTATGATTGTTGTGGTTTGTTTTACTATCGAAAGATCGAAAACATGCTAGACGCTATTTTAATTATATTAAAGTCCTATAGGGGATAGAAATATATCGGTGATTTTTAATTATCCATAGAAATTTAATGTATTCATTTGTATTCGAATTCGTCATAGAGATATAGTCGAGTCATACTTATGAATAGGTTTAATTTTATTTGAGAGAAACTGTTAAACAATCTAGGGATATTGATCTTCATAATCATTATATTTTTCGTAACCAAGAATCGCGAGAGAAATTAACAATTTATAAGTAGATTCGGGATCCTAGTACTTTTCTTTCTTAAAATTTAAAGTAATTTTCATCAAGATTTTCACTTATTTGAATTATAATTAATTAATTGCTTTTAGTTTATATTTTTGTTAATTATTATTTAAACACCATTTTTCTAAAGTTCATTAGATTAGGTTAAGGTTAATATAATTGAATTGAATAATCTAAATCTTCGTGGGAACGATACTTGGACTCACAATCCACTTTATTACTTGAGCGATCCGTACACTTGGAATTATTAAACACACAAAATCGCCGACAACACCCAAATGCGATTCAAGCTCCTGCACCAAAATGCTAGGCATAATCTACTACGGAGAGCGCCATCCTCATTTTTCTCATTGATTTCCTCTATTCTTTACGGAGAGCACCAAAATGCAAGGCAAAATCTAGGGTTCCTTTCGTGATAGAGGGACGATGATTCTAGGGATAGTGGGTCGGAGAGAGAAGCTTCATTATATGTGCAGCATGAAACGACATCGTTTAAAGGGAAAAAAGTTCTCAAAACGGTGTCGTTTTGGACGAAATTTTGAACAGTAAAACTCTTATATAGTAGGAGGATATATAAGAGTGAGTTTTGAAAATTACTATTCACATTTTGACCAAAACGACGCCGTTTTGGTGAGAGGTTAATGATGTCATTTTTAATTTTATTCTCCTTTGTATTTTGTACACTTTTGATCAAACTGCGTCTTTTGCTTTTTACTTTTCACATGCCATTTGACACACCATCTCCATTTTCATTTCAAAACACGCAACGTCTCTCTCTCTCTCTCTCTCTCTCTCTCTCTCTCTCTCTCCTTTTCCTGCAAAAGCACAATTGAAGAATTTGGATTCAATTCGTTCACCCTTCACAAAAAAATCATTTAAGAAAATTGAAGAAAAATATGAAAAAAGTAAGGAATTAGTAATGGAATACACTTCTTGACGATGGTGGTGATGAGATTTCTAGTGGGATGTCATTTGTGTCTTGATCGTGTTCCTAGGGTTTCATTCACACTATTTTAAGGTATTTTTTGGGAGAAAACTCTATGAAATTGTGTTTTTGGCATGGTTCATGTATTATATGTGGTTTTCAATTTTTTTCCCTTTCTTATGTTTGGGTCCGTGGATTTCTTTTTTGTGTCTCTTCCACGAGTAAAGTATAGAGATTTAACATGTCTAGAAGGATATAATAGTGGATGGTGTTACCCCTTACACTCAGATTATCCAAAGGCACTGGATTCTTTCCCTTTAAGGTAAGCTTTACAGTCCTCAAATGTGTAGTCATGATGATATCAACAACTAAAGAAAAAAATTAAACTAAAGTCAGAAATTCAGGCAGCTAATAGAAAACACGAAAGGAGAGTACAGTGGACTTGAACATCAAGTAAGCTTATTTGCAAAGCACTAACGTCATTGAATGGGAAAATGAAACTCAGTGAGTTCCTTGCATTTGGGTGTAGGTGATGAGGGGTGTTGCAGAGTATGCATTCCAATATGCCAAGACTCATTGAAGAGAAAGAGTAACTGCAAATTATAAGGCCAATATCATGCAAAAAACTGATGGTCTTTTCCTTAAGGTATGCCTTCAGACAGAAGCTTGAGAGTGGTCTTATTTTTCTAATGTTTCTACCTGTTAATTTCCTTTTTACCTTGCAGTGTTGTCGTGAAGCTGCAGAAAAGTACTCTGAAATAGTACATGAAGAAGTTGTCATTGACAATTGCTCTATGATGGTATGAGAGATTATCCATTTTTTGTGTGCAATTTACGTTGGTGCAAGCTGATATATGTGGAACAAGCTTAGAGAAGCTTATTTGCATCAGTATGCTTATTCGAATTCCAAGGTCTTTATTAAATTCATTAATTTATTTCAGCTTTAAACTTCAAAGAAGTGACCCAACAAAAATCAGAAAAGAGAGTGTTGGAGAACATACAATAGATATAATGTGAATAAATCTAAACATTATGGAAAATAACTAAAGTATCATCCCAAATAAACTTGAGTTTAGCTACGTGAATCTTTTTGTCTGCATTATTGCGTACTCTGCTACATATGCCTACAAAAAACAACATTTGCAACTCATCTCCTCCGTGGATTCTAAATAGTGCTGGATTCCACTCTTGAAAAAGATTGCTTTTAGGGAAAAGTGAGTATTTTAGACACTCTACAACCAATCTTGCAAGTTAACAAAAGCAGCTAATTTTGGATGTGCCACATTTTATGCAATATCTCCAAGTCGTCATATAGATTTTGCGCTGAGATTTAATTTTAATCAATCAAATACTAACGGTAAATTGACATATAAACCTTCACTTTGCTTTCAGGCCAGTGTACAAGAGCACCATAACCATCATGTGGGGCTAATATTCGCTATTGAGTGGCTCTGATACCAAGATAGAGAATAGGAAATGAAGAATACCAGCTGAGTTAAAGATAATTGCAGTGAGGAAGTTGGATTTATTTCTGTATCAATCAGCTTACATAGAAGGAATACACACGGCTACTGTTTATATACAAATTGAATCTACCTAATCTGTATAAATATAAATCACTATATCTCTATACATGGAAAAATAATGATGCTGAACAGAATTGGTTGTAACAGCATCATGTGACAGAATCTTCTATCATCTTCTAATTTCAACAGCATTCTGGTAGAGTAAAATTGTCATTCCCAGCCTTCACATTTTATCCTTTTCACACATTTGTTCCTTGCTTTTTTGGTTTGAACATTTTGGTCCACAATCTTCTCCTTTTCTAACAAGTAATACATGTTATTGCTCTATGAATTGAAAAATAAGTATACCCTACTAATCAAAACATAAGTAACAAATTAACACAGTAACACATGTTACCATACAAGGAACAAATTATCTAACCCGATTGGTGATGGTGGTGGCGTAGAAGGTCGCAAAGATGGTGGAAAAGCAAGTCTTTATTGTGGTGGTGTTGTAATTTTGAATGGAAGGAACTCATATTGTAACAACCCGCTTTAAATTAGTCAGAGTCAAATTTTATTTAGTCAAAGTCAATAAATTTTTGGTCAAGTCCAAGTCAAATAAGTAAAATAGGATTTAAATTAAATAATTAAATTTGTTTAGGGCTATTTTGTAAAATATGATTACTTATGGATTTAAATGCATCTACAAGGAAGCTAGGGACTTAAGTTTGCAATTTTGGCACTGTGTGAAATGAAATTGTGGCCTATTTCCAGAGACTTCCCCAGCGGCAGAAGAGAGAAGAAAAGAAAGGGAAAAGGAAAGAAAAGAAAAGGAAGAAAAAGGAAAAGGAGGGAATCCTAAGGTGGTCGGAAAATCAACTTTTAAGGCTTGGGTTGTCTATTTCTTTTGCAATTTCAAGAGGTAAGTAAGAAATTACTTATTTAAGTAAAGTATAAATAATTAAGATTTTTGCTTATTGGCTTAAATGTGAATATTATGAAAGGAGATGAGTTGGTTTTAGTAACCTAAACTATATTTACAAGTTAAAAGAAATGAATTAATTGATGAATTTTTAGGGTTCTTGACTTGGTAGGTTTAATTAAAGATTTAAATTATTTTAAGCATATTAAGACTTGTATTGGTTTATGTACGTTAAAAGTTTGGAATGATGATTTTAGCAAACCTTAGAATTTCTGTTTGGGTCCTTTAAGTGAATGTAATTTTAAGGAGTTTATTTATGAGTTTAAGGGAAGATTAGAATAAGGATTAGATCAAAGTGAGTAAAGGAACTTTTGGAGAAGTTTTGCTTAAGTACGGGTATGTTAAGTTTGGTCTTGCTTTTAATTATTAGTGTTACTTGGGATGGTTATTTATTAATTCAAGCAATTATATTTTATTTCAGGAGGTGACGAGGAGGTTGGTGCCGCGTACCGACCAACCTAGTTCTAGTAAAAAACTCAGTGAGTGACAAAAAATTAAATATTTCTAGAGAATGACAATTAATTATACTATTATGTTACGTGTGATTTTAAGGACTTATTTGTTATTTTACGTGATTATAGTTAAATGTTTATTACATTATAATATTTGTAAAATTACAAATATTATAAATTGATTACTTGTAAAATGGAATGCGATAAATGTGTGATATTGAAACCTACCACAAAAGTGCCCGTAATTTTATCTATTCTAATGCATTGAAGGGTCTTGGCCGTGTTCTTTATTACACTGAGGGGTCAAATTGGCCGTGTACATATAGTTCACTAAGGGGTCTTGACTGTGTACTATGGTGTATTATCAGAGGTCTTCATAACCCACTCTTATACACTGAGGGGCTTTAGGCCGTGTACGGGAGTATGACCAGATTTCAGATTACAGATTATCAGTGGTGTGATTTTTCAAGACATGTTTGCATATATTGTTATTAGATAGCACTTCTTTGCAAATTTACTAAAATATTAGATTATCCAGTTTGTTTATAACATATAGTTCGCATTACTCAATATATAAAACACTAGTAATCAGTTTATTGAAAATTATAATTTATTGCGAACTCTCCACTCACTGAGCTATCAGCTCACATATTTTTCAATGTTTTCCTTATTAGGTAGTAGTTGAGTTTTGAGCAGCTTTTGAAGAGCCTGTTGATTTTTTAGTCGAGCCACACGAGTATTAGTTTGTATGATTTATCTCCGTTGAGCATATCATCATTTATTTTTGGATATCATGTTCGGGTCTTTTAATGAGTTATTTTAGATTATATGTATATGGTTGGATAGGCTCACTGCTTCTTTTGTAAATTCATATGATTTTGGGTCATTTTGTAAAAGACATTGAAGATATAGAGTTGTCTCTACTTGATCTTGATTATTATGTATGTTGTGGGGCAGGTGATCTCTAATTGTTATCGTAAGTATTTTTTGGGAAAATTTTATTTGTTTTTCGGGTTTGGTTTAGTCCAAATTGCGGTGGAAACTCTGCCAAATTTTTTATAAAATCTTTTTAGTCAAAGAAAATTCAATTAGTCATAGAAAAGTCTAAGTAGCCTTAATAGTAGGTCCGGTATCTAACTAGCATCCATCATCGGCACACATCACGTCTTGGATTCACTAGGGTGATTTGGGACGGGTCGTGTCACATATATGTTACTCAAACACGATAACGCACCCTATAAATCAAAAATTAAGTAACACTTGTTATCATACAACTAAAAATAAGTAACACAACAACACATATGTTACCGTACAAGTAACTCAATAACACGTATTTTACAATTATAAAATGTTAGTTTTTAATATATAACACGTGTAAAAATGTAAAAAATTGAAACAACGTTAACTTGTGTTCGTTAATCTGAAAAAACAACGTTAATGTTGTTAACAAAAGGGAGGTTTAAACGCCTTCAATGTTGCCTCAATTGACTCTTATAACATTAACAGTGCATGCTTAGTAGATTATGTAAAGACATAGAAATTGGATACTATATTATACTTTCCTTTCTCATGGTTGTTGTCGTTATAAAATTGGTGTTTTTTTTATAACTACAGTAAAAGTAGTTTTTTAGGATTTATTTAAAAATTTTGGTGAAATTTGTTGTTGAAAAATTGTGGGTCTCATAAAATATGTAATTGAAAATGAGTTTGGGAAAAAATAGTTTAAAAAATATTCAAACATGTTCTAAAGTCAATAAAATATAATTAAGGTCGGACCATTGACCTTTGGTCAACTAACGAACATTCGACTCTAAATTATTCAAGAGGTCCTTCAGCGTACATATTTAAAGGTTTGGGACATATGTGTTAGGATTAGAAGGTTTGGGATTTTTCAATGTATTTTTGAAAGATTTTGGAACTTTGCTGCAAATTCTTCTTTATTTTTTATGCTCAAAATAGTTCGATGATGAAATTGTGCACATTGCACACGCTCCTTTAATAGAGAAATTGAACGGCAACAAACGGAAATGACTATTTGTGCCAGAAAATGTTGAAATAGAGATGTTAATGCCAAAAATAGAATGATAGGTCCTCAATCCACTGTAACGGAAAACGATACGGACTATTTGTGCAAAAAAAAAAAAAAAAAATTCTTTTTTGGTCAAGATATTTACTTAGCGTATGTTTGGCATGGATTATAAACTGTTTTTTTGGTTTTTTTTTTAATTTTTGACCATGGCCCTACAACTGACAGTGGAAAATGAAAAATGATGAGGATAACATTTATCAAAATGACCAAAATCTAAACCATAGATTTGAACCTTCAACCGCAATTGTTGACTGTTCCACAGGGGTTTTTTTGAAAATTTGGTTGGTGAAGGAAAATTAAATATACATAAATTATGAATAAGTGGACCCAGCTTTTGAGAAAAGTTGACTACAAAAATATAAATTATTTATAATCCCAGTAAACAAGCACTTATTTTGAGAGTAATATAAGTTATTTACAAAAAATATCTTTTCTATTTAAAGTAAAAATAAAACTTTTAATAAGCTCTGTCAAATTTGGTTGAGGAGCCAATTAGTAGACTTGCAATTAGACTCACCATTAAGAGCATCTCTAATACAACAATGTGGATTGTTGTATATGTGGCAAATAAGATAGAGATGGAGAGAAGAACATCTCTATTGAAAAAATTGTATGTCTACATATATAAGAAATATTTGTAAATAAATTATAAAGAATTAAATAAAAAATTATTAATACATTTTTCGATGGAGATAAATTATAAAATTAAATAAAATAGAGCATATATTTTGATAAACATTAAATAAATAGACCGTCCAAATGTGGACTGTGTGTTAGACATCTTCTAATTTTTGCCTTGTCATATAAATAATTTAAGTTAAATGTAACACACTTTTTGATACAATCCACGATTGCATTCAGGATGCTCTAAGCTCGTTGTTTTGTCAAAGTACATTAATGCTCAGTCGACACGTGTCTATCGTGTAGCATGGTAGGATAACACCATCATGTTAAAAAAAATGTAAAATACTCTAATTAATTTTAAATATTAAAACCCTCTTTGAATATGTTTATATTTGATAAATTTAGACAAAATTCATATAGCCTCATAAGAAAATCTTTGTGCGCCTAATTCTCATCTAGGGGGGTGAATTGATTAAACAAGTCCCAAAGCCTATTAATTTTGATATGTTATATTTCATCAAAAAAATGATGTCGGGTACTAACATTTCATAGATCATGGACCTAGAGTACTATAAATCAAATGTTCGAAATTCTATCATCACAAGGTTCAAAGATTTGATACCCAATACTATTTACCCTGAAAAATATTATATGTAAATTCTAATTTCTATTCGAGCTGGGCTTTCCATACACTACAAGAAAAAGTATCTATAGCGGCGACATTAATAACGACGACATGTTGTCGCCTCTATTTGTTGTGCCCAATAGCAACGACAAAGAATCGTCGTCGCTATAACTTAAAAATATATATCGGCAACAAAAGTCGTCTTTATAATTAATATGTCGTCACAATTATTTTTAATATATAGATACAACAAAAGATGTCTTCGTTAAATGCTTTCCAGATGGCAGGAAAAAATAGCACCAATTTATTATAGATAATAGCGATGACAAGTGTCGTCGCAATATATGTAAAGATGATTTGTTAACTCACGTGATTCATGATTCTCCTCATAATTCGAAATGAACTCTATAACGATGACATATGTCGTTGCTATATACCTAACGCAATATTAGCAGGAAAATTGGCACCTATTTTTATGTATAGCGACGACATATTTAACTTATAGAGACGACATTTGTCGCTGCTATAGAATCTCCTTTTTTAGCTCAACATCCCCACATTTCTGTACTATTTGTCTGCAATATTTCCATTTCCATCAACGTAAAAATTCCAAGTCTATCATTTTTCTCCATATGATCTTCTTTACATTTCATTTTTTCATCTCCATCTATTATTCTTCATCTGTATTTGTGAAAATATAGTATTTTTCAACTATGGATCACTACAAGAAATATATACTTTCCTACAAAATTTACGCAAACAAATCTACTTTCCCTACAAAATTTCCACAGACAAATTGAGATTTGTCTCATGAATTCTTTCTCCACAAACCCGTTTTTTGGTAGGGCCATAGTTTGTTCTGAAATTTTTAAATTGTGACAACTTGTGCCCACAAACATTTACATTGGTCCTGACAAAAAAATTAGTCGGGCAAAGCATATCATTTACCGACAAAAAAGAACTCTAATTTGTAGGATAAAATAATATTTAGAGGGAAAATTTTCGATTTTTTTAAAAGTATTTTTAGTCCGATCTATTTTGAAGAAAACTATAATCACCGATCGTAGGGTGGTTCTTTCATTACAAAAAAAAAAAAAAATCTTTTTTGTTCATCACCACGTCTTCATCTTCTCAAACCAAAACCCATATCATCTGCCTCTCTTAATTCCTCAATTTCTCCATATTCTTCTCTATATTCATCAAAATCAAACTCACTTCAAACAAAACTCTCTCTCATTCTTTCCATTTCCTCAATCCATTAAAATCCTCTACTATTCGGATTCCAATCAGAAAGAAAAAGCGCAGATACTAGTAAATAAAAATATAATATAATATAATCACAACAAAATTTTCACCACCAATCACGTCATGATAAAAAGAAGAGTTACTTTTGTTTTCAAAAACTTCAAAAAAATTAGGGAAAAATTCATCAAATCTCAGCAGCTTAGAACCCTAAAAAGCAAGCCGATCTGGAATTCAATCTCTTTCAAGAGAGCCTCAACAATATCCGCCACCGCCACCGCCACCGCCACCGCCACCGCCACCGCCCGCCTCGAGATCGCCTCTCCCTCCGTCCCCCAAGGTAATACTGCTATTATTATTGTTTATAAAAAAGAAATATAAAAATCTCCCATTTATGTGTGAATATTATATTATTTTACTAAAATTTTGGAGTACAGGGAAGAAAATGCTGGTACCTTTGACGGCGTCGCTTTACGTTTGTGGAACGCTGGATGATGCGGAAAAGGTGCTGGTGGATGTAGGCACTGGTTACTTTATTGAGGTTAGTCCTAAACTACTACTTTACAATGCTTGGAAAAATTGGGTGTTTATTCACTGCTATTCTAGTTTTCGTGATATGTATTTTTAGTTTATATCTAGAGTTACGAAGTTTTATCTGTTGTAGCTTATAAGTCATGCATTCAATTAGATGTTTATGCTAGTTAGGGGTGAAATTGTTTTTCTCCTACAAAATAACTATTCTCTGCTACTCAAGATATTGAAAGTTGAGTTCAAAATATTTTATGCTCGTACATATCTTATTTTCAAAATTTGTGTGCAAATAAAGATTTCTATAGCTGCGCCTAGTGTTGCTTTTGTAATTTGAGAAAACAAAGAAGCAAAAAAATTCTGATTTTATTTTGCAGCTTGCATTCAGATATCATTTGCTAAATTTATGAGGAATTTTGATGACATATCTCCTACTGTGTGTTTGAGTCGTCAAGATGAATATAAATTGTCTTTTGTTATGATACGTGGCTCCTCCACCGTAAGTACTGTTGTTTGATGATTAGAAGGGTTGGGGCTGCCAATGAATATGTTGTAGTTGACCACATATTACATAGTGATACAAAAATATATAAACTTACATAGTGACTAAAATTGCTAAACATAAAATTAAAACCATGTAATTAGGTCCTAGTTCAGTGCTAATAGCTAAAAATTCTACAGAGGTATCAATCTCATATCGGCAATGCTAAATGTGCTATTTGAAAATTGAACCAAGCCTTTCAGTTCTTATTTCTTATTTAAGCTTTCATTAGATACCAATTTTCTCCCATAATTTCTCTGCTTATTCGAAAACTCACATTTGGCGAGCCATTGGAATGACAATGCTCGTAAATGCTAGAATTAAGCACTAAACTTCTTGAGAAATACTCTACTTATAATCTGATAAAGAGCTCACTTGAGTAGAATTTTTGATGAACACCTCCTTGTGTTGCAACCATTTGAATCAAGAACATCTTAAAGCTCTTCTCATAAGCTGGGTGCTAGGCAGGTTTCCAATTTCCCCATCATCAAGGTTTAAATCACAATGTAGGATCGTTCATGTTGAAAACATTAACTAATGCCATTATCAATTAGTAACATAACAATTGGAGCTTGTCTTCTTCAAAATCATGTATGAACCAGCACTCGGCGGACACAACTTCTAGCGATTGAATTTTTTTTCATGTCTTAGTTGAACCATCACTTTGTCCATTCATCAAAGTCAGCAAAGTGCATTGTAATATAAAAATTTTCTTGTTAACTTTATTAGTTATCCCTCCCATTTCTCCTTTTCCCCTAATTTCCTGGTTAAGCTTAGTGAATGCTTCAAATTCAAATAATTGGTCAGGCATCAATATGTAAAGCAACCAAGTCAATTTGTTTTCTTGTTTGGAAGACCAAAATCTTTGAAGCATGAATTCAAATCAATCGAGTATTATTTACCTACCCAAAACCACGCATGGAATCAACTCTTCCCCTAAGTGTTATGGATGACATTGTTGGGCTGTAATCATGGCAACATTATTCTTTCACGAGTTGACGTATTATCTTTCAACATATACGGTACATCAGGTCAGTTCTCTTTTTCACAAGGCTATTTAGGTAGTCAGTTTATTGATATCTTATTTGTATTAAAGGTTCTACGCCAGTTTGGCTTTAATCTATACTGACTATTAATAGCTCGTAAGTCCTAAGGTATAAAGTCATTTTATTGGATCTCGATGTGATATATTATATGTTGGCAGATAGAAGTAGACTTAAAACGTGGAGAAACTCTTCCAATCCACTTAAATATGACAATCCCATCTTTGCCTTGTGATGGTTAGCATTTTCTAATTTCGTGTTTCTTTATCTTTAAATACCTCTTCTTGAGTTACATTGTTTGCATTGATATGCCTCTAAAGCTCAAGTTGTTCATTCAGGTAACCACTTTTACCGTTTCTAAATTGTTGTTTTTTGCAGTTTTAAGTGTCGATGCTATTGATATGTCAGGGAAGCATGAAGTGGATGTTGACACAAACGTATGGAAGGTCAAGGTTTCTCATTTGATTATTTCTAAATAAATCTTTGCCTTTAAATCCTTTTGGGACAGCATATTTATGCACTTAATGACAGCCTAACACCATGTAAACGGTTTATGCATAGCGATATCTTGATATTTAAATATAACTTGGGACAGGATATGTAAATACCAAAGTTCATCATTCATGAGCAGTCATTATTGAAATTTTCTTTCTTGAGTTTCATATTAGTTACTTAATGATTTTGAAATTATTGATTCCATATGAGTGGCTTAAAATCATCCTTGATTAACATTTTTGGCTAAATTCTTAAGCTTTCTCTAAGTAAGGGCCTATTCAAGTCAGTCCTTGTGTATTTAGTTGGCAACCTTATGAAATATGTATGTGTTGACACGGTCATCCTCACTACAAGAAAGGAGGTCAATAGCGGCGACATATGTCATCGCTGAATCATCAAAAGTCGTCCCTTTAAATGTATAGAGACGACAAAGTCGTCGCTCAATGTCGCCGCAATAGGTTAATGTCTCTAGATATTTAGTGATAAAGTCGTCGCTATATATATTTGCATCTCAATGACGACATCTTCGCCGCAACATTGTCGCGTGGTCTATATCGAAAACAGATAAAAGGGACGACAAAGTCGCCGCCAATGTCGTCATTGTTGTTATATGAAATAATAGCGACGTGAAATACGTCGCTATTATCTCGTCGCCATACGTCCTTCTCATAAAAGTCGTCGCTAAAACTAATTGATTTCTTTTACTACAGCGACGACAATGTCGCCGCTATAAATTTTTTGAATTTTTTTTTAAATTTTTTTTTATTTCCAAATAATAGAAATAATGTATAAAAATTCTAAAAATCTGCTGAACCCCCTCAAACCCTCGTCCTCGTCCCCATTCTCCTCCCTCATGAGCACAACCGGTATTCTACTTTTCATAATCTCAATTTCGTTTGCATTTGGCGTAGGCGATCCTCGTATATGGAAAAACAAGGATCGTTATTCGGGAGTCTCCAGAGAACTGATGGGAAGTCCAGTCGAATCTAGTGAGGAGAGGTGCCCTTCGGAACCTGGCCAACCCCACGGACGTGACCTCGTCGTTCTCCGAGAACCTCCTTTGCAATAGCACACTCGTTTAACGATGCGCCACTGGAGGCGACCTGTGTATGTTGAGTCTCTCTCAACTCAACAAGTTTATCCTGTTGTATGAAAAAATAATAATAAATAATAATTCCCGCCTGCTGGTTTACCTAATTGCCATCCCGGAAGGTGTGAAACGTTCGGAACGATTCAATAATTCCCGGCCACTGCTGGGTCTCGGGGTCCCGCTACGACAATTTAAACGTGAAATGTAGTTAGTAGACATTTTTACGTAATGTATTAAAGATTTGTATAATGATATTGAAAATTTATATGTTGTACCTCATCGTAATGCGTGACAGAGAAGCTCTTCGACCCCTGCACGCTCGGGTATTTAGCCTTACCCCGATTGGCCTTATTTTTGGAGGACCGTTCCTGAAGGTATAACAAATAATTGATTAGCAAAAAATGCAATAGTTAAAAAAGTATATAAAATATCGTAAAAAATAAATAAACAACACGTCCACAAAAGTAGGACTGGTGAAGAAGTCAATGCACTTCTGCCAGTCCTCAGCGGACATCTCGCCGTATGGTCGGCTAGGTCCATGCGCTTTTAAGTGATTATGCGCCTTGAGTTTGTAATCGCGATAACGATCGGCCGCTAGGCGATCTACTACAACGGCACATATCCGCCCAAGATTTGTCGGGCAACCGATCGTCCCGCAGATCAAGTAGGCGTGCAAGAGTGAAAAAATTACGTTAATGTAAAAGTCGTGGAACAATTATTTATTGAGTGTACTAATAACAAAATTACTTTAAGTTCATACCTCGATAATGCTACGTAACCGTGCCGGCTGCTCTTCTGGAACCTCTGTCCATGAAGGGTAGCACGGAGGCACGGTGAATCTCACTTGGTTCCCAACCAACGCGTGAAGTTCTTTGCGTTATACCCGATCAGTTGCATTGTGCATTCGACATTAGAAAGCGGCATCTTTCCATTAGCCTCGCCACACCATCTCAAGGTTGATGCCTCGAGAGATACTCCGTCGCTTTGGCGAGGGCGCTGCAAATGAAAAAAATTGGAAATTGTATTTATCATACGATTTTCAACGATATGTATAAAATAATAAATAATTACAATTTGAACGAAAAGTGTTACCAGACTCGCAGGCCGAAGCCAGCCGATGAGATGGTTGCTGTGGAGGATCTCTTGCACCATCACCTCCGTGCGACATCACGTCAGCCATACTAACACATGAAATAATTGCGAACATCAATTAGTGCGGAATAGGTCCCTACATTTAGTGAAATTGATCCTAATAAACTTTTTTCTTTATTTCAAATAGGTCCCTGATGTTCAAAGGTTTTCGAAGTTTCTAATAAGTTTGAAGTTGATGATGAATAGGTCCTTCCACTTCTACTTTATTGTAAATGGGGCCATAAACTTTGACTCTATTTCAAATAGGTCCCTAAA
Source organism: Forsythia suspensa (assembly GCA_023638005.1). Taxonomy (NCBI): domain Eukaryota; kingdom Viridiplantae; phylum Streptophyta; class Magnoliopsida; order Lamiales; family Oleaceae; genus Forsythia; species Forsythia suspensa. The sequence goes on along the minus strand of CM042674.1, from coordinate 67,900,566 downwards.
CTTTTATGTTATTTTGAATAGGTCCATGAACTTATAAGGTTTTCAAAGTTTCTAATAAGTTTGAAGTTGATGATGAATTGGTCCTTCCACTTCTACTTTATTGTAAATAGGGCCATAAACTTTGACTCTATTTCAAATAGGTCCCTAAACCAAGCTTATTTCGAATAGGTCCCTGAACTTATAAGGTTTTCAAAGTTTCTAATAAGTTTGAAGTTGCTGATGAATTGGTCCCTCAACTTATTCTTTATTGTAAATAGGGTCATCAACTGTGACTATATTTCAAAGTTGTCCCTAAACTTTTATTTTATTTCAAATAGGTCCCTGAACTTTGACATTTTACGTAGAATCTAATAAGTTTAGATGTTGATAAATTGGTCGTTAAACTTTTAATTTATATCTAATATGTCCCTCAACTTTGAATTTTTTCTTCATTTCTAATAAGTTTCAATTTGTTGATTAATTGGTACCTCAACTTATTCCTATGTCAAATAGGTACTTACAATTTGAATTTTATCATAATTTCTAATACGTTTAATTTTGTTATAAGTAGGTCCCTAATGAAATTGTTCATTTCAAATATGTCCATATACTTTTACTTTATTGTAAATAGATCCATAAAATTTCTATTTTATTTCAAATATGTCCCTGAACTTTGAATTTGGTCATAGTTTCAAATAAGTTTGAATTTGTTGATGAATTGGTCCTTAAACTTCTAATTTATTTTCAACAGGTCCCAAAATTTTGACTGTAGTTCAAATGGGTCCCTACACTTAGAATTGTTAGGTAGTTTGTAATAAGTTTGAAGTTGTTGAATAATTGGTCCTTAAACTTTTAATTTATATCTAATAGGTCCCTCAACTTTGAATTTTTCTGTTATTTCTAACAAATTTTAATTAGTTGATTAAATGACTGCCTAAACTTGTGAAATTTCAAATTGTTCCTTACACTTTAAATTTAACGTAATTTGTAATACTTTATAATTTTTCTATTGATAGGTCCATAATGAAAATTTTTATTTCACATCAGTCCCTCAACTTTGACATTTTTCGGAAATTATAATAAGTTTCAATTTGTTGATAATCCTAAAATTTACAACATTCCAAAATAATCCTAAAACATTCCACAATTTAACTTTAGTCCCTACAATTTACGACATTCCAAAATAATCCCAAAACATTCCAAAATTTGACTTTAGTCCCTAAAATTTTCAATTTTCCAAAATTATCCTAAAACATTCCATAATTTAACTTTAGTCCCTAAAATTTACAACATTCCATAATAATCCCAAAACATTCCAAAATTTGACTTTAGTCCCTAAAATTTTCAACATTCCAAGATTAACCTAAAACATTTCATAATTTAACTTAGTCCCAAAAATTTTATTTTTTACAAATTAGTCCCTAAACTTTTGTTTTTTACAATTTAGTCCCTAAATTGCTCCTAACTCCAACTCCAGTAATGAACAAACCCCAACTCCAACTCCAACTCATTTTCCTCAACTCAATACATCAATACTATGAAATCAACAAAATGAAAAAATGAAAAAAAAAAAAAAAAACAAAGCGAAAATGAAAAAATGAATTGAATGCTTTGTTACTTACTGCTGCAGACGGAAGAGAAGACGACGGCAAATGACGGAGGCGACGGCGCTGGAAGAAGAAGAAGGAAGCATAGCCAAAATGAAAAAGAAGAAGGTCTATCGTGAATTAAAATATCTGACTCAATAGCGACAACATATGTGGTTGCTATTAATCACTAAAGCGACGACATTTTTTTTAACTTTTAAGAACACGCGCCTAAAAGCGTGGCGTCCAATTTTAGGAAAATATGTCGTCGCTATTGACAATACAATACATAAAATTAAATTACATATCTCATTTGAAAGAGGTTTTTTATTTAAAATAATTTTTATAATTATTAATTTTTAATTTTAATATTATCAATAAATTTATTTTTAAATTTATAAAAAAATTATTTTTAATTGTTTATAATTAAAATATTAAAGTATAAATTAACAAATTCAATGATACAAAAATATTGTACTATTGTTGTAGTCTAAAAATATTCTAAAAATATTTCTCTTTTTAGTGCATTTTTCATATTTATTTTAATATATTATATGTTTTAAACATGCTATAAATGTCGTCTCGCAATGGTATTTTCGAGTTAGGTCCTTCAACTTTAAATATTTTTCATTTGGGTCCTCATATTTTTTCTTTTATTTCAATTTCATCCAATTTTATTTGCAACATAAGTCCTTCAAGTTTTACGAGGTTAGATTTGCGGTTAAGTCCCCGAGAGCAAGTTTTACGAGGTTAGATATAATTGTCCTATATTACGTCAACAAATGTTGAAACTCCATCCAAACTCGTGTTTTGACCAATAGTAATGATAGTATGAACGAAAAACATTAAAGCCGAAAACAGTAACAACAACAAGAACATGCTTTTTTATAAATTTATTTCATAAAATTTAGTGACGTATAATAACATTTCAATCTGATTTACTATCATGATACGATTGATCCTCATCATCGTCCACCTGTCGTCATCATTGATTTCACTCGATGTTTCGTCATCCTTGTATTCTGCATTTGTATCGTCTTCCACATCATCGTCGTTTATAAACGAAGTTTCTCCTGCAGTATCAGATGAGGCTCTCCTGATAACCGATGTTTCTATCTCATCAGCTTCATCATCATCTCGGTGCAAGGATGCGTGCTCTATCTTTGTCAAGATCAACGACTAGAGATAAACGGAAGAGAAGTTATTGTAGAGCAGGTCAATCTCTGTGATGTTAGCTTCCACTGTGTCCCGTGTGCTCTTGTAATGGACAATTTGTATTACTCTTGATTCGGACCACGAGATGGATCTTCAATGTAGAACACTTGTTGTGCTTGGTTCGCAAGTATTAAGCGATCATCCTTGAATGCCTGCATGCGATGTCAATATCGATAACGTTATTCTCAGTTACCATCCGTCTCCCATCACACCTAAACCACTTGCATCGGAACAGATAAACTGAAGTTTTGGTCCATACTATAGCTCCAGTATATCTTGCAGCTGCCCGTAGTAAACCTCACCCTCAATCCCTAGGACGGACACACCACTGTTCTGAGTTTTTCTTCGAATATCACGATCATATGTCAGGAACCGAACTCCTTTGACAACACAAGCCGTGTATGATATAACTTGCTGATAACATCCACTGGCCAACGCAAATAACTCATGAGAAACTTGATGGTTGTGGCTTTGGCGCATTGCATATAGCTGCATGACGAGAATTATAATAAGTTATTGAAAGAAATTATGTTGAAAACTTGCAATTTTATTCGGTCGATGTTCGTTTACCTTTCTGTAGAACCAACCGTGAAAGTCTCTTTTGTGCACTAGTTCGATGTTTGGACGACCATTGTTCGATGGTTCCCGCCTATGTTCTCTCGAACAAAGTATGGAAGATCAAAGTTCATTAGTTCGTTTCAAATGATAAAGTTTATTCGAGATAAAGGAATAATAATAAAAATTAACACCGTCTTCATGCAAGAATGGCTCAACTTCATAACAGCTTGTTCGGGACGTAAAAATCGCTTGATTTCGAACTTAAGTAGGAAACGTCGTTGGTGACTACTTTCCAAGTGGGCGACACTGCGACTCAAAAATAAAAAGTTGTGTCTCATGGAACACTAGCATCCTCGTTTACTCGTCTCCGGTCGATCGAACTTTGTCCTTATATCCTCAAGTATCTCGCACAAAATGTCAATGCCTCGTCTACAACATACCCTTCAGCTATTGATCCCTTAGGCCGAGCTCAATTTCTGACGTAGCCCTTCAATTTCTTCGGTATTGCTCGAAAGGATACATCCATCTCATGTGCACGGACCTCCAAGGATTGCTTCTTACGGTAAATGGATTACGAGGTGAATCATGATGTCGAAAGAAGTGTCATGGAAATATCCATTCCAACTTACAGAGAATGAGTACCAGGTGATTGTGGGAAGCTATCATGTCGCTAACCTTTAGTGTTCTTGCACAAAGCTTTCGAAGAACGTGCGGTTCAATAATTGTCGTGGAAATTGTTTTATTCAAGAACGCCCGACATCCGATCGGCAATAACCGTTGCATGATAATATAGCAATCATGTGACTTCAACCGATAATCGATTGTCATTAGGAGCAATATTCTTAGAAGATTAGAAACGAAGCCATTATCCGGAAACTCAACCGATTGGATAAATTTACAAAACTTCTTACGATTTGAAGACATGGTGTAACATGCGGCATGCTACATCCACCTATTCCTGTTCTGATACAAGTGCAACTCTCTTTTGATCCCTAATTACATCAGATCGCGCCTCGCATTGACTGTGTCTTTTGATTTGAATGGATCGTCCATAATCGTGCCGAGCAAGCTATCACAAACATTCTTCTCTACGTGCATGACATCGATATTATGTTTGAGCTCTGTAGAAGTCCAATACGACAACTCATAGAAAATGCTCTTTTTCTCCAATTTAGCTCGTTGTCACTTCTCCGAATTGTAGCACCACCGTAATTAGGGTACTTTCCTGGACTGTGCTAAAATGTCTGTAGGCGTTAACCGACGTGGAGGTGGTCGCCTCTCTGTCCTCCCATCGAAGTCTAAATTGCTTCGAAAATGATGTCTGGATGGCAAGCGGCGGTGACCCACATAAGTCGTCTTCCCTATCACACGGATGAAGGAGTATCCTTGTTGCGCGTCGACATGCCTTGTACCACGACCACTCCAAGCGACAAACTACTTATCGCTAGAAAATCGTTAACAGTCCACAACAACACTGCACGTAGTCTCGAATACCGACTTGTTGTTGGTTCCACCGTCACCCGTGTCAATCCCATCGGCCCACAACTCCTTCAATTCGTCCACTAATGGTTGTAAAAATACATCAATGTCCTTACCCGGTACTTTAGGACTAGGTATCAATAGAATAAGCATGAGGTATTCGGGCTTTATGCATAACCATGATGGCAAGTTGTAAATTGTTACAACTACTGGCCACATGAGGTTGATCAATGTCGAACATCTTTTTTCAACATTTGACAAAATTCACGAATATAACCCACATTTAGATATTCTAAATGTATTTTTTATTTGATTTCACTATGTATTTAACATCAAAATACTTTAATGAAGCTATATAGACCCATTATGAGCCACAAAAATATTTTTTTAACGACCATATTGGCCGTTCAATATCCAATTATCACCGTTTCTATAAAAATTTGAACATTATCGAAGATTAATATTCACGAGTAAATTACACATTTAAAATGTCAGAAAAAAAATTTTAATTCGATTTCCAAACTTATTCTACATCATAATACACATACGAAGTCATATATATTAGCTTAGAATCACAAAAATACGTTTTGAATAGTCATATAGGTTGCTCAATGTCGAATATCTTTTTCAACATATGACAAAATTTATTAATATAACCCACATTTAGATGTTCTAAATGTATATTTAATTTCAATATGTATTTATCATCAAAATGCTTTAATGAAACTATATAGACCCATTATGAGTCACAAAAATACTTTTTTAACGACCATATTGGCCGTTCAATATCCAATCATCACCGTTTCTGTAAAATTTGAACATTATCGTAGATTAATATTCACGAGTACATTTCCACATTTAGAATGTCCGAAAAAAAAAATTTATTCGATTTCCAAACTTATTCTTCATCATAATACACATACGAAGTCTTATACACTAGTTTTGAATCATAAAAATACGTTTTGAATAGTCATATAGGTTGCTCAATGTCAAACATCTTCTGTCAATATTTGACAAAATTAACGAGTGTATCCCCATTCGGATGTTCTATACGTATTTTTTATTTGATTTCATTTTGTATTTATCATCAAAATACTTTAATGAAACTCTATATACCAATTATGAGTCACAAAAATACTTTTTAACGACAATATTGGACATTCAATATCCAATCATCACCGTTTTTGTAAAATTTGAACAATATCGAAGATTAATATTCATGAGTAAATTCCTCATTTAAATTGTCCGAAAAAAAATTTTAATTCGATTTTCAAACTTATTCTATATCATAATACACATACGAAGTCATATATACTAGTTTCGAATCACAGAAATACGTTTTGAATAGTCATATAGGTTGCTCAATGTTAAACATCTTTTTCAACATTTGACAAAATTCACGAATATAACCCACATTTAGATGTTCTAAATGTATATTTTTATTTGATTTCATTTTGTATTTATTATCAAAATACTTTAATGAAACTATATAGACCCATTATGAGTCACAAAATTACTTTTTAACGACCATATTGGCCGTTCAATATCCAATCATCACCGTTTTTGTGAAATTTGAACATTATCATAGATTAATATTCACGAGTAAATTCTACATTTAAAATGTCAGAAAAAAAATTTTAATTCGATTTTCAAACTTATTCTACATTATAATACATGTACGAAGTCATATATATTAGCTTGGAATCAAAAAAATACGTTTTGAATAGTCATATAGGTTGCTCAATGTCGAATATCTTTTTTCAACATTTGACAAAATTTACGAATATAACCCACATTTAGATGTTCTAAATGTATATTTAATTTCAATATGTATTTATCATCAAAATGCTTTAATGAAACTATATAGGCCCATTATGAGCCACAAAAATACTTTTTTAACGATCATATTGACCGTTCAATATCCAATCATCACCGATTCTGTAAAATTTGAACATTATCGTAGATTAATATTCACGAGTAAATTCCACATTTAGAATGTCCGAAAAGTATTTTTTTATTCGATTTTCAAACTTATTCTTCTTCATAATACACATACGAAGTCAAATATACTTGTTTTGAATCATAAAAATACGCTTTGAATAGTCATATAGGTTGCTCAATGTCGAACATCTTTTGTCAATATTTGATAAAATTCACGAGTATAACCCTCGTTTAGATGTTCTATACATATTTTTATTTGATTTCATTATGTATTTATCATCAAAATGCTTTAATGAAACTATATATATCAATTATGAGTCACAAACTTTTTTAACGAGTAAATTCCTCATTTAAATTGTCCGAAAAAAAATTTGATTTCATTATGTATTTAACATCAAAATACTTTAATGAAGCTATATAGACCCATTATGAGTCACAAAATTACTTTTTTAACGACCATATTGGCCGTTCAATATCCAATCATCACCGTTTTTGTGAAATTTGAACATTATCATAGATTAATATTCACGAGTAAATTCCTCATTTAAATTGTCCGAAAAAAAATTTTAATTCGATTTTCAAACTTATTCTATATCATAATACACATACGAAGTCATATATACTAGTTTCGAATCACAGAAATACGTTTTGAATAGTCATATAGGTTGCTCAATGTTAAACATCTTTTTTCAACATTTGACAAAATTCACGAACATAACCCACATTTAGATGTTCTAAATGTATATTTTTTATTTGATTTCATTATGTATTTATTATCAAAATGCTTTAATAAAACTCTATATACCAATTATGAGTCACAAAAATACTTTTTTAACGACCATATTGGACGTTCAATATCCAATCATCACCGTTTTTGTAAAATTTGAACAATATCGAATATTAGTATTCACGAGTAAATTCCTCATTTAAATTGTTCGAAAAAAAAATTTTAATTCGATTTCCAAACTTATTTTACATCATAATACACATATAAAGTCATATATACTAGTTTGGAATCACATAAATACGTTTTGAATAGTCATATAGGTTGCTCAATGTCGAACATCTTTTGTCAACATTCGACAAAATTCAAGAGTATAACTGTATTTAGATGTTCTAAATACATTTTTATTTGACTGCATTAAGTATTTGTCATCAAAATGCTTTAATGAAACTATATAGACCCATTATGAGTCACAAAAATACTTTTTAACGACCATATTGGTACATTCAATATTCTATCATCACCGCTTTTTAAAATTTGAACATTATCGTAGATTAATATTCACAAGTAAATTTCAAATTTAGAATGTCCGAAAAGTTTTTTAATCGATTTCCAAACTTATTCAACATCATAATACACATACGAAGTCATATGTACCACTTAGGAATCACAAAAATACGTTTTGAATAGTCATATAGGTTGCTCAATGTCGAACATCATTTGTCAACATTTGACAAAATTCACGAGTATAACCTACATTTATATGTTCAAAACGTATTTTTTATTTGATTTCATTATGTATTTATCATCAAAATGCTTTAATGAAACTATATATACCAATTATGAGTTGCAAAAATACTTTTTTAACGACCATATTGACCGTTCAATATCCAATCATCATCGGTTTAGTAAAATTTGAACAATATCGAAGATTAATATTCTCGAGTAAATTCCACATTTAGAATGTCCGAAAGGTTTTCTTAATTCAATTTCTAAACTTATTCTACATCATAATACACATACGAAGTCATATATACTAGTTTGGAATTTCAAAAATATGTTTTGAATAGTCATATATGTTGCTCAATGTCGAACATCTTTTGTCAACATTTGACAAAATTCACGAGTATAACTCACATTGAAATGTTCTAAACGTATTTTTTATTTGATTTTATTATGTATTTATCATCAAAATGCTTTAATGAAACTATATATATCAATTATGAGTCACAAACTTTTTTAACGACCTTATTGGCAGTTCAATATCTAATCATCACCATTTTTGTAAAATTTGAACAATATCGTAGATTAATATTTACAAGTAAATTCTACATTTAGAATGTCCGATAGGTTTTTTTAATTCGATTTCCAAACTTATTCTACATCATAATACACATACGAAGTCATGTATACTAGTTTTGAATCACAAAAATATGTTTTGAATAGTCATATATATTGCTCAATGTCGAACATCTTTTGTCAACATTTGACAAAATTCACGAGTATAACTCACATTGAAATGTTCTAAACGTATTTTTTATTTGATTTCATTATGTATTTATCATCAAAATACTTTAATGAAATTATATATACCAATTATGAGTCACAAAAATACTTCTTTAACGACCATATTGGCCGTTCAATATCTAATCATCATCATTTTAGTAAAATTTGAACAATATCGAAAATTAATAATCACGAGTAAATTCCATATTTAGAATGTCCGAAAGGTTTTTTTAATTCGATTTCCAAACTTATTCTACATCATAATACACATACAAAGTCATATATACTAGTTTGGAATCACAAAAATACGTTTTGAATAGTCATATAGGTTACTCAATGTCAAACATCTTTTATCAATATTTGACAAAATTTACGAGTATAACCTACATTTAGATGTTCTAAACGTATTTTTTATTTGATTTTATTAGGTATTTATCATCAAAATGCTTTAATGAAACTATATATACCAATTATGAGTCACAAAAATACTGTTTTAACGACCATATTGGCTGTTCAATATCCAATCATCACCGTTTTTGTAAAATTTGAACAATATCGTAGATTAATATTTACGAGTAAATTCCACATTTAGAATGTTTGAAAAGTTTTTTCTATTCGATTTCCAAACTTATTCTATATCATAATACACATACGAAGTCATATATATGTTTTGACAATTCGAGTCTCTATGGTTGCTTAAAAAAGAGCTTTTAGTACAAGAGGTAGGATCCTAGATCTTTTTCGTAGTTCTATAAGTCCTAAAATGGTGAAGGTTTTGGTATGCACTTAAAATTGATTGAAAGCTTCTTCAAACTTGGATGGATTTTATATGGTATATGTCAAGCACTACAATCAATTGGAAGAGGGTAATATAACTACATTCTATATAATTGTTAAGTTTACTTATTTCTATCTACTTTATTGGTAATTCCATTACTTTTTTTGTAGAACATTTAGTCGCAATGAATCCAAAACCAACTGAAGATAATCAAGGGTCCAATGCCAAGTGATTCATTCGTTTTACAAGCTTTTTCAAGTGAATGTATTGATTTAATGTTTGCCAAATACTTAATTCAAAGTATTCTTTTCTCTAATAATTTCATTTCTTCTGTTGTATGAAGCCACTGTGTTTTCTCGAATTGAAAGTTTATGTAATATTTTAGATTTTAACAATGTTTGATGATTGGGGTATATTTGGATGACTGTAACATTTTAGATTTTTAGTTTTTTGAGGATGGATGACTGTAATAATTTTAAATTTTGATTGAGTTTGGATTACTGTAATATTTTTAGTCGTTACTAATTTGTATCATTCTCAGAATTATTTTCGAATAAATTATTGGTTGACTATCCGTTAATTATTTTTAATTTTACTATCCATTGTATTTTGAAGCTATTTCTGGACTAAAAAGTGTGATATAATCACATTTTCATTCTCCAAGTGTGCCCTCAGCAATGTGAAAAATAGAAAAAATTAGAGCCGAGAAAAAATTGGGCCCAAAAATATATGTCAAACAAGAAAATAATGACCAAGGTACGAATGGGCCCAAACCTAACCCCAACCCCTACCCCTACCCCAACCCAACTGAAGCTTGGTCTAGTTGGTTAGGGTCGGGTTTAAACCCCTACGCGGTTTGGGTTGGGTTCTCGTCAAACCAATTTTTTTGGGTTGGGTTCAAGTTGAATTTCAAGGCGGCGATTCTGATCGGTATTAAAGGCAAGTGGATAGGCGTATGGGCTAGGCCTTCCAATCACCTTCTACAAATCTCTTATATAATAGAAGGATTTACGTCCTACTATAGGTGCCGCGACAACCTTTACCAAGTTCGAACGATTGTCGACCACCAGATTCGCTGGTCTACAATATTCACCCTTGCCCACAAGCACAAGTCCTCGACGCGGAATATAATCCCAAAGTACTCCAAAGACTCAAATATAGTCAATCAAGAAGGTGGCCCAAAATCGACCCAACCCAATCCACTTTCGGTCCTAATTATTAGAGAAGAAATAACAAAAAGAACACAATTGAGTAAAGAGAAAAATTGAAACAAGAACTTCAAGAAAAGGAAATTGAAAGGAGCATAACTCAAATATAATGTCAACATTTCTATCTTTTTGGCGTTGATGGCCTGTTTTGTCGTTGTAACTTCTTAAAAAAAATCTCACACATTGGTTGAAAATCTTTGAATCTTTGTCTGATTTCATGGATCTAGGGTGTTTGTAGAGTTTGTGGTATGATTTTTTCTCTATTTGGCATGTTGTCTGTCAACAGTTACACCTACTTGTTCAACAATATACTTCGATTATGTCCTTCTAAAAGGAAGATCAGCTCTAACAATTCCGTCAATCCCAAATAATGAATCAGAGCACATGGAGCCATCTCCTTAATCTTATTTTTTAAAATATGGCAGACTGGCTGAAATTTCTATCAGTTAATGAAAGAGGCCAAGGGAAAAAAAATGAATGTTGGGTCTCACTGCTCTTGCACACCTCACTCACCTACACCTAGCCATGCTAGAATATTTTACTTGCCTCTATAAATAGCTAGCACATGGGTAGAGAAAGATGTGAAGAATATTGTTGAAATTGGTTGCAAAACCTATTCCCTTAACCCTTTTTCTCCCTTGTCTCTCTCTATCTCTGAATTTGAATTCTTTCTATTTCTCTGAATCTTCTCCGAATGTTACTTCACCCCTATTGTCTTTATTTCTGCTCTTTTCTTGATCTTCTTCTCAATATCATATATGTCATTCTCTTCAATTTTATATTCAGTTGCTCCTTTTAATTTGCAATTCCCGCTATGAAATAGTATTTAGCAATTAATGACTCATGTAATAGCATCTACAATTAATGAAAATTGCATTTATATTGTTGTTATTGTCTCTACTGTTCAATTTTCTCTTGGTTGGCTGTTTGTATTGTTAATTTGAAGTGTAGAGCTCATTGTGGTTTTATATATGTCTATATAAAAATTGTATGAAATTATTAGTTTTAGGATATGATCTTTTCTTTTTAGTCTATTTAATCAGTATTAGTTATTTTTGTTTCTCTTTTTGCCTTTTAGGTACAGATTTGTAAATTGGACGAAAATGTATGAAATTGTTTATTTTAACCTAGGATGTTGGTGTGATATCTTGCTTAGCACAGATTTGTGTATGATAGCTTATATTTTTGGTATGAAATTGTATTTTGATTACTGATTTCATTGATTCTGGGTGTTCTTTGGACACCAAAACAGCAATTGTGGCTTGTTCACATGATTTACATGAAAGAGAGTTTATTTAATTGGCACCATCTAAATGATTGTTTTGAATTAAAATAAATTTTTTCAGTGAAATTTAATGTATTTGTTGTGTGGCGTGAGGGTTCTTCAATGTTTCTCTCGTAAGCTTAATGTAGTACAGAAAAAAAGTACTTATAGAGTCATCTTGAAAACGAACGTATAGAGTCCTCAATATAAAGAGATTCCTGCATCCCTTAATCCATTTACTTCCTCAAGGTCTGCAAGATGTACTCGGCATACAGATCCCTGAAAAAGTAATGAGAATAGACATTTAAAGGGTGGAACTGTACATCAGTATTAGATATTATACACTAAACATCAAATCTAAAGTTTACATAGAGTACTGGATTGCATCCATAGCAGTAGCTGAAGGCAGAAACTTATTTACTGCAACCTCTTTGTTCTCATTCTTCTTGTCTGAAATAGTGTCAAGAAAATGCATCTATATATTAACTTCAAAATACGTACATGGTATGCCAAGAGTAAATTCGAGATTCTCAAAGAAGTCGTCGAAATATTAAAAGCGTACAATCTTCAAAGAAGCGGCGAATTTCAGCTAGGCGATGAGGCGGAAGCTGGCTGATGTCAGTGTAGTGGCGATACTCTGGATCGTCAGCACAAACTGCAATGATCTTATCATCTTCCTCTCCCTAATTTGAACAGAAAGTTAACATCATCAATACCTAATAAATACAAGGAAATAGTATCAGTTTTGTTCTGATGGATTTGTCGCACCTGATCAATCATGGGCATCAGTCCTATGGCTCTGGCTCAAAGAAAACAACCAGGAACGACAGGTTCCTATTCAGAAAATCAAGTTCAGTTTAATGGATATTGTCATAGATGCTTACCTTTAAAAGAGGCTGAAAAAACTTCATTTGTGGAATGTTATGCAAGAAGCAGCTAAATCACTTGGGATAAAATTGACCTACCTGCATAATGACTAGACATTGGGTCATTATCTTCACATAGTGTTCGAGGAATATAGCCATAATTGTGAGGATAGACCATTGATGAATACAAGACACGATCAACCTGGGCATTAGTGAAACAGTTGATAGGTAGAGGAAGAATATTAGAGAAAAATAAAGAAAATTATCAACAATAATCACAAAATAAAGCAATCTGATGCCATACAAAATTGAACTCACTCACGATTTGCTGAACCATAAATTAGATATATTGAAATCACTTGTATGTTTAAAGCAATAAGAAGTCCGTAGTATAAGATTAGATCAATCCATCATACCTTGATCAGACCAGTTTTCTTGTCAAGTTCATATTTTACTTTGCTTCCTTTCGGTATCTCAATCACCTGAAAGATACAGTCACTTGATCTCAATGCTGTTGGAAATTGGTTTAAAATGTCGAGAAATTAACTAAGTGACTCCGTGTCAACTTGGCCAAATATACAAGACCCGACCCAATCCGTTTAGGCAAATTTGTTTGCCACTTGACGACGCCGGGAAGCACGCGCGACGGGATCGACCTGCCCGGTCAGGTCGCGGGGTTCGATCTGCCCGGTCAGGTCGCGGGGTCGAGGCGGCGCCGCCTCAGAACTCGGGGCAACACCCCGGACAAAAAAAAATTCAGATTTATCTGCATGTTTAAAGGGTATATTTGACATCTCGAAACCAATATCGAATGAATGAGAAATTACGAAAAAGGACAAAATCGGGTCAAAGTTTGACCCATGCGATCGCATGGTTGATTTTCACTGCGATCGCAAGTTGCTTAATTTTTTAGCAGAATGTATTTTGGTCCTTCCATGCGATCGCAGGAGGCAAAGCCTTGCGATCGCATGGTTATTCTGGATGAAGTCTTGTTCTATTTTTTGTGCTATGCGATCGCATCTTGGTTAAACCATGCAATCGCATAGGTTTGCGTGAACAGACATGTCCTTTTGAAGGGTTACAAGATTTGGTTCATTCCTTTTCGTTTCCAACCAACTCTCCAACGTTAAAAGGGGCGTGGGCGTCCATTACGGAGAGTTTTGAATTTTGATCTGAAAACAATTGCAAACATAAAGCATTCATACACTTCATCTTTGAACCAAATTTATTGTATTTAAGTTGCACAAAATCTGGTTTTCCATTTCATTCATCCGTTGGAGTACAAAGCCATCCTTGGTTCGTGATCTTGAGTTTTGTTGTCTTACAAAACTCAAGCGAAACCGTTCATATCTTGGGAGTCATTTGCCAAAGACCAAAAGCACCTGCGCATGGGTAATATTGACTTAAGGACAAAGAGTTCAACTCTTGCCTCGGTTAATTCATCCTTTCGATATTTTCGGTTCTTGATTTATTGCTTTGGGTCACTTCCACATAATTCCGCCAACAAATGCCAGCTAAGCATTTGACAAAATTAATTGATCATAACCATTAGTAACAGATTGAGAAATGCCACTAATTAGATAGTTCTAGGTCTCGAACTGTAATTGACGCTTAAAAATTACAGTTGATAGGACAAGAGAGAAATTACATACAACATTGATAATTTGTGGTGCTCCAGGTCCCGCACGGAGGTTGTGCAAGATATCAGATTTTATTATCACTACAAAAACTTTTACATCGCGAAAATCAGAATTTGTAATTACCAATCTCAAGGTCATGCCAAGGATGAGCTGCAACTGATCTCCTGGACAAAGATGATAGGATCCTCTCGTTTAAGCGGGGAGCACGTCTTTGTCTGGAGGCGTGAACTCCATTTTCTTTTGTCACGACATCACTCATCTTTTTCTAAACGAAAAAGAAGAAATTAGATGTCAGGCCAGTAAGAATTGTTTCAACCATTGAAAATTTCCAGAGTCCATCCGTTCTGTGCAGCTGTGCAAGCTATTGTTTGAGGGATCAATTCAACATCAATTAAATATCGAAATATTGACTTAGGTTACCCTCTTAAAATTATTGATCTTTTAAGATGGAACTCAAATCATAGAGTTTGTTCGTCAGTATTTATAAGCACTTATAGCAAGCACTTAGGCTAGGCGGTTAGACAACCGCCTAGGGCCCCAACCATTCAGGGCCCAAAATTTTTGGCCTAACTTTTTTTTTTTTTTATTAAATTAGCCTATTTACATATGAAACGAACTTAAATAGAAAACAAGTTCTAATCTAACATACATTATCTACCTTAATATAGTCTTTAAATTGTAGATCGTGCAGTTTTTCCTTCGTAGAAATCTTTATCTTGAATCAAAACGACTTTCTAAATTGTTAGGATTGGAACAATAAATAAAAGGGCAAAAAATAAAGAACACAATGACTTATAACCCAATGAAAGTTCTCTAGTTGTAATGAAATACTAGGACAACTTAATTAGAAATGCAAAATTTTGAAAAATACTCTTAATTAAGCAAATACAAATACCGTATACCTTCCAAGAGCGCTGCCCCCGAGCCCCTGGGAGGAAGGCCGCATGCCCCCCTTCCAACCTCCACGGCGACCTTAAACATGTCATATTCGAGTCGCGTAACGCAACAAATAGGCTCCACAACTTAATACAAATTCTTACCATTTTTTCATTTAGTGAAGAAGAAAAAAAAAAGTACATTTTTTTAGCTTGTAAATCTATCAAAAAATTACATTTTAAAACATCTCAATTTATTAAATATCTTATTTAAATTTTAGCCTAAGGCCCCTAAAATCTTAGGGTCGGCCCTGCACTTATAAGTTGGTTAAACATCAT
Organism: Forsythia suspensa; assembly: GCA_023638005.1. Lineage (NCBI taxonomy): Eukaryota > Viridiplantae > Streptophyta > Magnoliopsida > Lamiales > Oleaceae > Forsythia > Forsythia suspensa. The sequence continues at coordinate 67,884,608 of CM042674.1, read as the reverse complement.
TTTTATCAACACATTTCATACGACCTACATTTTTTATCCATTTTTATCCACACATTCCTTAGGAATCCACCGATTATAATCCACAAAATCTTTACCAAACAAGTATCTCCTGTGCATCAAAAAACACGAAAAGATGACAAACAAAAGTACCTGCAGCTTTCACCAGCAAAACTGAAGCAGGCAGAGTCCTCAAGATAAAAGTGAAGCTCCAATCTTGGAAAGAGTTTCACACAAACAATAACTAATCCGTCAAATAAAAAATTATTGGATACAACGTATATCTTCTCATGATAAAAGTTCAATCTTTCATCTCTAAATTCTAAAAACCACAAACAAACAAAAAAAAATCGCAATCCAACAATCTAAAAATAATTCCACAAAAAATAGGCCGATAAGACACAACAATCTAATAATAAATCGATGAGACAATAAAATAAGGCGATAAAACAACAACAATCCTCCAACAATTGTATATAAATATTAACTATTATCAATAGTAATTAACAAATAAATAAATAAATAAAAATTAGTGACGTAGCGACAAGCCTACTAAGTGCTAAATGTGTGGGGATTGATTGAATCACTATCATCCGAGAACAAGGTTTAGGTAATTTCTTCCTCCATTTTTACCTTGGCCATTGATTGCTTCCTATATAGTTAAATCTAGTTTTGAATTGCTAGAAATTGAACAATAGAAAAATAAAAAAGCTTCAAAATTTGGGATAACATAAGTAAGACTTCAAGAATTAAGTACTTAATTAAAACTAAAAAACTAATAAATAATTCATACACTTTATAGAAAAATATTAAAAGCTTTTTTGATTTTAATTTTTAAAAAAATTAAAAGTCGAAGTCAGCAATTAATCTTCATGGAATTCACAAATTTTTACGACTTTTCAACCACATATTTTATCAACTTTTATAATAAAAAAAAAAAAATGATTTTAATCAAATTCAAACACACCCTGTAATTTTGAATCAAGCAAGTCTGAAACTAGATCAATAAAAAAAACATACAAATGCCAGAAAAATATAGTTTTATATGCGGTTTGGTTAACTCAAAATAATAAAATTTTACAATAACTTAAGTAATTTTTTCGAGAAAAACAAAAAAAAATACAAAAGTAATTAAACTTTTCTGCAATAACTTTCTTTCTTTAATAAATAAAAAATCATGGCAGATTTCAATCATAGTTTTCTTTCTTTAATTCATGGCAGGTTTAAATTTTCTATATTACTACAATGACTTTCTTTCTTTAAAAAAAATATATTTCTAGGAGCAACAAAAATACAAATAAAATCAGAAACGAGGCATAAAAAATTCAAAACATCAAAACTAAAATAAAAACATTTCAAATGCTAAATAAACAAAAAGAAAAAATATCAGTTGTTTGGTTACTTTGCGATCGGTTGGTTCGTACTCAAGACACTCTGCACTCGCCCGTTGAACTTTGTAGTCACCGGACGGGGAAGAAAAGAAATGTAGATGGCCAATTGGGTTAACATATTTATGGCTGATTTTGGATTATTGGAGCTTGAATTTGAGAAAATTGAGTCAATTTGGGTACAATTGACGAGGACATTGTATATGTCCTCAAGGAATTAAGACAAGGTTCACTATAAGAATCATAAACTTGTACTTGACTACTCATAACACCAAAACCTTTTACGAATAGTCACCACAAAACTGGTGTTTGAATGTATTTTATGCAGATAACATGGTCATATCGAAAACTTCAACATGGTCATATCGAAAACTCCAAGGTTTTAAGCTGATTCGTGAATCTCAAGGTAAGCCATGAATTAGATATTGTTGAAATTTCAACTTGTTAGAGAGATCTGTCGAGACTATGAACATGTTTGAGATTCAATTAGGACATAGATTCCCATCGGATAGTAAGTATAAATGTATATGGTGTTTAATAGTAGATGAATTAATCGATAGAGAATAAACAAGAGAATAATATTGTTCATAAAATGTTCTATTAATAGTACAAAATTGTAGGTTTAACGAAGATCACAAAAAAACAATATCACGATAAAAGCGATGATCACAACAAAACAATATCACAACAAAAAGCGATTATCACAATTAGTGTTTTTACAATTAAGTGTATGTTGGTCTTTTAGCTCTAAAATGTGACTTTAATTGAATTAAGTTTTGAGAAAAACGATTCCTAAATTGTTAGGATTGGAACAATAAATAAGAAAAATAAAAATACAAAACTTATACCTTTCTCTAGTTGTAATGAAAACCCCAACCTAATTAGAAAGGAGGAAAATACCCTTATTTAAGCAAAACAAATGTATACCTTCGGGAGTCAACCCCTTGGGAGGAGGCGACCAAAACATGTCATATTCGGGTCGCAACACAACAAATTAGGCCATATTAATACAAATTCCAACCATTTTTTCATTCAGTGAAGGAGAAGAAAAAAAATACATATTTTTAGCTTGTAAATCTATCAAAAAATTACATTTTAAAATATCTCAATTTATTAAATGTCGCATTTAAATTTTTGCCTAAGGTCCCCAAAATCTCATGGCCGGCCCTGCACTTATAAGTTGGTCAAACATCATTTTTATCAACACATTTCATACGATCTACACTTTTTATCCATTTTTATCCACACATATGTAGGACCCACTGATTATAATCTACAAAAATCTTTATCAAACGAACAATTCGATCCGATTAAACTAAAAAATGAGAACAAGAATTTCAAGATTTGTGTTCTCAGATAATACCACCATCTTGTGGGGACGTTGGTTAAATTTCGAAATATTAATCAATATATAAGAGTTTGAATTACTCTTCTTAAAAAAATTGATCTTTTAAGATGAAATTCTTAATAGCTATATATTGTGCATATTCTGATATGCTCCATTAAATCAGAAACTTAAAAGAGAGACGAGATAAGAAAATACCAAACTTGGATACGAGAAGAGATCAAGTGAACTTGACAAGGAGCAAGAGCAGAAAAGGCAGGAGGAGGACACAAATGACTCCATCATTTTGTTTTTTGTGCTGAGCTTATATAGACAACAGAAGAAAACAAATGACTTCGTCTAGATTAATGTCAGATTTTAATAAGTATGAATAATTGTAAGGAAATGGAGATTGGGACTTGGTCTGAAGGGAAAACCATTGTTTATTGGGGTTCAATTATTTAAGACTAGTGTCCAACTCAATTCGAACATGCCTTCTCTCCACGTCCATCTCACTCGTTAATAACAACAATAAGTGCCAATAAGTGCTTTGCATCATCTCAAATACACCTATGAGATTTGTTTTTGAATCACTCTATCATCTTCAATATCATTTTTAGTTATGGTTTTTAATTAACTATGAGATTTTTATTGTTAAATAGATCTAATTAGTAATTATAATTCACACACTCACATCCAATCTCTCATTTTATTGGTCCAAACTCAAAGAACATCTTCAAGAATCGATCATTGAGTTACAAAAAAAAATTGTGATGGTGTGTGATGCCGCGAAATAGAGATAAACACATTAAAAAAACTATGAACCTTTGCTCTACTAAAAGTAATTTCTAATGCAAAACAAATTCAGCATCATTTCCTTGTAATTACAATAATTAAATCATCTTCAAGTCAAGTCAATACAATAACTGATGCATTGATTAAAAAACAAATACATTTACAAACATGGAACACCCACCCCCCCCCGGGTAACCCGCAAAAAAAAAAAAAAAAATCTCCCGTGCAAAAGAACACGAACAGATGACAAAAAAAAGTACGTGCAGCTTTCACCAGCAAAACTGAAGCAGGCAGTCTTCAAGATAAAAGAGAAGCTCCAATCCTAGAAAGAGTTTCACACAAACAATAACTAATCCGTCAAATAAAAAATTATTGGAAACAACGTCTGTCTTCTCACAATAAAAGTTCGATCTTTCATCTCTAAATTCTGAAAACCACAAACAAATAAAAAAACAATCTATGAGCAATCCAACAATAGGCATGCAAGGCCCAACAATCTAAAAATAATCTCACAAAAAATAATTTGACAAGACACAACAATCTAATAATAAACCGACAAAATAACAAAATAAGCTGATAAGACAACAACAATCCTCCAACAATTGCATATAAATATTAACTATTATCAATATTAATTAACAAATAAATAAATAAATAAAAATTAGTGAGGTATTGACAAGCCTGCTAAGTGCTAAATGTATGGGGATTGATTGAATCACTGTCATCCGAGAACAAGGTTTAGGTAATTTCTTCCTCCATTTTTACCTTGGCCATTGATTGCTTCCTATATAGTTAAACCTAGTTTTGAATTGCTAGAAATTGAAAAATAGAAAAATAAAAAAGCTTCAAAATTTGGGATTACACAAGTAAGACTTCAAGAATTAAGTATTTAATTAAAACTAAAAAAACTAATAAATAATTCATACACTTTATAGAAAAATATTAAAAGCTTGTTTGATTTTAATTCTAATTTTGATTAAAAAAAATTAAATGTCAAAATCAGCAATTAATCTTCATGAAATTCACAATTTTTGAACTTTTCAACCACATATTTTATGAATTTTTATAAAAAAAATTTGATTTTAATCAAATTCAAACACACCTAAGTAATTTGAATCAAGCAAGTTTGAAAAGCGGATGAAAAAAAAAAACAAACAAATGCCAAATGCAAAAAATATAGTTTTATATGCGGTTTGGTTAACTCAAAATAATAAAATTTTACAATAACTTAGTAATTTTTCCGAGAAAAAAAAAAAAAATGCAAAACTAATTATATCTTTCTGCAATAACTTTCTTTCTTTAATAAATAAAAATCATGGCAGATTTCAATCATAGTTTTCTTTGTTTAATTGATGGTAGGTTTAAATTTTCTATATTACTACAATGACTTTCTTTCTTTAAAAAAAAAATATATTTCATGGAGCAACAAAAATACAAATAAAATCAGAGGCAAAAAAAAAAAAATCAAAAAATCAAAACTAAAATAAAAACATTTCAAATGCTAAATAAACAAAAGGAAAAATATCAATTGTTCGATTTTACTTCGCAGTCAGTTGGTTCGTAGTTGGACTCAAGACACTCTGCACTCACCCGTTGAACTTTGTAGTCACTGGATGGGGAAGAAAAGAAAGGTAGATGGCCAACTGGGTCAACATATTTAGGGATGATTTCGGATTATTGGAGCTTGAATTTGAGGAAATTGAGTCAATTTGGGTACAATTGACGAGGACATTGTATATGTCTGCAAGGAATTAAGACATGTACAATTGATAATGACATACATTCTTATCTTCAAAAGTGCAGTCGATGAAAATAAGAAATCTAAAGGAAGACGTCATTCGATACAATAGAAGTTTCAAAGAAAAGAGTCAAAGTATTACCTCTATTAGAAGACAATTTTGGTGGTTTGTAAGCACTTAATATGTAGTGCTTAGTACCTGTAATATTTTATAGGTAGAGGCTTGTAACAATTATTACTCTTAATAGACTTGTAACAATTATTGTTGGAATGATGTTTTTATAGAAACATTATTGACAAGTCTACTTAAGCGAGTAATGGAAGTGAGACTGCATCTTCTGAGATTTGGGCTTTTGAACTCTATGATACTCATGATACTAGGATATAGACACAAGCCATTAGGTGGGTGTCGGCTTTTGGGATGACAAATAAGTAGAAGAACTATGTGTGATATTTGTTGGTTGACAAATATAGAATAGTTAGTTCAAATCTATCTGACTTTTCAAAGAATTTACTTGCTTTAGAAATTATTTTCATCTTTGCAATCAAGAAATCTTATTTGTTCATTCTTAGATTTGATTTCGTAAGTGCAAAACGCGCTCAATTAATAAGAAATATTCTAGGCTTCATTATATCCTGAAAAGCGAATTGCATGAAACTCTTTTGCACACCATAATCTGGTTTGATAGTGTTGAAATATGTTGAGATTGGAAGAATCTTATCTTGAAATGTTGAAATCTGTCAAGATTGGAGTCGGCACGTTTAATTAAGCATTTAGTTAGCACATATTTTCTCTATTAACTTTTATTCCTTATTTTTGGACTTATAGATAGATGGTGCCCTTGTATATAACTATGTACGGATTCAATACAAAGTAATTGAGTGAAACATTTTCTTTCTCAATATTTTTCTTCTTTCCCAATTTTCATGTAAGATTGACTTACGTTTTAAAGAAAGCAAAATTGTAACACGCCTTGAAGTAACAATTTCCAACAAATTATACCATAAAAAACTAGTTCATTTATCTTGATGCACCACTTACGTTTTTGGTTAACATACTCCTTGATTATCGCAAAGTGGAATGTAGTAATACATGACGATAAATTTGTTTAAATTGGTACTATTTTAATTTGTCTAATACTATCTAATCTTTCTCACTAAACACTCAAAATGGGTTAATATGATTTGTGTAGAGAAATTAAATGCAATCTCATGCATATGAAAGAGCTTTGGAGTATTGCTGCATATTGATTTATTAAACAATGGGGTAGAGTCATTTCCAATTAGGAAATTGTTGGCTCGTGTATGGTACAAGTTGAGGTTGTTGTTTAAGGGACTACGCTTTTATTATTTGAAATGCAACTTTTTATTGTTGAATCTCGAATGTTGGTTTTAGGGATTCAATCTGGACCATTAGATGAAGGTATTTAAAACAAGTTTCTTTTACTTTTCAGCAGACGTCCAACCCATTTGTTTTATCTGCTTTGACTGCGCCCTAATTTTTTCTCTCATCCATTCTTATCCTCGTCTTCTTTATGATTTGAGCAAGAGACTAATGGAGATCTTCTTTGTGTGAGATTGAGAGAGGTGTGTTTCAGAAGTTAATTTTTGATTGACTCTCGACTCTAACAAAACTATAAAGCGTGTGTGTTTAGATCTTAACGATTTCTATTGTACTGAAGTCAAATCTATGTAAGTAGAACTTCAATGGGACATAGTCAAGTAGTTGGGTGAACCCGGTCCTCTGGACATAAAATTTGGTATTCTTGTTTGTTTTGTGTTTGTAAAGGGGTAAATAATAAACCAAAAATAATTTCCGGAAAAGCAAAAAGAAGAAATAAACAGAAAGCAAAAAAGGGGTATAATTGAGTGTGAAGCAATAGCATTGGAAATGAAAGAAAGCACTTTACAACAATAATAAATAACCAACAATCCAACATCAACAAATTAATGTCTGATACATGTGAAGTTGTGAACTCTGTCACAGTCACCCTTGTTTGAAAACGTTAATTGCCGAAATATATGCTCACATTTTAAATCAAACGAGTGAGTAACAAAATCCCATGATCCCATCAACTGTTAACTATTCCTTTCTTTTTTTTTTAAATCTTTAAGTGGACAGAAACACTGAAACAGCAATCTCTCAGTTTTGAGTAATTTTCAAGGAATTTCCATTCCATGGACATCACTCAATTCCACTACTCTTCCACACACTGTTACATAAATGCAGTGTCTTTATTATTATTTCTAAGTGGGATTAATGCACTGGGCATCAACTATGGCCAGGTCGCCAACAACCTCCCCTCCCCGGAGGCGGTTGTCCCCTTGGTCAAATCCATCGGAGCCACCAGGATCAAGCTCTACGACGCAGATCCACGCGTCCTCAAGGCCTTCGCCAACACTGGTATCGAATTCATAGTTGGTGTCGCCAATGAGGATTTAGCCAAATTGAGAGATCCAAAGCAAGCCCAAGCTTGGGTCAAAATCAATGTCCAGTGTTACTTGCCTGCCACAAAAATCACTTGCATTGCGGTTGGAAACGAAGTGCTCACATACAATGACTCCATTCTATCCTCCAATCTTCTCCCTGCCATGGAAAGTATCCACACAGCTTTGGTCAATCTAAACCTTGATAAGCAGGTTATGGTTACCACAGCCCACAATTTGGCTGTTCTTGAAACTTCTTATCCTCCATCTTCAGGCGCCTTCCACGCAGACCTAACTCAGAGATTGTCTTGCATCCTGGATTTCCATTCCAAAGTGGGCTCCCCATTTTTAATCAATGCCTATCCATATTTTGCGTACAAGTCGAATCCTAAGCAAGTGTCGATTGATTTCGTGCTCTTTGAGTCCACTTCAGGAGTAGTAGACCCTGATTCGGGCCTGCACTATGATAACATGTTCCATGCGCAAGTTGATGCAGCATATTCTGCAATGGAGAAGCTTGGGTACAAGAAAGTATGCTTGCAGATCTCGGAGACAGGGTGGCCGTCCAAGGGGGACTCCAATGAGGCCGGGGCCACACTGGAGAATGCCAGAAAGTACAATGAGAATCTGCTGAAGCTCATTGGAGAGAAAAAGGGGACACCCATGAGACCTAATCTGGATTTGAATGTTTATGTATTTGCTTTATTCAACGAGAATATGAAGCCCGGTCCGACGTCTGAGCGGAATTTTGGGCTTTTCAAGCCCGATGGGACTCCGGCGTATAATCTCGGATTCAATGTATCAGGCCCCATGACTACCAACACGACCAGCGAAGGTGGCTCTCCGGTGACAGAGTCTCCGAAGGAGGAGGGGTCTCCGACGGTGGGAAGCTCTTCATCCGGCTACTTGTCCATTACTTCTGATTCGGTCAGTCTTTTTTAACTTTTCACATTTTTTCTGCTTAGAATTTTACCGCCAAGAATTTGCCATATTTTGAAAGTGACTGTGAATGAATAGTAACTTCCTTTTTTCTTTTTTTTTTTTTTTTTTTTGTCAAAATAATTTTATTGCTATTAAAGTAATAATATATATATATAGTATAATGGATAATAATTATGATCTTAGTTTGATAAGAAGATCACTACATTTAGTAGCTTTTTAGAAAGTTATAAACAATTTTTAAAAAGAAACCAATGTGGTGACGCCACGTCACGTCAGTGATCATAATTATTATTACCTATCATGGTGTTATATTATCTTTCATTGCTATTATATGATTACAAGTGTTTATGTAGCATTGGTATTATTATTTTTATTTTGAAACCCAAGTAACCGTTGGTTCATTAAGAAATATCCCACGGATCATCAAAGAAATAAAATTAAAATTAAAATAAAAAAAAAAGGAATAATGGAATATGGTTTCTCCTGAGTAAAATCTCGAGCTCGTAAAGCAGCTAAAGCTAAAAGCTGGCAACACAAGTTCATGATCTACCCTTTAACATTGGTATTATATGATTAATAATTGGTGTCTAAAATTGCAGGAGAGAGTTTGTTTGACCTTATCATTTTTGTGCCTCCTCCTTATGATGGTTTCCCCATTTCAACAGTGGCTGGTCTGATGGATTTTTGCTTCAGGTTAGGAAAAGGAAAAATTCCATTCCTTTCTTACACGCAATAATAATTAATAATTAACTTGTTTTTTTTTTGACCTTTTCTATAGCCCATCCAATCCAATCACTTTTGACATTCACTCCAGGAGAAAGATGCTTCATGCTGCTGCTTTTCCTCTTTTAGGCTGGCACTCAAATACCCTTTTTACTTTTTTCCTCTTTGTATTTTGTTTAGTATTAATCAATTTTTTGCTTAATAAAAGTAGCAAGACATTCCATTAAAACATAAATCTTACTTTTTCTAGCATATTAACAACTACAATTATATTGGTTGCACTTTTATAAAAGACCCGTTTGACAGAGATTATAAACTAGTTTATAAACCAATATTGGTTTATTTGAATTGAAATTGTTGACTTTTCATGTTAAAAGTGGGTTGAAAAATAAAAAATGACGGCCGAAAAAAACCAAAATAGATTTATAAACCATGTCAAACAAGGCCAAAATCAGCAAGTCATGCTTGAATATGACAATGATTCATAGTGAAAGAACTGAGACCTAAACATAAAACATGCATAATGCACTGCAATTTTATGTCTATCAACTTCAGAAAAACCATAAAATATAATTAGTTTACCCTGTTAGCTTTTTAGACGTCGTGAAAAGCTTCTGATGCTTACCAGTTACCACTGTAAACTAATTAGGACTGACCAAAATATTTTCTTCAACAAAGGGTTGTGAGAAATTCTTCAAAGCTGCCGTAATAACCCAGCGTTACATTTTCCCACATCAAAATACACCTTTCCATATTTCTTCATATTACTGTCAGTCAACAAGTCATACAAAATAATATGAAATGGCATTTTAACATTTGTTACACTCACCAACAGGAATCCACTGAAGATGCACCTGACTAAAGGATGACAAAAGCTAAAAGGTGCCAACTATAATGAGAACCTAACCAGTCATACAGAAACTAAACTAAAATATCAGCATGTTAATTACATTGAGCTAATCATAATGAAAATCTATCGGACCTCATCAGAGCTAGCAGAAGCCTCGTTCCCAGCTAAAGATGTCCCACGACCCTGTATCTCTTCTTCGCTGGACATACTATCTTCACTGGTATTAGAAAAGGATTCACTTTCATCGTCACTAACAACATCTGCCCGGTGTCTCCTAACAATACCTTTTCCTTGTAAAGCAAGTCGCCTTCGCTTTCTAGCTTTTCGCTTACCTTTAGGAAAGTCTTCCTGATGCGACTCAAAACTCTTACTCCCAACATCCTTTGCATTTCTGTCTTTATCATCATCGTTATCCTCAGATTCAATACTAGCAGAATCAGTGTCAACCTTACGTCGCTTCCTACTTGCACTGGTCTGGTAGAGAATTTTTCAACCTCACATTCAGTTAAAATTACAAAGCGTGTTCAAGCATAGCAATAAAATTAAAAAAGCAGTCATCTCAAAAATATTACAAGCAAATAGTCTTTTGCAGCTTCAAGTATAAAGTAAAAAAAGACTCTTGAATTTTATATTTTGCAGGAGTAAGCACAAAAATTCCCACCTGCACAATATGTTATACGATAAATGTCGAGACGATTGGTAGAGAAGGAGCATATAAAACCAACTGTTCCACTTTTTTTTTTTTTTTTTTTTTTTTTTAATATAGTAAAGAAGCCCTCTCTGCGCAAATTGGTTGCATAAACACAGTACAGTAGATAGGAGAAATGAAAACCTAAAAGCATGCAAATTTAGCATTGGGTAGGAACGATTTGGAAATATATTTTTTATGTGTGAGCTTGCATTCTTCACCGGTGAGGGAGTGTTCTTATGCTCAAAGTTCTGAGTCTCAACATTGCTTCAGCGATCAATGTAATTAATGGACAAGATAGTTGCTAATGAAAATGCAGAATATAAAAGTTCTATAAGATAGCAAAATGACATCTCGATTTGCTCGAAAATAAGAAGGCATACTCCTGAGAAAGATAAAGATAAAAATATAATTTTGAGAGATTACAAAACCATACCTTGGGACCACGATCAACCAAGCGAGCCCATTCACTTCGATTTCTCAGACAATCAAGAACAGCCTGGGAGTGACTTGAATACGCATAACGCTCTCCATTATGCTTCCTCAAGTGAGGCCAATGCTGCAGAGATGTGAAAATACAAAAAGATATTATTCACAATTTCATTTCAAAAATTATAAAGAGCTTGGGAATGCAGAATAGCAGCTTATCTATTTGATCAAAACACACACCGGTACAACTGCATTACATAGTTCTTCGTATGTCATGCGTTTGCCTTTACTCATAATCTCAGCAATCAAACCTATAATAAATACATGAGATGAGGGGAGAATCTAACGGTTGCCAACATACTGGAAAGAAAAAATTTGAAGATTCATTTCCACAAAACGGCACTAACCAGGTAAAGTGCGATTGGTAGGGCGGCCAACCATCCCCTGATCTTCTAGAGAAACGTTCCTTGGCGAGTGGCGCATAGATGATAAATTGTGTCCATTTGCATCATCAGCAGATGATAAACTGCTGTTCAGATTTTCTGTGGTGACAGCAGAGTTATTTGTCTTCATTGGGTGAGTGCCTTTAACTGATCCACCATCAGCTTCTCTTTTGGAAACAGAATCTGAGATGTATTCAGGATCTCGTTTCCTGTTATCACGTGAAGAAGGCCTCTTAGATTCATCATCAACCTCCCGAGAACCATGTGAACCATCTTTAGCAAAATCCTTGGTTTTTCTTCTAGAACCCTGCAAAATATATAAACATGAGACAAGTTACCTCGACAGAATAAGTCAAAAAACCATATGGCCAAAAGCTCACCGAACAGAAAAGTCAAGCACGCTCACCAAGCCATGATCTTTTCCTCCACTACTAGATGTTCGCTTCATTAGCGAGCTTGTCGCTGTAGTAGATGTTAACTGAGGTAGACTACCAGCATGACGCATGCGTGGTACCCGAGGCACTCGAGGAGAACTATTGAGTTCTTGATGCAAAAGTAGAGCAAGCTGCATATGACATAGCAGACGAGGATAAGATTGCTTGAAAAAGAGGAAATGGAAAGACTGATAGTTTTGTTCATACCTCTTCATCACTCAGTAGTGCGGATACACTTGAAGATGCTGGAGCATGCAATAAAGACGCATTCCCTCTAGATGATGATTGGCTACCTGACTGATTAATCTTTTCCCCTTTAAGAGTTACAGCAGAATCAGTAGCTTTATTCTGCACATTCGACACAATTTCTATCTGCTGTGAACTTGCACACTCAACAGAGCCTGGAGTAGCAAATACATGCGACACAGAAGGTTCTTTAGTGGAGGAATGAATTGTGGAGTCCTTTGAATCAGATGGGGCTCTCTTAGAATCTGAAGCATCTGATAACTTGGCTGGCTGAGGTACTTTTGATGCAAAACTAAGAGATCTTGGATGTTCTTTCGCTATTTTCTTCAGCCTCCCGCATTTCTCTTCATCCCTTACTACATTAGTTGAGGCATTATCTTTCACACTTCTAATTTTGCTGTCAGAAATTCCCTTCTGTCTACTACCAGTATATTGATTTTGATTAGTAGCAGGCATGTGACTGTCAGAAGATTTTGATATCGCAACACTGACTGAAGTTGAAGGGGATTTGCCAACAGAAACTACTACTTTACGCTTATATGAAGTTGTTGAATGGTTTGTGACTGAGCCACTGGATTTAGATGAATTTGAAACCGGTTTTAAACCATGTTTATGTCCTGACAACCTTTGTCTTGCTCCCATGGAACCTTCTGAACCTGTTGGTTCTTGCTTAGATTGATCGGTGTCACCTTGCAATTGATTAGTTTTGTCTTTTGAATTACAAACATCTAGCATCCTATCACCATCTAGCACCTGGTGGTCTTCAGCTTCTGGGCCTATTATTGAGTTGTCAGTCACTTTATCATTGTCAGACAAAAGATCAACAGAGGATTCTGGGTGTTGGGCAACAGCTCTCATGCTCTCCAACTTAAAATCACATGGAGATAAAGCATGGACATTGAAGCATCCATGATTATCAACATCTACCTCTGCTTTCAATTTCTTAACAGGCTGTGAAGAGTTGGCAATCTCAATATTTGAATATTGGGCATTATCTTGAGCAACGGGCTCTATGTCATGCAAGCCAATCCCAATGCTTCCGGTTCCAACTCCTCGAATATCTCCCAAGCTCTCAAGATCACCGACCACAACCTAATATCAAAATAAAAAGTATCACTCCAACAAAAGACATACAACAGAAAATTCCAGGATACTTCAAGGAATGTACTTACAAGGCCTATGACCTCTTAAAAAGCATTTGTAGATATGTAATCAAGAAAAGAACAGCTTGCAACAACTCGAAGGAAACAGGTCATCTAAATAGACTGTGTTAACCACTGCTGGAAAGGACTTCATGACCAAGAATACAATCAGCATATATCTAACGTCTAATCATTGAAATGCACTTAGAGCAGATGTGAAACATGATGTATATGTCCAGCAAAACACTGAGAATCGTGCTAATTTTTTCTCATTTTGATTTTAATTTTCCTTTATATTTATGGGACCATAATCGCTAGGCATCGAGCTAATTATTTGCACTGGTTACACGGCAAACCGTCAATGAAGCTCGTTGATATCAAGGTGAAATTAGATAGAAGCAATTTTGTTCAGTGGTAGACATAAAAATCTTGCTGCATAATCTTATGATAGTCTGATAAAACATCAGTTTCTGTGGCATGTAGTAAGCAAAATGTGATGAGAGGTTGAGCTAGAAAAACTACTTAACTGATGAGAAATGTAGTTTCCATCATTCTTTACAATCTTTCAAAAATCATTTTACTCTTCTAAACCTAGTTTGTCCCTTGTTAGAACTCAGAAATTTCGAGATGGGTATTTTCCTTTGCAAATCCTAGTCAACCTTTTCTATGACTTAAATCATAGTTGATGACACAACATAGGAGAAATTAAGTTTTAGACTTATTCCCCTAAACATCATAAACAAGGTTTCCTTCATATCCCTCGTTGTCCTTGCTATGACATAAAAAATCATTGACTATATATGATACAATGAAGGGTAAGAGACAAAGCCACAATAAACCTAGTCTTAACAGATTCATAAAGATTCATAATAATCTTAAACAGCATTGTCTTATAATTAAAGCCCCGCACGTTTAGATTAACTCCGAGATTAAGTAGAGCTAGCTGAATGGCTTTTCATGAAGTTATATTGATGAAAGACTGAATATTCATGTCAAACAACAATATGGGAATTACTTCCGGTGCATTTAGCTATACCTCTTCTTTTACAGGATTGCTCTGAGAATCATGGTGTTCTACCAATGATGCAACATCATCATTGGTTTTAAATGAGCTCTCAGACCTCGCCAAGACTCGATATCCACCATCTTCCCTTGGCATTGCACCACCTGAAGAATCATTTCTAAAAGTTGCCTGCTCCCTTGAAGCTATATCAGTAGAAGTATCACAAAGAACATGAGAGAGTTGATCTCCAAGAAAGTTCTTGCTGCCTTGAGTATCAAGGTTGCAAGCCTTGGAGTTTCGGTCTTCAGAAAATTCCAATTGTTTTCCATCGCTTGAGAATGTGGAAGCTAGTGATATATACGAAATACAAAATTTGTGAGTCAACATATGCACAGATCGGGCAGAAAAATGCCAGTCCATCTTATTTTTCTGAAGAAATTTACTTAGAAACTAACACAATTCATATTGCCAATTAAAAAGGAAGAATCATAACTTAAAATTAAGAAGAATCAGAGTATATGAAATACCTGCTTGTGGCAAAAGAACAGCTCGTTTTTTAGAATTTCCCTCTTTCTCAATTTTTCCAGCCGTTTTCTTTGCTTGTTGATCCTTCAAAATTTCCAGCTCTTCTTTTTCATTCTTTCTAGAGTGTGCCGTGGTAGGCTGCACTAAGCTTCTCTCCTTCGTCTGTTTCATAGACAATAACTCGTGCTCGTGTGGCTTGCCTTCTTCAACAGAACTTTTTACACCAATTGAATCCACCACAGGAGTGAGCGAAGTATTTTCCTTTTCCTTTGACAGAGAGTATAAAACACCCGCACCGTCATCAACTTGATTCCCATTTTGATCACCACTTTTCCTGTGCACCTCCACTTCTTTTTCCCCATTGACATCATCATCCCACCATGGAAACTCCCTGTATTGAAAATTAAACTTTTTTGGCACATAGCCAGTTGCCTTCCACAATTGTGGACCAAAAACTGATGACATTTGTGCCCCCGAGAACAATCCAGGATCACCACCCGGCACCCCTTGCACATGAACCCTCTCTTCCATGGGGATATCAGTCCACAGCCTAAACGGCCTACGTGAGGAAACACTGGCTGGATTGTCCATCCTGAGCGTTTTGGTAGGCAATTCAACTAAAAACTGTGCGACCTCTGTCTCCTCGCTCTCATTCCTCACACTAGCACTGTTCTTGCTCTTACACTTGTCGCAAGCAAAGGATTTATCGCTCTTGACGAACCGTGAACAGCGCGTGTGCACCCAAACCCCGCACTCATCGCAATTCACCATCTCCTCGCCGTCGTCAAAATTAACACCGCAGACGCAGTCGACCGTCCATGAGCCATCCACCCAGTCGTCGTGTGGGTCCGAGTTGGGAAGTCGATGCGACCCGCTCTTCATTTCTACGTAAAATCACCTAACCCTAACTCTAATTTCAATCAAACCCTAATTTTCATAAATCTCAAATATAGTTCTATATTCAACGCCCAAGACATTGAAATTCTCCCAGATAGTTATCCTTAAAAATACAAATAGAGAGCTGAATTAGAGAAAATGTACCTTAGCAAACATTGTTCAACTTGGCTGATTTGTATATCTGTTTGGTGAATATCCAGTGGATAGTTTGTTTGAGAGAGAGAAAAATGACGGACGGAAGTGAGAAATGCAAATGGGGTGACGAAGTGGTGTCCGTCACGTTTTCATGTGGGTGGCTTTAGCGCTTCTCCAAAATATACCCGATTTGTGACTTTTGGAGCAGGTTAATTGTCGCATTTCGTTCCTATCATTCCTTTGAGTCTATTGTGCAAAGGGAAATTGGCCTAAAACATCCTCAACATATAGATTCGGTGAGCAAATCATCCATACCTTTCAAATTTTGTGATTACATCCTCATCCCTCACCTAGTATAGTGAATACAAGAATCATCCTTTTGAGCAGAATTCATCCAATATTAGTTAAATCTTTGAAATTTTAGTTGCAAATGGTCTCTAACTTTTGTCTTTAATATGGAATTGGTCCCTAATGTTTAAGTTTTGGCAAACAAGTCCCTAACCCTATGCGTTTTGGTGCGAAATTGGTCCTTATGAAATGAAAAAGACAAATATACCCTTAATTTAATTAGAAGAAAGTGTATGTGAATTTCTAATCTTTACAAAATGCGCAAATAAGTCCAATACTTTTATTTTTTATAAAAAAATTAAAAAAAACTAATGAGTTTTTTTTTTTTGATTTAACACTTTAGTAATAAACATGTCAAATAAATTTATTATTTTTATTATTAAGTAATAAATATATTTAAAGAGAGAAAAATCATTGTGAGAAATCATTTTTCTCCCTCTTTACTTATAAATTTTTTTCTTCGTCTTTACTTTAAAAATTAAGTTAAATAAATAACAAAATGACGTATATAATTTTATGACATTGAACTAATCTTATTACATTTTTATTTAACATAAAAATACTAATAAAAATTAATTTACACATTATATGTTTTATTTTTGAACGAAAATAAAACGATAAATTAAAATATAGAGAATATAGTTATATTTCTAATATTTGTAGTTAATAAACATATAACTCAATTAAATAAAAGTATCTGAACATCAAATTTGTGATAAAGTTATTTTTTTTATACAACAATAAAATAAAAGTTTTAATTTTAAATAATATATTTATTACTTAATAATAAAAATAATAATTTTATTTGACATGTTTATTACTAAAGTGTTAATTCAAAAAAAAAATTTATTAGTTTTCTTTAATTTTTTTTATAAAAAATAAAAGTATTGGACTTATTTGCAAATTTTGTAATGATTAGGAATCCACATACAATTTCTTCCAATTAAAACTAAGGGTATATTTGTCTTTTTCATCCCACAAGGACCAATTTTGCACTAAAATACATAGGTTAGGGACTTGTTTGGCAAAATATAAACGTTAGAAACCAATTCCACACTAAGGGCAAAGGTTAGGGACTATTTGCACCAAAATTTCAAAGGTTTAACGGAATATTGGATTGATTCTGTTCAAAATGATGATTTGCGCACTATATGGATAGGTGAGGGATGTAATTGCCAAAAATTGAAATGTAAGAATGATTTGCGCATCGGGTCTATACGTTATGGACGTTTTGGGCCAATTTCCCTTGTGCAAATTGTTCGTATCGTTTGAATTTTGACATTTGAGTCTTTAAATCAATTATTCTTTGCGCAAAGGTCCTTACCGTCTATTTCTATTAACTTTTGGCATTAAATTATTGCTTCATGTACAATCTTTCATTTTATAAAAAGTATTTTCGTCAAATCCATTTAATTACGCCACGTGTCTGACAAAAATCATTAAAAAATTTAAAACCCCTCCCCAAACACTCTCTCTTTCTCCTTTGATTCTTCCTCTTCTCCACCACCTCTCTCTTCTCCACCACCTCTCTCATCCAGTAACTTCCAGAGCAATCATAGCCGTTTATTTCTTTGACCAAAAAACCCTACCCCCAAGTCCATGCCAGCATCCAGACCATTTTCAGCGGCATCTGCAGTCCACGTGCATCCGCTCTCTTTCTTCAACTCACCCAAAACCACCCTCCTAACACCACCCAGGTCAATGCTCGCCATCACCGAGGAGTCCGAGTCCGAGAAGGATGACTCGCAAGTCTCCTCGTTGCTGTTTATAGTAACGTAAGCCAACGACGACTAGAATATCACCGGCGAAGAGTACGGTTTTCGATAAACCTCACCTTCACCAGAGGCGGCGCCGGCGCATCCCATGAGTCCAACAGCTTTGAGAGCTCCATAATTGAATCTTCGTCGAGCATTATCCATGAAGTCATTACGATGTCATTTTCTTGTGCTCCGTCACTTCCGTCAGTCCTCTCCGTCATTCTTACTCGCTTTATGGTGACATCTCCAGTGAAATCATGTTCATTTTTCTTGCCATTCTCCATCTCTATTTTTTGTGCGTATGTGCGTGACTGAAAGGGAGCAAAATCAAAAATAGTAATGAGAAAGTTGTGTGTCTCTCATGCATTACATATTTCCCTAATTCCAAATAAATACAAAAATATACGTCTCTCTGTGTGTGTCTACATATATAGAGAAAGCATGCAGTGCGTGAGTACTGAAAGTGATGGGGGTGGTACGTGGTGGTGGTGGAGGATTGGGCAAGTGATGTGGCTTGGGGATGTCGCATGTGGAAATTATTGGGATGAGAGAGGTGGTGGAGAAGAGGGAGAATCAAAAGAGAGAGAGTGTTTGGGGAGGGATTTTAAATTTTTTAATAATTTTTGCCAGGCACGTGGCGTAATTAAATGGATTTGACAAAAATATCCTTTATAAATTAAGAGATTGTACATGAAACAATGATTTAACGCCAAAAGTTAACAGAAATAGACAGTAAGAACCTTTTGCACAAAGAATTATTGATTTTTGTACCCAAATGCTAAAATTCAAACGATAGGAACGATTTGCACAATAGATTCAAAAGATATGGACGAAATGTGCTAATTACCCTTTGGAGCATCCCACACTCGTGATGACTTGTAAAAGTGTAAGATTATTAGTGCTTGTAAGTTATTTAAATATTATTTTTATTCATATATTTTGTATTACTTATTATTTTTATTCACATTTTATTTATATATTCCATAAGACTTGCTGTTTATAATCTAAAAAAAAATTTACTAAACATATTATTTACTTTAAACTTAAAGGTAAGTCAGTCGCTTCTTGATGTTAAATTGCCGATTTTCTACTTATTTGAATGGGTTCTAATTTTACGATTTCTTATATATACAATCGAATTGGTATTCAATATTTTTAATTGAACCGACTAATTTGATTTGATTTAGTACTTGCCTGGTAAAAAAATAGATTATAAATATTGGGTCTTACGAAATGTGTAAATAAAAAATAGATAAAAATTTTAAATTCTACAAAATTTGTAGATAAAAATAATGTTTTAGATTGCATAATAAATAGGAATTTTGGCACAAATGGTCTCTAACGTATGTTCTTAGTGCATTTTTGGTCCCTAACCTTTCATTTTTAGCTAGGAGGTCCCTAACATATGCCATTAGATACAAAAGTGGTCCCTATAAACGGATTCTATCCAAATTTTCCGCTAATTGGGTGCGTGAAGTGGACTCTCCTTTAAATTATCTCAAGGACAAATTTATCAAATCGTATTTTTTTCTTTTTGTCCTTTTACTTTGCATGTCTTCATATTACCCAACAATGGTTTGAGAATTTTAAAGGGAAAAAATAAACTCTCACCACACTGAAAAGCAAGAAAACCCACCTTCAATCATTGCAAAAAATGTAAATTGAACCAAAAAGGAAGAAAAGCAGATTGTGTTGGATGAACTGTTTTTTAGGATTGGTGTGCAGATAGAATGTTTCTGGTTTTACAAATGTGTAAATGGGCCAATGGCACTCATAGTTTGTAGGTCTCAAATGTGGCATCCTTTTGTTTTTTTTTTTTTTTTCTCCGGTTTTGTAAAATTTTGAAAATTTCTCTACAAATGTTGTTTGAGAAGAATATCCGTGCAACTTTTTAAATTGGTTTAGAATTAACATTGCACCATTTTACATACGTTAAGGACCAACTGTGCACCTTTACTGAAAAAGGTTAGGGACCACTTGCGTTGCGTACATTTACTGAAAATGTTAGAGGCCACATATGTAGGGACCATTCACACACATTTACGGAAAAGATTATGGATTATCTGTGCACCATCTCCAACAACTTTCATCTCCAATAATTTTCATTCATTCATCCAACAACTACAATACACATTACAACATGTTACAACATCTTAACCTTTCATCCACATTATAGCAACTCTATACATAAAACTCAAAAACCAAATCTTCCAAGGATCACCCGTCTTCTTTTGCAAAACAAACTTAAAAAATTATGAACTTTTGCAGATAACTCATTACTAGAGAAAGAGAAATAAAAACAATAGCTCACTTGTCTTCTTTGGAAAGCGAGAAAACTTATTCCAAGGTTCAAATATGTCCAAAAAATCTTCATCTCCAATAGTAACTCACATTCCACAAATATTGAATTCCATTTATTTTTTCTAATTATAGTCAAACATCTTATTTAAAATGAAAGAGAAAGTGTGTGTATATGTAGCAATTGTTTGCTGGAACCAACCAAAAAAGAAGTAAAGGAAAGTGACGATTTTGCCTTTCTAGTTATGTGTCCTGGTTTTCGAGTTCTAGTTCAAGGCAAGTCTTCTTCAAAAAATTCTTATTCCTCACGAGGTGCAGGTAAAAACAATTTAAAGGAGATTTCACCCCCCACGCACCCAACTAACAGTAAATTTAGACGGAATCCGTCCATAGGAATCACTTTTGCACCTAATGGCATAGGTTAGAAACTTTTTTTAGAAAAGTTAAGGACCAAAAATGTACTAAAAACATACGTTATAGACTATTTGTACCAAAATTCCTAATAAATATATACGCGGTCATCATATAGTGAGTCTATGCAATTATTCCCACTTCAATTGTTGAGATAGATGCCTTAGTGCAAGCAATTCTATGGGGTTATATCGGGATAGTTAGAGAAGTGGAGAGGTTATCAATCTTCACTTGAATCCCACTTCCTTTGAGTGATTATGCCAGTATTTTACTTTAATTCAATAATAACTAATTAGTGTACTTCAATTGAATTAATTGATTCTTCCAAATTATTATTATTATCTGTACACACATACATCAACTTACGCAAATATAAACAATGATAAATTTCATGGAAACTACTAGAATCCCTTGGGCTTCAAGTTGTTCCACGTCGGTGATTTTGTAGGGGTACTTTAAATAGAAGGATACCAAAGTGGATAAAAAGAAAAAGAAAAGCAAATGGTCTTATATGCTTCTCCTAATTCATATTTGACTGGAATAATGCTCGAAAATCAATTAGCCATGCCCCCCCCTCCCCCAGAATCACTAGCTAGTTCATAAATAGTAATTTGCCCCATTTCCTATAAAAAGAGTCCTATGCATTTTGGTAACAATTATTAAGGAAATTCTCACTCATTGTCCCCAAATGTTATCACTTGTCTCACTTGGATTCCCATTCATTTTTATTTTTTATTTTTTTTTGGTAGCATTTAAGTTCCCATACCGTCTTTTTTTTTATGTACACTTTCTGTCAAATAGTCACTAGAAAGAATTGGGACTTAAGTTATGGGTAGAAATAAATACCCCTTGTCCTTACATGCACCAAAACGATAGTTTGGGAACCCAATTGCAACAAGTTGTAATGTTTGAGAACTGTGGGTGAGAATTTCCCTAATTATTACATACAAAATAAAATGTTTTCCTAGTCATGTTTTCTTTTTCCATCTTTATCTAACCACTTTGCTTTTGGCCGGTCGGATGAGTAAAGTGCTAAAGCAAAAACTCCAACCAGTGACTAGTATTCATAACCCGCCAATTCTTTTTATCATCTCGGTATTGGGTACCCTACCCTCCAAAAATATGAAGCCTGCTGACATTCAAGAACAGAAAGAAAACTGACTAGTTGCTGCTGAACAACTGATGGGAAACTGCTTATTTGGAGGCATGGGAGAGTGCAACAATGAAGTGATAAGAGTTGTAAATTCCAATGGTGGAATCATGGAATTTTACGCGCCAATAACTGTGGAGTCCATCACCGATGAATTCCCCGGTCATGGCATTTTTAGAAGACATGACCTCTTCTGGAATCCACTCCCTCACAACCAAGTATTAGTAGCTGGAGAATCCTACTACCTCTTAGCACTACAAGACAGCAAATCAGGCAAAACTACTAGTAATCCCCCGCAAGTTGGGCACGTGAGATCAAACAGTGTGCCTCATCTATCCCTTGTCACCATCCCTCCATACAGGATGTCTTTGGATAGCCAGCAGGGATTAGGACTACTGAAAAGGTCCTACACTAAAACTTCTGAATCCTTTTCCTGCAGCAGGTATTATGGGAATTGCGGTGGATTTTGGAAAGTGAAGCTGGTTATTAGCCCCCAACAATTGTTGCACATTTTATCAGAGGAGGGCAAAACGGAGGAGTTGATTGACAGTGTGAGAGCTGTGGCAAAATGTGGGAATAATATTGGAATAGTCGACTCTATGCCCTTTTCCGATCAATGGAGTCTTTCCAGCAGTAGAAATTAATGCTTCCTTCACTGCCAACCCCTCCCCCAGCTTTTTATTTTTTTCTTTAATTCTTGTAGCTCTACCTCCTATCATGTACGCTTATAAGGTTACGTTTCAGCTAATTTCGTTTCCTCTTTGATTCTTGCCAACAGTAATATAATAGTCCCTCCATCTTCATTGCATTTGCAACATTGGATCATTCATAAGTTAAACTGACTTTTTATATCAAATCCCTTTCTTACAAATCAATCAAGTTAAGTTCACTATATAACACTTCAATAATATTGAACTATGCATGAACTTATCATTCAATATTAAAGAATTTCAGTTTGGCATTGAACTGTCACAACATATTTGGGAGGAACAGAGTAGTGTGATAATAAACATACTACTATGCACGATTTAAGAGAGACAGTCTTTAAAAAAATTCAACTTTGGAATCACTGACACTGATTTGTTTACGACATTTTGGTTGTACGTGATATGAATCCAACCAAAATTGAACTATTGTTGTATTAATCTTTTTGTTTCTTATGTCACTTACGTAATTTTGTTCTCAAAGTACTCAAAATAATTATTCAGAGTGTATAATCATCTTAAATCAGTATCAGTAAATTGACCTCTAAGGAATAAAATCAACAGCAATGCCAATGCTTGCAACATGACCTGAATGCCAAGATCTTGTACTTTTGATGGCTTAAACATTGAGACCTTGTAGTCCTACGGTCAAGTTTAGTCACTTGAGTTGGGGATTACTGGCATTTTAATAGTATACCATATAACTCAATGAGTTACAAACCCTATATATTAATTTTCTTCTCCAAAATCCAATTGAAATATCTATCTTTGGACTTCTTGATTTTTTTTTCAATATAGAACTGGAAGAGGGTCAATGATATTAAAATTAGAAAGCAATATTTCCAAATGGCCTCTCTGACTAAGAATTGTAGTCATTGCGTAGGTTGTTTCCTAATTAATGTTTTATATTGTTAACATATCAACTTATACTTTTTTGATACTAGTAACAATGTATTGAATTTGTTGAGCAAATTATAGTATTGCTTGTAGCAAAAAACATACATGAGAAACAACAATGGATAGCCAAGAATGATCACAGACTCGATTTTAGAGGTTGGCATAAAGTTAGGAAAATTTGTACGAATTAGGATCATCATATTTTGCATAGTAGAATGGTGATATTTTTAGATCTTGATTATGGTCAAGACACTAAATTTTCAGTTCAAAAAACAAAGAGATCTACTTTATCTTTATGAGATATTCTATCTAAGTATAGTATTAATTGCCAACTGTCTGAATTTACTAGGCTTTAAAGCTAATCAGTGAAAGCAAAAAAGTTAATGTCTGGAACAATATCAACTTTAGTGAATCTCTGGTTCTGCCTTTCTTAATTTGACATGCCACAATATTTGCAAAATGATATATATATTTGGTAGATTAACAAGTTCACATGCCACAACAATTGAGATAGATAAAAGCCTATCGTGCTCGAAGATTACATTCAAGTAAACTTTCAAATTGTCACATATACACCTACTACCATGCATCCCATTTTTTTGGCATGTTAGCTATGTTGAAAGCGGGCAAAATTCCTACACCATCTTGGACCTCAAATGAAGTTCCCACATGCATGCGCCTGCGGTTTTGGAGTACAATTGGGGCTTCTGCATTGTTTCTGAACTCCACCACTACTACCATTCAAGCGAAGTCTGTTCACAAATCAAACTGAAGTCATGAGTATCAATCAAAGGACAGTGGAATGCTTTGAAAGCCAATAAGCACGTAAATCAACACATAAGATTTTATCCCTTAAGTTTTTGTAGGAAAAATATAATGAATCATTGAATTGTTGTGTGGTAAAACTACACTACTCTGAACAGTTCGATCTTATCAAATACGTACTAGGCTGGTTCCTCAGCAATTAGGATATGTAATGTAATTTAGCACCTCAACTCTTTCCAAGTCCAGGGCTAATAATAAAAGCTCCTGAATAGTCAGTGATGTGAATTGCAGCATGTGGTTTCATCTTTACCAATTCCTTGGACGTTGAGTTCTAAGAAACAAGCAATCCATGTCTTATGCCTCAGGAAAATCAAATTGAGGTTTAGAATGTCTAGAAGACCCTCTTGCTTAGAACACTAATAACAAAATTCCTGCAATTAAGACCTCCCCATCCTTAATTAAGTGTTGTATCCTAATTCTTTTAATTTTGAAGAAATTTGGCAAAGTAATCATACAATAGTAAAGTGGTACTCGGATCATACATCCTAAATTCTTTAATTTCTCTAATTTGACATTACCTACATGCAAATGGAAGCCCAATAACACGAACAACAATGGTGCATCTAACATGCAGCAAGTATACATGATACACAAATTAATTATCCACCCCAATTTCCTGCCTTGCTTCTCTGTAAAATCTAACAAAGAAAGGAACCCCAGTTCATTCAACAGATTGCACAATTGGACATCTTACTAAACTAGTAGAACTCAAGGCATTGAAAACAAACCTATTAAACATGTGGATGCCACAAAGTTGATCCACATTTGATTTGAATAGCTCAGCTACAAATTGGGCAGTGTACCAATCCATTTTCATTACAATCACTGCACCTTAACACCACAGTCTTCTTCCCTACCTTCCCGCTCACCTCAGTTCCTTGGTTGATCGCCACAACCATCTTACAACTCCCATTACACCTAAAGCACGGCAAGAACCTTATACCCCCACACCCATCACACACATACCCGCATCTCGTTTTAGGCAACCCCTGAAGTAACTCTCCTAAAGACCCCTCCTCTGCTATTTTCATCACCTCCTCAATCCCACCTATGTACTTCCCTTTCACAAACACTCTTGGTGGTATCAACTCACTCTTCTCCTTCTCCTTCATCAGCTCCCTCAATTCGTCCTTAAAGCCCCTATCCATAGAAATATCCCTCTCGCAAACCACAACACCAACCCCCTCAATTGCCGATCTAACAGCATTGCAGTCTTCAAAAGTCTTCCTGACCCCCCTCAACGTCGTCGTGTAGATCACCACTTTATTTTCACCATTTGGCGGGCAAATCCTTTCAAATCTCTCCAGCAAATGACAATAATTAAAATCCTCAGAAACAGAATATTTTCTCCTAACATTGATATCGTTTGAGGACTTAATAACAACATTCGGACAGAAGTTCTCCTCATTTCCCCGCCAGACCGCGGTTTGATCAGAAACCAGATAACTGGAAAGTTTAGAGGGAGAAACTGGTAAAGGGGAAAAACGGAAGCTGGGAATGCGATCCGAACCAAGGCCGGACATGAGGTCCTGTGAGTTAATGGTTTCAAGGGTGAAGCGCGGAGGTGGGGTAGGGGTAGGAGTAGGATCGAGAGTGGTAGTAGGAGAATAGTGGTGGGGGTCGGACGTTGGCGGGTCGAGGGTCAAGAGACCGTAAGTAGTGGAGGTGAGGGACACAATGTGGTGGCTGAAAGCTGTTGAGCGACCGATTTGGGAGAAATCATCATCGTGGTTTAGCAGTGTCGATGAAACACAACCCATTTTGTCAATTTTTGTGCGAGTGAGAACTCAGAAGAGACAAAACGCTTGGATATGTATGGAGTAGGCTAGATGACTTTTGGAAAATGAAATGAATAATTTAATGGGACATTCAATTTTCAAATCTTGTACTGTTGCTATTGCTGGTTTTAGCGCTCAGATCAAAAGTTTGCTTTATTTTTAAGGATAATTGCATCAAAAGTCTCCAACGTTTTAAAATTATTAAAATATGCTCCTAATTTAAAATAATAGCACCAAACATTCCCAACGTATGAAGAAATAGACATCGTAGGTCCTTCTTCACACTTTCCGTCAGATTTCGTCGTTAAAATAAAAAACGGGACCGCACGCACTATTATTTCCCCAAAAAGCGACTGACAATGGAAGGGGTAAAAAGTAATTCCACTGTAAACCTTGAACCTTCTGCTAACACAAGGCAATTGCAAAAGCAATGGCTGCAACTGCTGCTAGCACTCTTGATGTTTCGGGTTTCTTTTCTTCTTACTCGTAAGGCACTCTCGTCGAAAGAGAGAGATAACTGAAGTCAATCCCTATGCTGGGAATCCTGTGGAGCCTCGAAATGATTTTACGCATTTTGATGGTAATCTTAAGGGGGTGATTGTTGATGAGAATGGATTAGAAGTGCTTTATTGGAGGAATTTAGAAGGGTGACAAAAAGAATCTTCAAAAAACAAGTTTATTAGAACTTAAAGTATGGTGAAGAAAAAAAAAAAAAAAAAGAATCATCAGTGGAGATGATAGAAAAAAAAAATGAGTCACTTACTCAAGAAATTCCTTTGCTTAGAGGAAAATCTTCAACCTCTCAGTCTTTGTTTGGTAGACAAGGAGGATTCAAGAATAAAGAGAGCACCTACACTTTTATCCGGATTGGGTGTGGAAAAGCAAAATTCATCAAATCAAGTTGTGAAACATTCATCACCACCGCACCACTACGCCACCGCCAATGAATATTGAAAGGGGTTTCAAAGGCGAAATGGCAAGCACCACCACCACCTCCTCCTCTCGATTTCATCAAGTATACGCCCTTCACCACCACCACCACCTCCTCCTTTGGTCCCATCAAATATACATTGGTACCACCTCCCCATCAAATATACATCATTCTCCACCGCCACCACCACCTCACCGATTTCGCCACTACCTAAAGCATCCGGTTTCATCACCGAAACCGCCACCAAAGGAAATGCCTAGTTGCGGTCGGCGTTCATCCTCATTTGGGAGAAGCGCACGTCGAGCAATGAGAATGGAAAGGTGAAACTAAAGCCCGAGAGGGGATAGATCTGGTCCATCCTCTCGAATTTTCATTTTGGACACAATGAAGTCCCTAAACACAGCAACTGTACTCAAATCACTTGGTATTTCGCACAAATAAATCATTGATGCCATTGTTAAAGGAGAAGGCCTAAATGCAGATACTCACGAAAAGCTCACAAAAATCTCTCCAACCAATGAAGGAACATCTGAAATCCTCACCTTTGATGGAGATCCAACAAGATTTGTTGACGCAGAATCCTTCCTCTACCACCTTCTCAAAGCTTTTCCATCAGCTTTTATTCAAATCAATGCCATGCTTTTCAGATCAAACTATTACACAGAGATTTCGGATCTCAATAAATTGTTGAAATCACTCGAATCTGCTTGCAACGAGCTTAGAACTCGAGGGCTCATTATTAGTCGCGTTTTTTGGGAAATAATAGCGCGTGCGGTCCAATTTTTGGTTTTAACGGCGAAATCTGACGAAAAGTGTAAAAATAGACATACGATGCCTATTTCTTCATACATTATGGACGTTTGGTGCTATTATTTTAGGTTATGGGCATATCCCTAACGATTCTGAAACGTTAGGGACCTTTGATGCAATTATCCCTTATTTTTAATAAGGCTAAATTACACTCAGGGTCACTTTTTTTCCACTTTGTTGCAACTTTGTCCACATTCAATTTTTAATCTCATGTATCATCCCAACCTTTTAAGTAATTCATGCAGATTGTCCTTCTTGACAATTATGTCCTCTAACTTAAATAAAATAAACAGCAAAAGAGAAAATTACAAATGGAATCTCTAACCTTTTTAAAATTACAAATAAGTCCTCAACATCCTCACTCACTCACTCACACCAAATCCAAGGACCCCGACCACCCCGCTCCACCACTACCACAACCACAACCACCACCCTTTAAGGAAAAAAGAATTAAAAATGAAAGACTTCATCTTTCCTCCTATGCCTACCCAGAGGCGGATCCATCACATGGCGAGATCCCGCGTCCGCTCGTGCTGGAATTTCGCGAAAAAATGGTGAAGAAAGCTCGCTGGAAAGCCGATAAATGAAGCCGGAGAAGAAGAATGGCATTGTGTGTGTGCATTCTGTGTGTATGTATTATGTATATGTATATATAAAAGGTTGAAACGTGTGTGTGTGTGTGTGAGAGAGAGAGAGAGAGGTGTATGTATATGTATATGTGTGTGTGTCAGTTGGAGAAAGAGATAGAGAGGTGTATGTATATATGTGTGTGTGTGTGTCAGTGTGAGAGAGAGATGTGTATGTATATGTATTATATATTTAAAACTTATTGGTTGAAAATGTGTGAGAGAGAGAGAGAGACAATGTGTATTTTTAATTCAAAATCTCATTTGTGGTGCTCAATTTGAGAAATTAAAAAATAAAGTAATTGCATGAATAAATATTTAAGTAAGGTTTTATTTTTTTAATATAATAATTGCATAATTTAGGAAAGAAACGTTCATAATTCAAGAATATAGAAAGTATTTATTAGAGCTTTTGCTCTTTTTTTTTTCATTTGCCATATATTTGACTTTATTTTAAGTTTTTTCTTACGTAGTATTGGAGGCGAAATCATAGTAGCATGCCACGTTAGTGCATAACGTGTCAATTTCTAAGCGTCAATAGCATAGGCGGTGCAAATCTTAAACATGCTCTAAGCCACTGAACTTCAATTTAAATTTCAAATCTCGTTGAGACGATCTCGAAAACATATTATAATAGAAATTCTGAGTCTGTATGTGAAATCTATGCCCATTTCTTTAAAGAATCACGATTACGATCCATCGCGTCCAGATAAGCTAAAGCTAGGTCCTCTACGCCATCAGTTTGTTAGCCTACAATTCTTTTTTTATTGAATCTGTTAGTCTGCAATTCAAATTGGGGATATTCAAAGAAATAGAGAATGAGGAGATCTTGAAATGGTTTCAGACTATGGGACCTCAGAGAATGCAGTTATCTAGTCTCACAAATTGAAATTGGAGTTGTACTAAACAATTTTTAGCATTATTACGGCTTGTATCGAATTATATTTCACTATTATATGATTTTCTTGTTGTTTGATAATTTACGTATTTATTAAAAATATTTTTACATTATTTTTTTACAAGCATCGGCCAACGTCCGCCCTAACTGAACTTCAACCCTAGATCCGCCCCTGTGCCTACCTACCATTCTCTATCACCAATCTCTGCAACCTCTCCCAAGACACGCTACAACTCTTAGCCACCACCTAAAACTAATTGTTAGCAGTTGATGTGAGCACAACACCCAATCCATCACCAATGGCGTAATCAACTTCATATATACGCTAAGGAGACAAAACCAACAAGTTATACCACAGTACCCACCAGTCACCACAGCCACCAAAACACCCTACGTAATGCCTCTAAAATCAATTTGAAGAATAACGCCCAGAGTGGAATCAATCTTAACTTTAATTTTTTGCAAATTAAATTTTTTTCTTATCTTCGGTTAATAGCATTGTCTCCGCCACAAGAACAACACCATATGTTTCACTTCATATTTTGAAGAAAATAAACCTATTAATCTTATATCAATTCATATTTCATATATATATATATATATATATATATATATATATATATCATATATATATATAACTTTCAAACTTCAAAAATCTCTAACAAAATTAGTTTGACTTTCAAACTTGTGGTGAATCTAACAAACTTAGTTTGAATATTAGCATCATTTCACTCTTTGAATATTTAGCATTTGCTCATTCATCTTAGGTTAAGCCATGAGTCTGGACATGTGATTAACGAAATGTATAGAGTGTATGTCCAAAGATATGTCTCCTTATTATACATGCCATCAACATAGTCCATAATAGAATGAATGACCAGGAGAAAAATGGAGCAATAACATGGAAACAATGGATCCCATTCAACTGTCAAGCACGAAATGAACATGTCTCCGCATTGATAACTGCAACATGTAGTGTTTGTGATGCATTGTGCATATCTTAGAATTTTTAGTTCCCTGAGTAATCAACATACTATGCTTTTACTAATATGTTGTTCTTGTCTAAAATCTTCACTATTCTGTGTCCAACTTCTGCACTCCATCAATCACAAGCTTCCATCTAAGTCATTATTCTCTTTATCAAGTAAATTTCTATCTCCTCGAGCATTGTAAGAATGGGCTTCTCCTTGCACTCATAATAGGGATGTTGAGTAACTCGCTACAAGTTGTTAAGGAGCGGATCAATTCGATTCCACTCCCTGAAATGTGATTTGCTCCATTGCATTTTTGTCAGCCAACCATGTACAATTGTGGATCTAGCTACAATATATAAACAATTTCTCAATGCCATTGCCAACTTCTTATGTAATGCACTAAAATTGTTGTACATGCGACGCATACAAGTTCTATGCTCTGCATGCTCAAACAATGATGCAATTAAACACCCAACCATGACTCTTTTGCACTCCCTAGTCATATCTAAACAACTCCAAAACCATCTCCAATTCTTCTTATTTTCACTCCCACTGCAATATATGCTATTGGGTACATGTCATTATTGTCGTCAACGCTAACTGCATTTAATAACTGCCCACCATGCGCTGTCTTCAGGAAATACCCATACAACCCAATCACCCTCCTACAACCACTCTTGAAATCCTCATTCAATGCTCCAAGAAAAATGTAGAGCTTAATGAATTCTTCAACACAACCCTCTAACTAAGTAGTTGTTCATACATTTGTTAATTTCAAATACTCACAATAATCCCATACTATCTGGTAATGATCAACCACACTATCCTGTATCATCTCCATCACCTTTTCTTTTGTTCTGTATACCTATCATGCTGACACATCACCCAAATTGTCCTTCTTCACTTTAATAAAGCTACTAACTGACATATTATATTAGCTTTCCATGCAGACAAGTATTTAGTTGCCAAATAGGTTGAGCTCACCATATTATTTTTATACAGCATAGAGCAAGTGTGCTCATTTCTAAAAGTCTTAATGATAAAACTTGACCTCTCCGTTTGTTTAGTTGTATAGAGTATCCATGAGCATGTGTTCACTTTTGAGACTACCCCATGCCAATGTGTATCATCATTGTTTTACTTAATAGACATGTTTGTTCTCACTGGATGTTCAGTGATTGCTAACTTTAATACTCCTCCGTCCCACAAAGATAGACCCACTTTTTTTTTTACACAGATTAAGAAAACTTATTTAATGTAATTGAAATTATAAACATTTCACACAATTTTCCCATTATACCCCTATTTAAGTTAAATAGAAATAAAAAAAATATATATATATATATATATAAAGAGAGAGAGAGAGAGAAAGAAAGTTACACGGAAAAAAAAAACATAAATGAAAATTTAGAGAGAGAAAGTTATATAGATAGAGAGAGAATTACATTGGGAAAAAGAAAAAAGTAAATGAAAGTTTAGAGAAAGATATTTTGGTTGATAACAATATAAATTAAATAAGGGTATATTAGAAAAATAAAAATTTAATATATCATGTATAAAGTAAGTAGCCTATCATTTGGGACAGATAAATAAGGAAAACATGTCTATTTTGTGGGATGGAGGGAGTATGTTTTTTTTACTCAAATTTAAGCTTTATCAAAATAAACATACGACAATTAGAATTGAAAGAAATGTAAACATTTATGAACTTTATTTGTAAACAACTTACCAATTCTAAACAATGGCTCATCCATGTTAGTCCTTAGATTGACAACATGCACTCTAGTTTTCTTTCTGGATGTTGTTCCTTCCTTATCTTTGCAATCCAATCATTCTTTAGAGTCCATAGTTAGTCCTCGAGATTGACAACATTGGATGCATTCTAGTTTTCTTTCTGGATGTTGTTCCTTCCTTATCTTTGCAATCCAATCTTCGTAATTCTTTAGAGTCCATGTAGTTTGTGTCGAACTCTCTGACCTATTGTCCATCCATGTAGTTCGGATGTTGTTCCTTCCTATCTTTGCAATCCAATCTTCGTATTGTCCATCCCGAACTCTCTGACCTATTGTCCATCCAATACTGGTAAACCCAAAATCAAAATTTATCATGTCAATGTCAGCTTCACCAATAGCAACGTGGTCCTCATTTATCTCGTAGTCTAATTCCACCTACCATTCATCTGGTTCATCTATACTTTCATCTTCAACATGCTCGTTATTTCCCAAGTCATCGTCTTCCATTCTATACTCAAACCTATCATCATGTAGTTTACAAGCTTCAACATCACACTTTAGGGTTTCCTCAATCTATTACCACATCTCTTACACATTTTCATATAGATGATCACTCCAATCAATTTCTATATCTCTTTCATGAATGCATTCAACCACCAAGACGTAGCATCCATCTTAGTCATGATCATCCATCGCACTCTCATCGTTGGGCACACTAGTCCTAGGTTCGTTAAGAGCATCTCCAACAAGCTCTTTAAATATAGATTACTCTTTAATTTAGAGAGCCAAAGCTTAAAATTATACTCCAATAGACTCTCTAATTTAACATTTTAATTTAGAGAATGGGTTTGTAGAGAGCCAAACTCACTCTCTACTATTAAATGCATTGAAATAATTTTAATTTTCAATACTTGATGTGTTGGTTTTAATTAAATAATATATAAAAATTGTGAGAAAAATATATGATAAAAATAGAGGAGAGATAAATATATTAAATACTTCTTGAGAAAAGTAAAATAAAGAGTGAAAATAAAGAGACCGTTGGAATATGTTGGAAAAATATGTGTCACTTTTTATATCTTGGCTTTCTTAATTAATATAATTGATTTTTAATGTTAAAAGAGCATGTCAATGTTTTCGTTTTTGACTGGCATGGATAACACCAGTTCTGATTGACTGCGTTGATAAGCAGATTATTTTTTCAGATCAGAAAAGCTGCAATTTTATTCTATTTTCATACACGATATATTTTGATCACATGAATATTATTAACAGCTCTTTTAATAGGTTAAATGATCTTTCTTTATTGTTTTAGATTTGTTTAGGAAAGAAATATTCAAAGATAATATTGAGTTTCTAATTGCTTTCCTTCTACAAATCTAAGAATATATTTCTATATATTCTTTCCTAGTAATTGTCTTACCATTCTTGTTGCAGATTTTTAGGTAAAAAATAATTTCTAAAATAATTTCTACTTTAACTATAAGTAAGAGTATAAATCAATAAGGAATCAACGCTTTGAAAAATAATTTTTGTTCTTGTTTTCTCCAAGAAAAAATCGGCCGAATTCATTGGTAGAAAAAAAGACTCCATGCTTCATTGATTCAACTTCAAGGCAAAAAGATTTTCTTCAAACTCATTGAAGAATCAAAAACTAATTGGTGCTCAGCGAACAATTCCATATCTTGTTTAAGCTACTTGGCGTGAAATTAAGAACGGAGGTTCTTAATCCAAATGGTGGTTGCGGTTAAGTACAATAGGGAAGTGTCGATAAAGTCAAGATCGGTGAGTTTGATTCCACTTCATCAATAAGTCAGAAGAAGAAGTATCAAAGGGAGTTGATTGTTTTCTTTTGATTATTATTTTGTTAATTTTTCAAAATTTTAAAAACTGACACTATTATATTTTTAAATAAGATTATTAGTGGATTATTTTTATTCATGACATGGGGACCCGTGGATGTTTTCCTTCAAAGTTTAACACGTTATATCTTGTGTTCGTATTTAATTCTTTAAATTCTGCACTTAACAAGACTAGGTAAACGAATACTGTTGTGCGAATCAGAACTATTATCATTGTCACTCGCCAGTTCTAACTACGATCTGTCCACTGCTTGTTTAATTAATATTAAAATTATTTTTAATTTAATTAATCTAGGTTTTAGAACTTTCAGAATGTTTAAAAAAAACTGCTCTTTAAATTTAATGATGCTATTTAAAATGTTAAAGATACTATTTAAATATACATAAGCTGTTATAGATGCTCTAAGCGTTGGTTCTTTTTGGGCCTCCTCTAGACAGTGGTGTGTTATCCTCTACAATGCATATCTCCACCAACCTTTGACCGTTTATGTCCCTCAGCAAATTCTTAACATTTTCTTCACTCTTCAATCCAACCAATCATTTTCCTAAGTTCATTTTCAACTTTTTATAATAAACTCCAATTCAAAAGAGGTCCACATACAACTGAAAATTCTTATAACATCTCTCTTGTGAAGCATGAATGCTTCATGTAGTTCAAAAACATGACAACATCATGCTCATAAACCACATTGTCTGGCTTATAAAAATTTGCCTCCACGGTGAATTTCTATAGTGAAATATTCAGTATTCCTAGTTGCATGTACAAGAAAACACATGATAATTAATTTTCAAGCACATATGTATGTCATTATAATAAGAAGAAACCTAAATGATTAGTGTGTTTGGGAAAATTTGATTTTTTTTATGACAATCCTACAGATAAAGTCCCACACTAAATTGGTTCAATCATGTCTAAACAACTGTGTAAAATATACTGAGAAAAAAAAAACAAAAATGGACATGCAAGGCATAAAAAATAAATTGCTTTTTAATTGAAAAAAAAATTGTTCAATGTGCGTACTACACGAAAAAGTTATTGAACTCGCCATATTTAGGAGCCCCCTCCCATACATTCTGAATCTTTGAGCAAACATTGCTTTTTAACTGAAAATAGTGGTTGTATGGAAGCAAAAAAAAAAAAAAAAAAAAACTAAATTTCAACCTCAAGCAACATTACACACATGGGCGGATTTAGAGGGGCGGGATCGGACAACCCGGAAAAAATCGTTTTTTATAGTGTAATTTTTTTTTCCTAGTAATAGCACGGTCTTGGAGTGTGAATTTTTTTTTCAGTAGCAGTTCGGTCTAAAAAATATTCTAGTTCCGCCCCTGATTACACATGCATACAAAATTCAAAAATTTTGTACAACAATCAAATATTTGGGCCATGTAGAACTTACTTTGAGGTGTAAACTAGAGAATGTGATCGTGTAAATGCTTGTCTATGTTCCACCATCAAGAATAGAGAAGAATTTTGGATTTCTTGCGTGCGTTTTTGGGGTTTTCTTGATTGTTCTTCTGCCATCTTCGTCTCAAAATGAAAAACAAACACTGCCTTTTCATTTTCCTTTGTTGTTCTAACGATAATAATCTTGGACATTTTTAATAGGCGTTCATCACACAATAATTAAATGACAAAAACTAGCAGAATTGGACATCATGGGTGAATTGCACAACATTTGTTAGATTTGAAGGTCCAATTGCTAAAATTGAAATGCTAGATATTAATTTTGCAATGAAGGCAAACGATATGGATGTTTTGTGCCAATTACCTGGTTCAATAAGATGTGTTCACTAAAATTTTAAATAAAATTTTAGGGTAAATTACACCCACAATCCCCATTCTTTCAGCTTTCACACATTCCTCATTTTCTCAAAAAAATTCTCCCATAAAAGCATTTCATAGTTAACAAGGTCTATTCTTATTTTGCTTAAAACACCAAAAATAAAACAAAATTCAGGGAATCCATAATTACAATAGGGTAATTTTCTTCAAAAACTGAAAATTGCAAACATAACAAAACCGAATTTTGTACTCTATAATATTATCAGACTCTTTGCGAAATCGCATTTTTGGGTTCCCATAAATCATAAGAAGTGCAACGAAGTTTGAAGAACATATTTTTCAATACAAACCACAAACGAATGAGTTGGGCTTTCATCAATGGAGATTTGCACATACATTTCAAGAATGTGAACAGTCGTCAATATGTATTTCACACGCAACGTCCGACAGTTTAAAATGGGAAG
Organism: Forsythia suspensa; assembly: GCA_023638005.1. NCBI lineage: Eukaryota > Viridiplantae > Streptophyta > Magnoliopsida > Lamiales > Oleaceae > Forsythia > Forsythia suspensa. The sequence continues at coordinate 67,848,230 of CM042674.1, read as the reverse complement.
AAAGTGCTTTAGGTGGCTTGACAAAAATGTTTTCTCTATTCAGACAAAAAGCTTACAAGGTGTTATGGGTAGAATTTTGTTCACATCACGTAATGACCATATACTTTCAACTACAAGCTTTTCGCTTATGGGCTATTTCATACGCCATTAACTTACGTCCACTGGAGGTTTCATCCCAAATTAGATTTCTATTGCGTCCCCAACGATTCAAACCCTCGACGAATTGGTATTAGTGTTCCACTTAAGTTCCTCTTAAGGTGGAGGTCAAGGATTCGAATCGCTAGGAACGTGATAAAAATCCAGTTTGGGGTGAAAGTACATAAATTAATAGCGCATGGAATTGCCTTTGCATGAAAGGCTTGTAAGGAAAAGTCTGTAGTTTTTACAAAAAAAATGCGCGTTTTTTGTAACGACTACGGACTTTTCCTACAAACCTCTCGCCTCTGGAGCTATTTAGTGGGCCATTAGTATATGTGCTGTCCATTGAGGATTTTGCCCCAAATTGGATTTCTTTCGTGTCCCTAGTAATTCAAAATCTTGACCTCTCTCTTTAAGAAGATCTTATGTTGAATGCTTGTATCAATGACCACGGACTTTTTCTTACATGCCTCTCGCCCTTTGAACAATTTCGTGCACCGTTAACATAAGATCTTTTGCGTCCCTATCAATTCGAACCCCTGACCCTCCCATAAGAATAATTTATAGTGAATGTTGGTACCAATTGAGTAATTGCCCAGTTGGTACCAGTATTCGCCATAAAATTTTGTTATGGAGAGAGGTCATTGGTTCGAATTGCTGGGACACGAAAGAAATTATTATATATCCCAACATTCAGTGGACAACACGTAAGTAAATGGTATACGTAATAGTCTATGGACGAGAGGATTGTAGGAGAAAGCTCATAGTCATTACATATTAAATCTAGGAACTTACTCATCTTCCATAAAAGAGGCGAATGAAACCAAACCTCGTGTTTAAAAGTAAAAAACACGACACCTAACCCAAATCGATTTTGGACAATTTTCATGAGCAGAGACCATATGTGAGAATTAATGAAATGATATAGACGATATCTGCAAATAAAACTAAATGAGGATGATATTGTTACAAAGCTAAAAGAATAGGAACCGTGAATGTAACTTACCCAAAAATTTATATTAATCATTAATTTATTTTATTTTAATTTAATCAAAGACTTAAAATTTTATTATTATTTCAGCACTATTTATCTGTTTGACTAAACAAAGAGTCACTAAATTTTAACTATAGGAAAATAGTTCGATTTAGACCCTTTTTGACGTATTTTCAAATCAAACTGCTAATAAGGGTTTGACAAAATTCAAACATAAACCAAACCAACAACTATTTGGTTTGATTTTAAACTGCAATTTCGTCGTACATTTTTTTTTTAATTCGCTTTAGCTTAACTGGTTTGTAAAATATATAATATCTTTCTAGTTTATTAATGAAAAGTATAACTTATTTACCTCGCTTTAATTTAAAGTTTTCAAATCATCATCGTTGTTGTTTGGCATTTGAGGGGCAAAGGTAATCTAGTGAAGGTGAACTCAAGAACAATGAGGCATGGGTGACTTGTCTTAATATATTATTTAGAATTGGAGGCTAAAATTGTCATTTGGAAGTGTGATTGTCTGCCAAAAAATTAAGATTTTCCATTTTATTATTTTTTATTTTTTAATTCTTAAGAAATTTCAAATCGTAAGTGAAAAATATTAAAATTCAAATCAAATTATTTTAAGACATTTTTTTTTGTTCACAGCGATATGGTTGATAGGTTAAGTGGCACTAAAAGGACGGTTTGTGTAGAACTATTTTAAGTTAATTTAGCAATTAGATTTCTAAGGTGTGTGTATTGAATTGGAACTTTTATAAGTAAGTGATTTTCATAGAATTCGTAGACTTTTAAGTGACTTTTATGAATTTGTTGAGAATTAATAAAAGTCTTCCTTAAACTTGACTTTGATTAAACATTTTTGTAGACTTCTATGAAAGATTGTCATTTTTTTTTTAAATAATATTAAGCACATATAAATCAACCACATCATATAATATAATACATATAATATAATATAATATTATTTTGAGTAACTTCTCTTATGTCCAAATCATCGACATCACATATAATTAAGAATTCAAAGTAATAAATCACATTTCTCATGTCAATAAAAATATTTATTAAAAAATATAGAAAAATTTAAGTCACATCAATTAAATTAACAAATAACATAAATTTCAAAAAGAATTAATAATATTTTAATAATATTCAATAAAAAATATCAAATATTCCCAACATCTCAGGGTGGACGAGACAGATACAGGAAAGTCCTAGAACTGAAAGAAAATAGGCGTTCTTTATATTTGTTATTTATATTTTCCACCAACATCTCAGGGTAGATGGGAGATTTTTTTTTTTTTTAAATTTGCTATTTATATTTTCTACCAAAAGTCTCTAGAAGTTTCTAGAAGTCTAGTAAATAGAGAATACATAAAAGTCCTTTTCAATTGGAATACCCCAAGACTTATATAGATTTTTAAATTTTTTTAATTGAATACTCCGTGACTTTTAAAGTTTTTTTTTAAAGTTTCTAAAAGTCTTTATTGAATACACAAATACTTTTATAGAGTCTTTAAAAGTGAATACTCCTAAACTTTTAAATTCTTAAAAGTCCTTAAAATCCCAATTTGAATACCCCCTAAATTTCCTATGTGTGCATACGTGGCATTGAAATTATTTTGTAAGTGATTATAAATTATAGATTTATGAAATGTGTGAATAATCACGACCGTATGGATTTTTCTCCGCTACGAAAAAAATACTTAAATATCCGTGTTACTACGTATTCTATTTCTCCATTCACAAAATTATCTCCTCCAAAATTTGCTAACCGTTTCAACCCATCTCCCTCATTCGATCATCTCCAAAATTTGCTCACCTTTTCAATCCATCTCCTCTTCTCATTCCACCGACCATCTCCAAAATATGTTCACCGCCTCAATCCATCATTATAATAGAGCATATGGTCAGATCCCACCGCAAGAAAACGGTATACTAGTCACGATTAGAGATGTTAATCCGGGTCAGGCAGGCGGAGTCAGTTCGCCTCTGATGAAGCCCGGCGATGGCCCACATTAGAAAAAGTTCACGCTACGGTCAGGTTGCGGGCCGGGTCAACTTAGTCCACAAAAATTAAATATGAGCCCGGCCCACCCATTGACACATTTGGGTTGAGCCCATGTGGATCGCGGTTCAACCCGGTTCGGCCCGTATAAATAAAAAAATTAATTTTTTTTTTTGAAATTATTAAAAAATTAGGCCATGTTCTCTTTGGTATTTTCAACCCGTTTTCTATTTTGTATTTTTGAAAATAGTCAAAACGTGTTCTCTTTATCATTTTCTAAAATGCATTTTTGAAAACACAAAAAAATTACTTTTTATATCAAGACAAAAAGTTCGCCAAAAACACCGATTTTTATATCATTTATAAGTCACTTACACGTGACTTGTTTTAAATTGTCAAGATATTTTTTAAATTGTGATAAGGTTAAGCAATATTTTAAATTAATTCCAAAATACCCTCCGATCCGTATTTTTCATGGTGCCTTTTTCTATCTCTACAAACCTATTCGATATCTTGTAATCGGAAATTATAACTTCAATTCCGGCTGACTATGTATAGTGGAAGTGGAAGTGGAGGTGGAGCAGTGGTAACTTCAATTTCGGTGGAGGTGGATCAGTGGTAACTTCAATTCCGGTGGAGGTGGAGGTGGAGGTGGAGGTGGAGGTGGAGCAGTAGTACCACGAGAATGGGTATATCTATGAATAGGTTGTAAATTCAGTGAAGCTTTTAGAAATATTCATCAGCTACTAGCTATTCTAACTATTAATTCTTTGAATGCTGGTAGTCCTTCATCCTTGTCGGTTAGTGTAGTTAGTTCTCTTCCTTTGGAAGATGTTTTGTCTCTCTTAAAAAATGCTACTGACGTTGCCATTTGAACAAAATGTGAGGACAACAAAATATGAGATGAGCGTATAAGTTAATGTTTAGGAAGTATATTTGTTGTGGCCATGATTTGTTGCTGTTAACAGTAGTTTTAATTTCTGTAAGGATGAATGCTGGTAGCCCTTAGATTATTTCTTTGTGTTGTTAGTCATGTATGTTGTTTGATACTATATTATAAAACAGTATCACAAAAAGTATCATAACTGAAATTATATAGAACCTGTGATACTGTTTGAATGTCTTAGTTTTAATTCATGATAATGTTGTGTGTTAGGTAATGTACATTAATATAATTTGATACTGTTTTAATTCATGTTTTAATCTATGATATCTTTGTTTTGCATAATACAAGATCAAACAAAACATATGACTAATTAAGCGAGATCAAAGATAAAAACATGAAATCATAGTCATGGTATGTTGTTTGATCATCGTATTATGCAAAACAAGATCACAATAGAAATGATCATAGAATTTGCACACGTGCTTAGAATTTTTATTATAATATGTTTTTTGAATGGTCTCGACGAGACGGTCAAGACCAGTAGCTTTGCTACTGCCTATGATGGATTTTACCCGTTTGAAGTCGTCTCTTTAGCTTAAAATGGCAATCTTTAAATTTTTTTTTCTCAAAACAAGATCACAAATCTTCTAAAACAAAGATCATGATTAATTTGTTGCAAATTAAAGCTCTTCTAAGGTATCTCGATTCCCTTAAAAGCAAACACATACTTTGAGCAATGCCAAGATGAAGAAAGAAGAAGCGCCAATCATTCTCAAGTTAATGGGAAGTCATCTAAAACTATGTAGGCATATGTATTAATCCTATTATCTTGTTTGAATGTATTAGTTTTAATCTATGATAATTGCTTTTTATTTAGGTAATGTGCATTAGTATATTTTGATACTATTTTAATCCATGATATTGTTTTATTCTATGTGGAGTGAGTTTTATTTATGATACCGCATTTTTATTCTTTGATCTTGTCTAATTATGCCAATGTTTGAACACGTGATCATTGTTTGAATGTCTTAGTTTTGTCTATGATGCTATTTTAATCTATGAATCTTGTTTTGTTTAGGTAATGTGCATTAGTAATTTTATGTTGTTTTAATCTATGTTCTAATCCATTGTATTGTTTTGCATAATACAAGATCAAACAACACAACAACACACATGACTAATTAAACAAAGATCAAAGATAAAAGCATGGTATCATAGTCATGTGTGTTGTTTGATATTGTATTATGAAAACAAAGATCATAATAGAAATGAACATAGAATTTGCACACGTGCTCGTAATTTTTATTATAATATGTTTTCGGAATGGTCTCGACGAGACGGTCAAGACCGGGCCGCCGCTTAACGCTTATGATGGATTTTACCCATTTGAAATCGTCTCTTTAGCTTCAAATGACAATCTTTAATTTTTTTTTTCAAAACAGTATCACAAATTCTCTAAAACAGTATCACGGATAAATGTACATCTATTGAAGCCACTATTCATCTTTCTCTTGTTGAACATCCTTTGAACTTGATCCTTTTTCATTAACACTCCCAATTCTTGATTGATCAGATCCTAGTTCTTCATTATCACTACAAGAATCATAAGGGTTCACTACAAGAATCATAGGTTTAACAATATCACAAAAAACAAAGATCACAATATATGCGAGACTAGTAGTTGGTTAAAAAAACCATTGTATATCAACATTTTACTAAAATCTAAATAGAATATAACATAAGAAAAGTGGAAAGAATTTGTGCACATTCCTCTCAATAAATACAAAAGAACATAACCAAGGATTTAAGATCATCACGCCTGCAAAACAAGAAAATGTGATTCACATGTCATCATGCGAGATAACCCATCATTTATCTTCCTCTTCTCCTGATCTAAACGAAAAAGAAGTGGGTAGGAGTACTGTCTTAAAAAAAAGGCCAGAAAAAATGTCTATCAGCTCATCAATTCCAAGATGAGTATTACAACTTGCATAGCGTGTGATCTTTGATATTGTTTAATTATGGCAAGGTTTGAATAAGTGATACTGTTTGAATGTCTTAGTTTTAATCCATGATAATGTTTTATTTAGGTAATGTGCATTAATATAATTTGATAATCTTGTTTTAATCCATGTTTTAATCTATGATATTGTTTTGTATATCAAGATTATCAAACAAAACATATGACTAATTAAACGAAGATCAAAGATAAAAGCATGATATCATAGTCATGTGTGTTGTTTGATACTGTATTATTCAAACAGTATCACAAAAGACAATATCACAATAGAAATAATCATAGAATTTGCACACGTGCTCAGAATTTTTATTATAATATGTTTTCGGAATGGTCTCGACGAGACGGTCAAGACCAGTAGCTTTGCTACTGTCTATGATGGATTTTACCCGTTTGAAATCGTTTCTTTAGCTTAAAATGACAATCTTTAATTTTTTTTTGCAAAACAAGATCACATATCCTCTAAAACAAGATCGCGGATAAATGTACATCCTTTTCTTTGCAAATTAAAGCTCTTCCAAGGTATCTCGAATCCCTTAAAAGCAAACACATAATTCAGAAGAATGCTAAAATGAAGAAAGAAGACCACAATCATTCTCAAGTTAATGGGAAGTCATGCAAAGGGTTCTCATCTAAAACTATAAACAATGTTTCTAATTTTTCCTTGAATTTGAATATGTTTGAGATTCAATTAGGACATAGATTCTCATTGGATGGATAAGTATAAATTTATAAAGTGTTTAATGGTAGGTAGAAGAATAAATCAAGAGAGAATAAAGTGTCCAAACGTTGGACCTACCTTGAATTTTCCCTTTTTTTTTTTTGTTTTTATTTGGTAAAAAACTTTATAATTTAACCATGTCCCGCGTTTCTTTCGACAAATGATGGTTGCTTGTCCAACTGGTCAGATGCATGGTTTGGAAGCAAAAGGTCAAATGTTCAAATCCCACCCAATGAATAGGTTTTTGAATTCTTTTTAAATATTTTGAATTGTTTTTAATTCTATAATTAAATGTTTTTAATTCCAAAATTAAATGTTTTTAATTCTTTTAAATGTTTTTATTCCATAATTAAATGTTTTTATTTATTTTTAATTGTTTTTAATTCCATAATTAAATGTTTTTAATTGTTTTGAAATGTTTTTTATTCCACAATTAAATATTTTTAATTCTTTTAAATGTTTTTAATTCCATAATTAAATGTTTTTATTTATTTTTAATTTTTTTAATTCCATAATTAAATGTTTTTAATTGTTTTGAAATGTTTTTATTCCAAAATTAAATATTTTTAATTCTTTTAAATATTTTTATTCCATAATTAAATGTTTTTATTTATTTTTAATTGTTTTTAATTCCATAATTCCATATTTTTAATTATTTTTTTGTTTTAAATATTTTTAATTATTTTTAAATATTTTTAATTTCATAATTAAATGTTTTTAATTGTGTTTACATGTTTTTAATTCCAAGTTTAAATTAATTTTAATTGTTTTTAATTCTAAGTCCAAATTTTTCAAAAATTCAAGTAAACACATTTTCAAGTTTTTTTTTTTGTAAACAATTTTCGAAAACACCAAAAAGAACGATTTTCAAAAATCTCAAAACAAACACTCAAAACACAAAACACAAAATAAATTCAAAACTCAAAAACAAAGAGAACATCACTTTAGTTACCTATTGTAATTAAAAAAAATGTTTACATATATAGCAAAAAATGTGTTAAATTACTAAATAAAAACTAAATAACAATGATAAATTTATATTTTTTAATTTTTTAATTCAATTTCTAGTTTTTTTTTTATATATTTAAAGACTAAAACATCACGCATCTGTTACATCTTTTACTTTAAACGGCTCTATGCCATTTATTAAAAAAAATCAAAATAGGCCATCGGTTAAAAGTCGAACCACCTGAGCGTTGAACAACCCTCCCGATTCACGGACCGGCCCGCGGTTCTGGGTCGAGACGGGTGGGCCGATGTGGGTTCGGCCGGCCTGCCAGTCTTGACACCTCGAGTCACGATTGTAGTAAATTTTTTCCACTACGGCCAGAAAAAAGTAATTTGTGTCCGTGTGTCACTACTTCTTCAATATCACCCCTCAAACAAAATTATCTCTCAATCGATATTTTTCTTGCTCTACTCACTGCGTCAATCCTAAAACCATAACCGCTGCAACTCAGATCGTCATTTTAACCCATCAAGAGTCCATCCACCAGGAACAAAGGAGTTTAAATCTCATTGATCCATTCTCATAGATCTTGTTGACGTCTAAAATTGAAGGTAACAAATTCTTGACCACCTCTTTGCTTGAATGACTCAACAAAATCCTCTAGGAAAAGCCGTATGAGAATTGAGATTTCAATAAGCAAGATTTTAGTTAAAGTTTTCAATTGTTCTTCTTTTCTTTGATTTAATTCAAGCTATTTATAGGTGTTGCAAGACCTGTGGCTCTTTAGTCTTTTTCTTCTATCTGCCAAGTGTCGTCTTCTCATTGGAAGTCTTATAATTCTAGAGAATTCTATGACACATGGCAGAAAATTATTGCTCAACCGTCATTTTCTCTATATTTGGTTGTTATTCTCACATGCGCTTCTAACAGAATCGGTTTGGTAGTATGGAGATTCATCATGTGGTCCCAGGGATATTATTCTCATTTAGAATCAATAAATGGCACAAGGGCTTGGGTTCGTATTTTTGCCAAACATGAGTTCTCGACATGACGAATGTAGATGCTCTTAGGCGAGAGTGGTTAGAAGACTGCCTTTCTTCGATTCCCGCACCTTCGTCTATCTTGTGGGATGGACGAAGGTTTAGATTTGAGCGAACTGTTAAGGCTTCGATCAATCCATATTTAAACTAACATTTGCTTCAACTATTTTCAAGAGGTACAACGGATCTTACGATCGGTACCAGTAAGATATGGATTTTAAAATTTTGAAAATAAAAAATATATTTGACAATTTTAAATCATCACGATCGTAAAGAGTTTTCTCCGAAAAAAAATACTTAAATGTCCGTGCGTCACTACATATTCAGTTTCTTCATCACAAAATCATCTCTTCTAAAATTTGTTAACTGCTTCAATCGATCATACCAAAATCTGCTTACCTCTTCAATTCATCTTTCTTCACCTATTATTTTCAAAATTTGTTGAGCGTAATAATTCATCATCATAATAGAACATCATCATAATAGAACGTACTGTTGTGTCAAATTCAACAAGTTGTATACTTAGGGCTTGTATGGTTCATATTTTTTTCCAAAAAAATCTATTTTTTCAAATTTTTTACACAAAAAACAAGTATGAAAAATGAATGGAGTAGCTAAAAAAAAAAAACCCATTTTTTTTAAAAAAAAACACTACATCAAACAATGGACAAAGAATGGTAATTCAATACGGGTGACGATCGTGTAATTTTTCACATACAATCGAATCCCGCAGCGGCAGAGCGCAGTAATCGATGGCTTCACACGATATCCGCCGTCCATACAAACGGCCGGCTATCTCCGACCAGCAAAGGCGCCGCGATATCTCCTTACAACGGCAGGCCCAGAACCGCCGCGACGCTCAACACCAAGCACGCTGTTTAGCCTCCACTATTCTCTCCCTTCAACCCGCCCATTACGAACCAGCAGAGCCCGACCACCAACTCGAACTCGAACTCGAACTCGAACTCGAACTCCAATCGGAAATCGAGTCCGAAGAACAGCGTCAAGATGTAAGAGACATCGACGATGTTAGACAGGCATCCAGACTTAAAGGGGCCGAAGCCCGCCGATGGTTCGCCAAGCAGCTTATGCTTCCTGAGTGGATGATTGATGTTCCTGAGAGATTAAATACCGACTGGTATGCTTTTGACGTGTTATTTGTAGAATTTCATTTCATTGAAATTTTGAATTTTTTCTTCCGACAATTTTGGAAATACGAACTTATTGAAAATCCGCATTTTTTATCGGCTAACTTTTAAAACAAAAAATAGAAAGACATGCTATCTTGTTTGCAAGGCTTCCTGTTTTGGATAAATCATCAATAAATTGAATTTGAAACTATGTCTTTTTTTCCTTTTGAATGGACTTTGAATATGAAAGCTTGTACAATTCATGATTTGTGATGTCTAATGACATAATTGAACTTAAATTCACTTAGTTACGATTAAAAGATTTCCAATTTCTGGGCTTTTCGAGCAAAAAAAAAAGAATCCCTCTATTGAATTTTGGGCTTACTCATGCTGAGAATCTGGTCTGACCTCATTTATGACACAGCTCCTTTTTGCCATCTGAATAGGTATGTATTTGCTAGGCCAGCTGGAAAACGATGTTTTGTCGTTTCATCGAATGGAACAACTATTAGTAGATTGCGCAATGGCTCTATGCTGCACCGTTTTCCTTCGGCTTTACCGAGTGGTGCCAGGACCAGCAACAATTCCAACTCAGGACAATCTTATTGTATACTTGATTGCATATTTCATGAGGTGCTGGTTTTTTAAATGTCTTTATGGCTTTATCGTTCTTGAGTGTTTGAAATGATTGTAATGTGGTTGCACACCGTGCTATGACTTGCAGCCAGATCAAACTTATTATGTGATTGACATGGTGTGTTGGGCGGGAATGTCACTGTATGAGTGCACAACTGAGTTCAGATTTTTCTGGTTAAATAGCAAGCTTGTTGAGACAGGGGCATGTAATGCTCCCTCAACTTACCATAAGTTTAGATTCAGCACCGTTCCTATATACAACTGTGACCATGAGGGTCTAAATGTAGCTTATACTGGACCGGTGCCATATGTGAAGGATGGACTATTGTTTTGTAACAAGTAAGCTTCTTCTACTCTTGCAATTTTTTTTTTTTTACAAACTTGTGTTTACTAATTAAAAATGACAATTGTCGGTGGTGTCTGTCTCTGCCAATTAACTTGTAACCAGGCATTTAAAACTATGCATCTACATTTGTCACACTGTGTAATTTTTTTTTTTTTGTGGGGACTCCTTCTCCATGTTAAGTCCTTGGATGACTCATTCAAAGTAGGTCCTTATCGATTAGATCACTGGATCCCCAATGGACCATAACAACATTCAGAGAGTGTGTGTTGGCAACATTTAGTTGTATCTATACTTAGGAGTTAGGATTATCCTATGTCTTTGTGGCATGGAATTTTATATATCTTCCGACTCCTATATCTTGTAGTTTGTACTATGTTTCAACTCGTATCAAGACTTTGTGTCTCTTGACCTTCTATTAAGTCCCATGTAGATTTTTCTTTTTTCTCTGATGTTATTACATTTTATTTTTTCTCAGGCACGCACATTATCAATCAGGAAATACACCACTTATGCTAGTCTGGAAGGATGAGAACTGTAGTCAATATGTTATTGATACAGATGGTAAAGGGCAGGTTCCAAATCAACAGCAGGTATGTCTACATTCACAACTTACCACTTCGGATTTCATTAAGCACATGTTTGGAGTTGCTTAAATTATAATTTCAGCTGGTCAAACTGGTCAAACATACTTTTTATCCATTCATTCACTAACAACTTATAATTTCAGCACTACCAAATATGTACTAAATTGTCTATACAGCTATTCTTTTTGTAAGAAAGGCAACCCTTTTTACACTACAACTTGTTTCATACTAAGATGTCAATTTTTTTATTAATCTGACTACAATTGTTTGCTAATATTGAACCTATGTTTAGAATTGATGGCCTGCATAGAAGGAAATTGATAATCTGTTGAAGAAACTAAAAATTAAAAATCAATGGAAGTCTATTTCTTTCTTTCTTTCTTTATAATTATTTAAATAGCTTCTTATCTTTTCACAATTATATGATACCTTTTTTACTTGGAAAGGGAATATTGCTTCAAATTGGAAAAATGATATATTTTGGTGACACACATTGCTCAGCAACCTTGGTGCTTTTACTGTCTTTCTTCATGTTGTTTCTTTCTCGTGTGAATCACAAGTAGCAACTTTATATGATCTATTTCTCAAGTCTATTGCTATTAACTCATAAAAAAAGAACTTTAGTACTGGTTTAATACTTTGTGTCCGTTACACAACACATGTGACCCACAACTTATCAACTTTTCAATCACATATTTTATCATCAACTTTTATCAAAATCTATCAAAATTTGATAAAACTTTTATCAAAAGCTTTGTCAAATAGGCCCTTTGTCTTTTTTGTTGGATGATCAGGTAGTATTGGATCTACTTTTTGACGGGAAACTGGCTACATCAGATGATCCTCCTGTCATATTTGGCTGCTTGAATGGAGATTTCATACAAAAGGTTTGATCATTTTATTTTACAATTATGTTTATCGAGAAGTAAATAATCTGCCATGAAGGAAGTTGATGGTTTTTCAAAAGTTCAATCTCTTGCATTTCAAGTGTAAGAATTGGTTGTGCATTTTTCTTGAAAAAATAAAAAATGGTTCACGAAGATAATGCAAAGCATGCAACTAGTGAAAACAAAATAATTGTAGAAAAAATATCTTTAGGAACACCCCACCCCAAGTCTACCAACATAGGACCTGGGAAAAAATAAACAAATATACACATGCCCTTTCCTGACTATGACGGTCTTCAGACAGGACTTCAGGCTGGGAATCTTCTAAGATTTGCTATTAGTGAAGGAGGATTAAGTTTTGTGGATGGAAAATTAGAGAAAGCTGATTTGCACTACCTCGGCAAACCCAACCGTGCTCGACCTTTTGCTGATAGTTACTCCAAGGTTGGTTGGTAGTTTTAGATTACATTTTTTACTACGAGTTCTGCTCCTTGTTGATCCATTTAATGGCCTCTAATGATGTCACAATGTTTCAGTCGGTTCATATTGTGATTTTCATTACATAGAGAATTTTACTTTATAACAGAGTTTTTATTTTTATTATTTTTATAAAAATTGACTTTGCATCATGTGATTACAACCGTGGAATATCAAGTCCACGACACGAGTTTGTATAACTGGGGTATCCCTCGATTATGAGACTTGGGATGTCAATCTTTTATATAGTTGTTGGTCCCCATCATACTTGTTCGGTAACCACTAACCAGAGTATAAAACTATGATAAAACTATGATTATGTTTGTTCATTTGCAAAATGTTAGGTTAGCATGCATTTTCTTTACACTTTTATTCTTTATTTATGAGCTTTACATTCATGTAGAATTTGGGTAAGCATAATAAATTTGATTTGTTTTATGTTGTTAGGTTGTGTTTCAGTACACAGTTCGGCACTCGCCTCTAAGAATTGAGCACATTTATGCATCAATTAGTTTGTCGAGTGAAGAGGATAACAAAATTTCTGATTTGGACATGGCTGGTTAAAGATACATTGTGGTTGGTTTTGTAATACCAGGGGAGGAATTGTTTTGTAATACCAGGCGAGGAATTGTCGTTTTGTAATACCAGGTGAGGAATTGTTGTTTCATTTCATTCGTGTTTTCTTTTCATTTATGGTTGCTTTATTGAAGCTAGCAATGTACATATGATGCCCATAAGGTTGCTTGTTTCGGTTTTGTAAGATGTGATTACTCACGAACACTAGGTGTATCATGAAATGCAAGTTTGAGACTGACAACAGTGAAAGGATTAAATTAGAAATTTCAGTAAGATCATAATATCCAAATTACTATATCAAATAATTCAAGAAAGATGACATTTTCACGTATTTTAAGATTCAACCTACAAGTATATGGAAAGATTCTAAAGCCCTATTAACATCTTAAATAATTCAATTAATAGAATGTTTGTATCTAAATTATTCATCCGATTTAGAGATTGTTATGTAGTTGAGTTTGGTAAGGAACCAAATTAAGCTCATCTTGTCATACGAATACCAACATCAGTTTTTATCTTTCAATCGAAATTTCAATTCATTGCAAAAGTCGGTTTAACAAGTTGATCCATACTTGGGACTTTCCAAACCACAAGCTTGAAACAAGATTCAATGTAATAGTCGACCTTTATGCCAGGTACAGGGTGCACAGTCAACTTGAAGTGATCTAACAAATATGGGAAAATTCTTTCGAGAATCTCTGGAACGCAATGAGTCGTGCAATAGGGAGGGCATTGGGTCATAAATCCCCTGTTCCTAATCTAAAAGAAAGGCGAATTCATGTACAGAAATAAAACATAAAGATGTGAAGAACAAAGTTATGGCAAATGCAAGTAATAGTGAAGATGTACCAAACTGAGTAAAAGAACCAAAAAGAGAAAATCAGAAGAGCATTTGTTGCTCGGCTCTAGGGCTATTTGTCTCCTTGAAGTGGCAACCAAATTAATGCAATAGCTGTCACCCAATGAAATTGTGTGCATGGCTGCCATCCTCACAATAGCTTTTACTGCAGTTGCTGCTGCTGCTATTGCCATGAGGGGTTGGTGAATTAGCACTCCCAAGGCACAAAGCTTCACCTAATGGTCCACCAGGTGGTGAATTCATCCAAGAAACAGGATTTTCCCACTGGGCCTTCAAAATTCCATCACCATTTGGTCCATCTCTATCTGAGTTATTCATCATTATAATTCCCGTATTTGCATCTTCACTATCTTCATCAATCCCATTCCTATCATACATTGATAGAGTAAGAGAAGGTGAAAAGTAATTGTTGTTCAATGCAGAGGTAGAGGATTGATTGCTGATTCCATCAAGGCCATCGATGAAATGCCTTGTCGTCTGTGTTTTGTCCGCATTTAGAGTTAAGCTTCCTTGTAAGAATGTTGATTTGGGGTCGAGAAATGAGTTGTGAGACTGCCCATTAATCAGCCGATGATGACTTTCCAATCTTTGGATACTAACACTATCTAGGATATACGGATTCATGCTGATGAAACCTTGTTTATCCTCGAGATGTGGTTGAACTACAGACACATTATTGTTATCCCCTCTGTTGTCTTTATCCAATTCAAATTTTGATGATGTGGGCATCACTTGCTGCCATTGTTGTTGGTTACAAGTAGAGACAGGGATGGTGCCACTTCTCATGAACCACTCAATGCACCTTCGGTAATATCAAGAATCGCAAACGCCCAAAAGAAATAAGTAAATAAATCAGACCCACATTTGCATACTAGAAAAAAGGACAGTGATGCTAAAATTTGGGATAAGAACAAGGAAGTGAATATGATACTAGGAAAGTAATGTGTCACAGAAAAAGTAAAATAAACATCTTGCAACCTAAGATTCAGAGAGAGATTCTTGGAAACCCTGACCCACCTGGCTTGGTCATGTGATGTAGCAGAGGCCACAGTTGGGAAGTGAGAAATTGAGCTTTGAAGGGGCTGCGGAGCAGTAATTGGAATATTGGATGGAAGGAGAAGGGATTGCTGAGAATAATTGTTGGCGATGTCGTGGGATTGAACTTCCACATGCTTTCTTGAACGCGGTTTGTTTTTGTGGGCATGGCGCTCACAGTATTTATGTTCAGGTGCTACATCCCTCGAACACCTCCATTTCTTCCCATCTGTTCTCCTGCACCTCCACGGCTCTGGATCCGAACCATTCGTTGAGAACCTCAAATCTAAACCCGACGCTGATACACAGACATGAATGCACATTTCTCAGAACACAAGGACTATGATTAATAATACAGACAACAAACCAAAAATCAACAATCAACATTAATTTAATAAAAAAGAAAGAAAGATGCAGTGATAAGATAATTGGTGGGATATGAAAAAGAGAGATTACTGTTAGATTGGGAGAGAGGAGCAGGTGATGGGGTTTTGGAGATGGGCAAGAGGAGTTGAGGAGGAACAGGGGTAGAGGCCATTATGTACTTGTGTATCATATTCTGTCTCTCCAGTTCTTGCCACTGTGAGGCTGTAAAGAGATTTTTTCCAGACGACATTGGTATTACTCCTGCAATAAAAATCACATCTTTTAGACCAAAAAATCATTTTCTCTCTCTCAAAATCACCCTATACAAGAGCAGTAGGAGAGAAAAAGGCCTTCACCAGAAGGTTTGAAAGCAACATTGTGAAAAGTTTTTGGCAAAACTGCACAAACAGGCTCATAGATATCGCTCCCACAGGCAGGCACCTGGTAGCTTAAGGGCCCACCACCACCATCGCCAGTGGCACCACCTCCACCGCCAGTGAAGCTAGTGGTACGGCTAGTTTGAGAAGAAGCAATGTGATAATGATAAGGAGGCAGAACCATTTGCCTTTTGCAGGATTGTGATGTTGATGATTCAGTGGGTTTCAAACCCAATCCAACATCACAATCCAATGATGAGGATGTTCTTTCTAGCCCACTTCTGTTCCCATTTTCCATTTTCTTTGTGAGAACACTGCTGGGTCCTAAGTTTTTCTCTCTCTCTCTCTCTCTCTATATATATATATATATAAATAAATAAAATAATATGTAAAATATAGTAGAAATGTGGAAGATGTAGTTGGAGGTATTGGAAATTTGGTAATTTCCTTTCGGTTTTGGTATTTGTTTCAAACATTCGCCCCGTTACACACTCCGAATTCCCCAAGTGCACGCGATATTACTTATTACTTATTACAAATACAAGTAGTTACAATGGTTTTTCTTATTCAGTTCAATATTACACACACGCCCTTTCTCGTCGTCTCCCCTATCTCCAACCAGTCCAAGCCCACGTGTTTTCTCATGAGATTTTGCATGTTTGTCGATATTAAAATTATTTTTAAGTACTTATAAATTATAAATTCTATAAAATATTTGAATAATAAGTAGATAGTAAATTGTAAATCTTATAAATTGTATATATAAAAAATACGTTTGAAATTTTTGATCAATTTAAATTATAATTTAAGATTAATCAAACAAGAGCTCAGCTTCTGCCACCCACTACGTTACAAGCTCCCTTCAATGTGTTTAGTCATTTTAGCACTTGATTGGTTAAGTTTTTTTAATTTTTTTTTTAAAAATTTATTTTTAACCACGTATTTTATGAGACTATAATTTTTCAACTTTTTAATTACATATTTTATCAATTTTTATTAAATTTTTTTTAAAAATTACTTTTAATTACATTAAAATGGTCTTAAATTTCTTCTTAAGTTATAACGTTGTTGAGTGGAAAAAAAAGGGAAAATAAATAAATGTAAAGAGTCAACGCCAATAAAAAGTAAAAAGTAGTAGGTGGTATAATTACACAATAGAAAAGACAATAAAGTCTGGCTTTGACTTTTACTTCTTTTCATACAGTAAAAAAAAACCTTTTACGGCGGGAGTGACAACTGAACCGTGTCTGGCGCGTTTATTTGTGCCATTTCCGGATCCGGGTCCCCGGGTCTATCCTGAATCTGCACGCCATTGCTATTGTAGGCATCGGGAGTCGTAATGCTTTTAGGCCCACTGGACTGGGGGACCAACAACTGTCCACTTCCATGTGTTAGGAGATTATTACTCGTGTGTTTTATTCTTTCGTATTTTTGTTAGAAGGTTTCATTTTGATGCGTAGACTTCAATTCAATAGAATGCTTTTTTGCACAAATGGTCTATATCTTTTGTATTTATTGTAGGTTGAGGATCTATTTTTTTATTTTTAGTAGTGTAGCCCCATTTCAAATTTTGTTGGCGATAATAATCCTTTTCGTCCAGTTCCTTTTTTATTGAATTTTTTTAATTAAAATAGGTGAGAGGGTTGATTGCAATTTTTATTTTTTTTTTCTTTGTTTTTTATTTTAGTTCGAAAAGAGTTATCTTGTTATTTTAAATTTTTTTTGACTATTTAACTGTTAAACTTACGATTTTTTTTAACAAAAGGACTTTGTCCTCGCATTTTTTAAAGGTTAAGAACCCGATGTGCTAGACATTGAAAGTTCGAGACTCCAGTATTTATTTACTTTTTTTTTTTTTAAATCATAAATAATGAGTCTTATAAAATATGAGAATAATAAATATTATAGATTCAACAAATATATATATATACACACAAATAATATTTAACTAATTTATAAGTAACCTAAACACTCATCTAAACATATGCTTAAATTATTTTGAAAATTGGACTCTATTGAAGCTATAAATTTTTTAATCAAACCCTTCAATTTGACAACTATGAAAGTTGGTCAGTCATCCAGTTGGAATTGAAAGTAAATATATAATACTAGGAGAAATGTTCTTCTCTTCATTGCCTAGATGACTTCTAGTGGGCCATTTTGGTCAATAGAAATATGCCTTGTAGGTAGTGGTGTCGGAGGAGAACATTTCCCACAATACTAGATATTTTATGTTTAGAAAAATTAGAAATGAGCTACTCAATCTTTCACATTGTGTAGCTATACATCTCTAAACTTCTAAAATGAGGTTATAAATCTCCACTTATATAAGTGTGTGGAAATAAATACCTCCAATATCGTTGTACTTTGCTAAATGTTTCTGAAATGCCATTGTAATTTAAAACGTTCTTGGAAGTGAATCATATATACCATTCCATTATATTCCGTTAGAAAAATTAACAAATATAGTGATATGACATACTAATATATACATATGACATGTTATATTTGTCACGTCTAACAAAAAGTGACGTTGTGTCATACATTCTACTAAAAATTGGTTAGAATGATTAAAAAACAAAAAAAAAAAAAAAAAAAAAACTAAACATTAGAAAGCCAAACGTTCAATCTAACAAGTTTTTAAGTATAAAATATGTTATTTGAGCGCTTTTTTGTTGATGTGGCAAATATATTATGTCATGTGTCACATATGTCTACTTTTTTAATGAAATGTAACATAGTGGTATATAAGATTGACTTTTGAAAGTTCAATAGCATTCCAATACAATTAAGTGATTTGACAGTATTTCTTTCAACTTTAAGTCACGTGAAAGTTTAGGAATTTTATCATCCACATTGATGACATGAGAATTTAAATTCATAGATGATTTAAATAGGTTAGAAACTCAGAATTTCACAACCCATGACCACATCCTGCCCTTAGTCTACTTAAACCCCAATGCTAACCAGTTATTGTAATATATAACACTTTTTATGATGCATAGATAACCTTTAAAATTATACCCAATATTGTTACTGTTTGTATATTTTGTGCGACTCTTAAATTTGACCGTCTATTTAGGATTGGCCTATGAATAAAATCTTATAACAACAACAAAAACTAAAATAAAATTATCAGACCTTGGCCGGCATGATCATATTGCACAACAAGAAAAACCGGCATCATATAGTGCAATTAAATTACAAATTCTACTGATAATAACAATAACAACGGTATAGCCAATTCAATAAAATAACCAAAAAAGGGACGAAAACAAAGGAGCATGGGACGTGATGATACAAAGATTAAATCTGCCTCACTCCGACAACCTAAAAACATGTGCCACCCAAGAGACTAGTACGCTTACTAAAACTTTTTGTAGATTATAAATAGTAAGTCTTACGAAATGTGTGGATAAAAAATGAGTAAATATTGTGGGTCCTATGAAATGTGTAGATAAAAATAATATTTGATCAGTTTATATGTTCTTATAAGCACTAGCAAACATAGTTGTTATTTTCCAAATTCATCAACAAACTAAGTTTCGCTGCCAATAAACTCTATTGAAATATCCACTGCAACTAGATATTTAGCAAACACCTTTCCCTCTTCATGGAGATCGCATCACTCTTCTAACTTGTTCCAAATAAATGAGAAAAATACTACTTGCTTTTGTAGCAGAAAGCTAACCACATGTGAATAGGTTTGTTCAAAGGATCCTTAAACTGTATTCTGGTTATTTGGATGTCAATTTTATCAAAATTCACATTGGACAACCATTTTGTTTCTTAAAATACATCAGAGACTTTTAGAGCCAGATCACAAGCTTAATGAAAGTTCATCCCTCTCTTATCTGTTTTACAAACAATCAGTCACGAGCTCATGATAATACTAAAACATCTCGAGTTAACTAAAAATGGAAATGCCAACATACATAGGCAACCTTCAGGGCTATTATGCACCGGTATTCATTGCAAAGCCTAATAATTACAGATTATGAGTTTTTGCACCCAAACCAACAACTATGGGTTACGCTTCTCATCGAGCTACAATTTTTCCTTTCCCTTGCAAACAAATCTATGCAGTCATTCTCACCTTGCTCTTAACGAACGCTAATAGGTCCATAGCACATACAATACATTTTGACACCATTGAGTTATTCATCAATCCAAATCACAACCAGATAAAACAGAATCCAACAACTACCAAATCCATATGAATAAACTAAGCCACAGGATCTTAACCTCATTGAGACATAGACATTATTTTCCATTTTCACAAAAATATGCTATCTTCAACAAAATTCACAGATGGATATGAAAGTCTATGGAAAAGGCACAAATGGCTCAAGTACAGCATGCACAGAAAAAATTAGTCACATATAAAGCGGAAATGCCCTAGACAACTTGTATAAAATGACCATTCTACCTCAATCTTCTTCAATCTGATCATGCAAATATGATATTCTCAAAACATAGGCAGATCACAGTTCAAACTCATCTTCGAGCTTCAATTGCTCGGCTGCAGCCTCCTCCTCTTCATCATCGATCACGAAATATGGATTGTGTGCCTCAGGCTTGAACTTGTACCCTGTGAACACATAAAATGCCAGTGTAGCCAACTCCCCTGCCACCACACTAGTCCAAAGATATTTATAAGAAGTAATTGTCTCCAGTGCATAAACCACAACACGCGTAAAGTAAATGTAGCATATCACCACAATGTAGTAGTGTCTAAACAAAGTCAACTTCATCAAGTTCACCGCGGCTTTTCCGTCAGTCCTTGCCGCTTCCCGCAAGTTCTTGATTGACCAAACAATTGGGAAAAGCACCGCACAACAGCAAACCACATCAACAAGCAAGAACACCTGTTTCCATGTCATCCAATCTTGACCATACGGTCCAGTCTCATCAATCACAACCTGAGCTATATTGGCAACCACCTGAAGTGGGATCACTATAATCAAAACCTTCTTTTCTTTGTCTTGCAAATACGGCTTCAAAATCGACCATCCGGTCCCAATCAACACAATCAAAGTGAACAAAGTAATCCCCTTCAAGAAACTAAGTATGTAAAACAACACATCCCAGCCATGAGCCGATCCAGTTCGCTTAATATATGACTTATCCTCCGCCTCACACAGTAAATTGAAGGCTTTCAAGATCACAACAGCAAGCATAAAGAAATGAATTCTAAAGACGGTCAATCTCTTCTTGTACAAAATATTAATCCAAACAGCAGCGATCACAAAATACGCAATGAAAAAAAGAAAGTAAACGCGGGGTAAAATTGTCTTTCCAGCGCTAAGATAATCGCGGCGATTAGACTTGCCGTTTTCCAAGTTGTACATGGCGGAGCGGACGTTCATTGAGACCTTGAGTTGAGGAAGGCAATTGGCGAATACAAGAGTGTACTGATCGGCATTGGATTCCGGGTACAAGAAATTGAAGCTGTTTGTACCGGGTTTTGGGAGACGATCGAAGGTGAAGACCTTGTGGATGGAGTCGGATTGCAGGGTGCAGGTGATCTCGGCGTCCTCGATTTGTTGGAGGACGTGGATCCAGGCGTCGCGGGTGCAGAGAAAGAATCCGACTTTGGAGAGTTCTAGGGTGGAGGAGTCGGAATTGGAGCCGGCGAGGGAGATTTGAGTAACGTTGAGCTCAAGCTGGCCACGGTGGGTGAAGCCGAACTCGTCGAAGGGGATAATTGGGCGGTCATCGGATCGGATCTCGGAGTAGCGGATCTCGCCGACGGCAATTGAAGTAATACTGAGAAGAATCAAGAAGAAGAGAGAGAGAGACGAGGACATGATTCGAGTAGGGTTTTATCACCGATGGATTTGAAGATTGAATCAAGGGAAAATTCTGAATACAGAGGTTTATCAGTTTATGTTTCTTGCTGTTTTGGTTTAGTTTCATTCTGCCATTTCTAAGGTAGGAACTTGCCAAGAACTACGACTTTTCCAACCTTAATTTTTAATTTCTTTATACAAATTTGTATTCAAACTAATTAGGGATAATTGCATCAAAGGTCTCCAATGTTTTAGAATTATTAGGAATATGCCCCTAACCTAAAATAATTGCACCAAACGTTCCCAACGTATGAAGAAATAGGCATCGTAGGTCCCTCTTCACACTTTTCGTCAGATTTCACCGTTAAATCCAAAAACTGGACCGCACGCGCTAATATTTTCTAAAAAATGCGTCTGAGAATGGCAGGGACAAAAATATAACTCTACTCTAAACTTTCCTCCATTTTTCCTCTTATTTATTACTTTTGTTCTGACACGTACTTTGTCTTCACTGCAATTAGCTCTCTCTTATACTCTCCCCCTTTTCATATTCTACTACAAATATGGCAGGGAAGGTATGCCATTGTGGAAATCACATGGATCTAAAAATTTCATGGACTGATGTGAACCCAGCTAGGATATTCTATGTTTGTGAGGTGAGTTCATTAATAAAGAAGATGATGTTGTTGACAGCAATAATGAAACTTTTGACACTTTAATTTATGTGCCCTAGGAAAATCGATGTGGTTGTTTTGCGTGGTTTGACCCACTAATTTGTGACCGGGCAAATCAAGTGATTCCAAAGTTGCTGAATTCAAAGCGAAGATATGAATGACATATAAAAGAATTAGAAGCTCATGTGCAAACACTTGAAAAAGAGATTAACAAGCAACAATTAGAGATTCAGGATCTACAAGTAGAGAACAAAATATTGTTAGTAGGAATTGAGAATGTGGAAACCAGTAATGACAAATACAAGTAGAGTCGTGTTAGGATTTGGTCATTTGTATTTGGAGTATTCTTCATATGGATATTCTTGTTTTAGTTTAGGATATATGTAATTTCAAGAAGCATTTTCAATGTAACCTACCCCTTTAATTTAGGTTGCTGATTTCCAAACATTACAATTTTTCTGTTGCCTTCGTTTACCTGTTTGATATATGGAACAAGGTAGTAATAATGTTAGCATCCCGTCGAAAAGGAGAATAAAGGTTGGGGACCAATTGTGCGAAAGATTGGGGACACATCATGCAACTGACATAAAACGTTGGAGACGTTGGATGCTCTTGTGAACAAAGGTTAGGGATGTAACGTGCAATTGACATAAAACATTGGGGACCAATGATGCCAAACCTTTTAGACATAGGAAGACGAAGATTCTGCTTGTACTAATAGCTTAACCATGCTCACAACAACTCAAAAAAAAAAACCTTATAGCATCCCAACAAACAAAAGTACAAACAAGCAAAAGCAAATAAACACCATCCTTTCAAAAGCTATATAATATCAACCTTACAAAACATCAACTATATAGTAGAAAACATCATCCCATACAAAAAGCACAAAACATCACAGTGCATATTTTCATCAACTCACTAGACCAAAATAGATTACAGATGTTTACAATTCTTACAGAATACACAACAAAAAAAGAGATCTTCTATGAAATGGAAGATCTAACTTCACTTATTTTGCTTTGTTGGTTGAGGTTCCTTGCGCTTCATATTTCCCTTACGGCTTGTACTTGCACTGTCATTTGTGGTGTTAGATTTTTTGATGCAACTTCGCTTGTTATGTCCAACCTTCCCACATATGCTACATGTCATATCCATCACTTGTCTATCTCTTTTTGATCCTCTATTTGGTACTTCATCAGATTCTCTTCTCTTTACCTTCTTTGGCCTACCAGGTCGTGGTCGATGAGGTGGTGGAGCAACTGGATTTTTCCCCTACCTGCCCAAGGCTGTGGTCCATCCATTGGGTGGATCACTGGATTGTAAGCCTGCAAGAAGCTGCCCATGCTATAGCACTCATCTACATATTGTTCCACATCCAGATGTCTTTCCAATATGCAACTTATTGTATGGCAGCACGTAATGCCACTCAACTGGTAGCTTCTACAAGTGCACCTTTTCAAACGGAAGTCAACTACATATGTATTTCCTAAAAGGAAGTTCTCAACCTCAAACTCATTATCCCCAGCCCATGTTGACTTGCAATATCTCGCTCCCTCCTTGTTCTTTTCAATTATTTTCCAAATTTTTGGGGCAATTCCTTTGTGCCAGTTGTTAACAGAATCTCTCTTTTTTGCCATACGAGTCATGAGATAGTACCTCAACTTTTCGAGCATTGTAATGACTGGCTTGTCTCTAGCTTGTACTATTGCAGCGTTGAAAGACTCGCAAAGGTTGTTCATCAATATGTCACACTTTGTTGTTTCTCTGAAGTGTGACCTACTCCATTGCCTTGCTGGCTTGTCGGCCAACCATTTGTGTGCCTGAACGTCATGAACTTTCAAATTTTCCATCAATTCCTCCATTCGACTAAAGTCGTAGCCCTCGCTACTCTCCATAAAATGTTCTTCAACTTTAGACCTCGATATTGACATTTGAAGTTATTATGCAAATGCCTAACACAAAAACGATGCTCCGCATCTTCACACAAAGTATCTAATGCGTCCACCAACCCTTTCTGCTTATCAGTGATAAAGGTCCAAAGGCTTGCTTCATGGATGCCCAAATCATCGACCAACAATCGCATGAACCAAGTCCAACTGCTCTTGTTTTCTGACTCCACTACATCATATGCAACAGGATACATAACATTCTCTCTATCAATACCGACGGTCGACAAAATGTGGCAACCAAAATCACCCTTCAAGAAACATCCATCTAACCCTATTACTCTCCTACATCATGCAATGAAACCTTGTTTACATGCAGCCAAGCAAACATACACCCTCCTAAACTCTTTTATATCCCCAGCCAACATCGTCTTCAAAATAATAGTGCTTCTAGGATTACTGATCCGTAGATGCTCACAATAATCACACAATATGGAAAATTGTTGTTGACTTGTACCTCTAATTGCATCCAGACATTTTGTTCTTGTTCTATAAAATTTTCACTTTGACGCGGTCGAAGCACAATCCATTTTCACTGCATCCAAGAAACCATTCAAACGCCAATCTGGATTATGTTTGAATGTCGTCATGTACTTCTCGGCCAAGAAGTTTGCATCCATGTACTGTTTTTAAATATCATCGCACAATTGTGGTCCAATGCCATAGTTCGAATAATAAATGTATTCGTCATCTTGTGAAACCTTGCATATAACACCCATGGACAGTCATCATGTACGCAAACAACTTGTACACAAAGCTTGTCATCCTTCTTGTACTTGACTTATGTATCTCGCTTTACATTGTGTTTTAAGATTGCATTCTTTAAAACCTTTTTGTTTGTAAACTTCATACCTGCCAAAAAGAATGAACAAGAGCTATGAGTACAATGGTGACAATCTGTGACAAAAATGATTGCAAAAAGTTGGGGACCTAGCAGGCAATACATACCAAATTATAGGTTGGGATCATCCACATCATCATTTTCCATGTACACATCACTGGCCAAACTACATAAGCCATTAGACATTTTATCCTCCGTGCTTCGACACTCCATGTTTGGATAAGTCGTGACACGACTCCAGTTGTAGTTTGTAGCCAAGTTGTTATCATCGTTAAGGTGGGAACCTCTTCATCGTAATCTGAATAAACCAATTGTTCCTCTCCATCTAATCTGCCTCCTTCAGGATCATCATCACCTAATTGACCACCCCAACCCCACTTGCTTCACCTCTACAATGCTCGCCACGTAACACCCCATCCTCAACACCTGCACTATTATTCTGCACATTGTCTTCTTCATCGCGCACACCGCATGCATCAGTAGCCAATCCACTCTCAGTATGGTTCATAAAAGAAATCCTCAAATTGTTCGCCAAATAAGTAGTCACCATCATTTCGTAGTATGTACTCCCATTCCTTCACTACTTCCTCATATTGAGTACCCTTAAAAGGATCGTCTTGAAATTCTATTGGTGGTTGTGAACCAGTCAAAGGTTGGCTTTCTGGCTCAGCATCACGTACAACGTCATTCAAATCACGTGAAGAACTAGGACTTCCTATTGTATCATGATCCACCACCATATTTTCATCCTTGTCTGATTCTATTTCATCAACAATGCCTACACTATCTAATACCACAAGGTTTGATTCTTTACCAATTACAAACCTTTCTTCTAACTCTGTAATCACAACAGAAGATGAACCTGATTTCCACGGTAGGGCAAAAACCTTTGGTCGTGTCACCACATAAATTTCTATAACCCTAGATTTGCTAATATCCCCAATCAAACCCAATATATCTCGGTCATACATCAACCTTATCAACCCAGTACTCATATTCATTCTAGGTTTTCTATATGCGAAGGCCAATGGAGGAGGATAACCCAAAAGCTCACCAATGTCAGCCAACTCAA
The DNA here is from genome assembly GCA_023638005.1 of Forsythia suspensa. Classification (NCBI taxonomy): domain Eukaryota; kingdom Viridiplantae; phylum Streptophyta; class Magnoliopsida; order Lamiales; family Oleaceae; genus Forsythia; species Forsythia suspensa. The sequence continues at coordinate 67,821,876 of CM042674.1, read as the reverse complement.
AGTAAGATAAATAATCAAAGTCCACCAAATCAAAATAGTGAACCTGCCCATGCAAGTACATCAAGTTGTCCATTATGTTGAAAAAATTCCCCACCATGAATGCACTTGATGGTGAAAAATGTGGAATTTTCGTTTGCAATAAAAAGTCCCAAAAAAAATTAGAACATTATTTTATCAGTGACTTTACGGTAACTAATAATACAAATGTTTGAAATTTTTTGGACAATATCAAACAAAATACATTATTTTCCACCACTTTACCGTATGTTGGAGTTTTTTCGTCTCCTTCTTCGCGGTAGTCCCAGTGGTACTTCATTGTGCTATTTCGTACAACTTCAATGCTTCACGAAATAACTACAACAATCAAACGGTTGATGCAGTGGTGTTACCAAGTGACTTCCTCAACAGTGAAGAACGATTCGCCTTAGAGTGGAGAAGAAATGGTGGTGGTGGTTTTGGAAGATAATAAACGAAGGAACTTTTCATAATCATATTTCTTAAAGGCTAATAGAAAGTTCCAGGTAAACAATACAGTTACATTTTTGGCCTTGTCATTCTCAGACGTATTTTTTGGGAAATAATAGCGCGTTCGGTCTAGTTTTTGGATTTAACGGTGAAATCTGACGGAAAGTGTGAAGAGGGACCTACGATGCCTATTTCTTCATACGTTGGGGGACGTTTGGTGCAATTATTTTAGGTTAGGGGCATATCTCTAACGATTCTGAAACGTTGGAGACCTTTGATGCAATTATCCCAACTAATTATCACCTCTTACGGGTGAGTGTATGATTATCCTTGAGAGATTGTCATTTGTTCAAGCTAGATGGGCATTTTAATCGAACTCGGATTCGACATAGAATCGAAGGTTTTGGTCTGGACTCAAAAAATAAAATTAAGAATTAAAATTGAGAACCGAGAACCGATTGAGTTCGGATCGGTTCTTGGTTCTTGAACTAGAACTGTGGGTATACGATTCTAGAACCAAATTTATTATTTTTTAAAATTTATTCACTATGACCCAATGACTCAATCCAACACCACGGTACCAAAGACAAGAGTCCAATTATCCAAGACCCAAACTAAAAGTTCAAAACTCCACCCGTAAACCAAAACATAATTCCAAATACTCAAATATCAAATTCTTAATTATTATTTGATCAAATACACAATACAAATATCATTGTTTGTCTCGGACTCTCTCTCTCTCTCTCTCTCTCAATCACACAGTGAGACGTCGAAGGCGAAGCTCTTCTTTAATCGAAATGAATCCTTAATTTTGAAGGATAATTTTCTTTTTTCTAATTCTCATTTATGAGTTTACAATTTTTGTATCTATTCTTCCCGTTAATGTTTATATGTTTCAGAAATTGTTTAATATCTAACATATTTTAATGTTAACGGGCTTGTAATTTTAATTTTTTTAAAAAATATGTTGTCTACTCACAATTTTTTTAAAATGTCATGAAACCGAATCCAAATTGGAACCGATGGTTTAGGTTCGGCTTTGGTTCTAATAATTAAATGGAACCGAATTGTCTATTTAAAAAATAATCGAAGTGTAACAGATAGTTCGGCTATTGAAATATCCGGACTGACCCACCCGATGTCCAGACCTAGTTCCAATTACGAAATGTTCAAAGTGTAATGGGTAGTTCCAAGTATTGAAATACTTGGACCGACCCACCCGACGCTCAGAATCATAGCTTATAAATTAACTAACACAAAAGTATAATTAGATTGTAAAGTCGAACGGAGCACTCTGCAATCGTATTGTGAAATTGATGGCCTCTTTAGTTAGATTAGCCATTAGAGAGTTTCAGATTAGCTTTAGGTCGGATAGACCAACTCTTTGGTTACAAAAAAGAAAAACATCCCTCATGCCAAATTGGCTGAAACTCGTTAAATTATGCAAAATGGTTCTTCATTAATCATTGACACACATGTTTTAAAAGAGGAAATTACATCTATTACTATGTATATACAATATATTGTTAAATTTACTTTTCTAATGTTTTTATCCTAAAAATACTGGGTATTATTTATATATTATTCTATATATTTATATAATATAATATTTACAAAAGGAAACACAATATACATCCTCATTAATTTTGCAGAGAGAGAGAGAGAAAAACCGTGGGAGAGAGAAAATATCATATTCATCTTCTCTATCCCTCTTCAGCACATCCATATCGCCGACATTGCCACCAACAGTATAATCTTATCTCTCTAATCTCTAGGGTTCCATCACTATATGAAAGCCTAACCCCCAATTTTTAGAAATTTTAGTCGTTGGACAAAGATACCCAACATGGATACGCCTACTCACAGAATGACTCGGTCGGAGCAAAAAAAGGAGTCGCCTGACTATGTGAACAAGCATGCATTACATTCCAAACAGAAAGTCATTTGGATGCACATATTGAAAGAAGTCGCCGGACAAAGGAACCGCACATTGATGCATATATTGAAGGAAGTCGCCGGCGAATAGATGCTTACTAATATGTTACAAAAGTAGTTATAAAATCAATTTGCATTGTCCCTGTTCTTAATCTGTTGCAAACATTGTTACAAAATTAGTTTCTATTGTCTCTGTTACTAATCTGTTGCAGACGATGTTACAAAAATCTGTTTCGTTGTTTTTGTTATTAATGTATTGCAAACGTTGTTACAAAATCAGTTTGCATTGTCTCTGTTACTATTCTGTTGCAGACGATGTTACAAAAATCTGTTTCGTTGTCTCTGATATTAATCTGTTGCAAACAATGTTACAAAAATCTGTTTTGTTCTCTCTGTTATTAATCTGTTGCAAACGATGTTATAAAAATCTGTTTCGGTTATAAATATGGGGATGTTATCATCGGACACGATTTGCATGAAGAAGACGCTTTGCAGTTGGCCAAGACGAGTTACAGTTTATTGTAATTTTGGAGAGATGTTGAAATGATTAGAATTGTAAATGATGAAAGAGAGAGAAACAGGAGAGAGATTAGATTGATGAGAGAGAATATCTTAATTAGTTATATATAAAATCTTAATCAAAATAGTAAATGAGATAATTAAGGATTATGTTACAATATTTAATCAATTAAATAATTAATTAAAAATTAGATGAAACCCAGTATTTTTGGAATAAAAAATATATTACAATTTTTTAATAAATAATAACATAAGATGGTTTATTTACGAAAATTTCCCGTTTTAAAACTGGATAATATATATATATTTAAAATCCAATCTAACATCATCAAACAAGTCAACGGAAACTATAATAGACAACAATTTACACTGAGTCAATTGTAAAATTTAGATTAGAAATGGTCAGATAAGAAATTAAAATTTACGAGGACCTTCTCCTTGACATGTTCCTCTCTCTTGCATTTGGATTTGTTTTTACAACTTGAAATGTGTAAAATTGACCCACTAACAACATCCCAAGACTTGGACAAACACAAAATAATTTTATAATAAAAAAACACGTATTGATGTAGTTTCTTCGTGCTCACTACACAACAACAAAGTTGTCTACTTATAAATTCATTTTCACTTTTAACAATTCACAATATTGAATCAGCAAGAATATCTCCATCACACAGTAAAAATAAATATATAATTACAGTTTTTACTATCAGGAATATACAGTAAATGATCATTTAGATGATTAGATATCAAAATTTAAATGAATATCCAATTGGAATGGTTCATACAAATATGCTAGCATGTTCTCTGAGTGTACTAATCTTGAGGAAAGCAAAAGTTTGTGTGTTCCTGGACACTGCTGTCAAATCTTAGGGACTCAAATCGTGCAAGGGTTCGACTGTTCCTCATCAAGCTGGTTCATTTAGAGAACTCATGCTTGTAGTTTAGGGCAGACACTAGAGCTAGGATTTGCTATGGAGCCTGTATGCAGCAATGCACAACATCTGATAGTTAGAATAATCTCAGAGATCATTAACTAGTTAAAGTTAGAAAAAAAGCTTACAAATATCTGCATAACAAGGTTGTTTGGACACCGGATCCTCTTCAAATGGCGGAGGAACTTGGCCATATACCATTTCACAACTCATATCTTCAAAATCTGCTCAGATGCATTTGGGAGGCAATAATAAGTATACGACTTAGAGAATTGTATTGCAGTTGATACAATGAGGGAACATACTCGGGATCATAGTTAATGGAAGGCCAAACTCATTGGTGAAAAAATCTTGTGTAGGAATTTTGCACATGTTAATGCACATTCCAACGCAACCACTGTTCTCCAAGTACCTAAACATCAAATCCCAGATCAGAGTTTGGAAAATGATCTAGAATTTAAACATTGAATTTCTCAAATCATTCTACGTTATTATGAGATTGAAGATCCATTAAACGATGAGCTTTCCAGTTTGCATCCCATGTTATCAAAGTATTTGAACGGTTTTTGTGTGTGCAGAAATCTCCCGGGTTATAGCATTCTCGGATCATTAATCAAACAAAACAAAAATACCGTCAATATTCTTCTCTTCTCTCCTCATATCAAATGAGGAAGCATATATTTTAACACATTATTTATCTTCCCTGAAGAAGCAGACACCAATTCTACCTGCATTTCTTTATATGAACTCCACTTTTTTGCTTCACTCCATTTACCTCCACTTCCACAACCTAATGGATGCACAAAATTCAGAATGTATAGTATAGCAAATGCTTTAGTAATAAATATCATTCAGCATTCTACGCTACATAGTTTTATCTTCGAAACATGATCAACTTTTAATTTACAAATGGAATTCACCCGTAATTGATGTTAAATCCAATCTTGAGAAAGCCAACTGACACTATACTATTCTTCACGTTGGCACAATAAAAGTTTATATAAGCAGTGTGAGGACTTTGTAGGCATAAAACCGGAGTAACAGATTAGAAATTCAGGAAAAAAGCAATTCAAATTTGAGGCATTTCATTTCAAATGATTTCGACCTATCTGAATAATGGACAAGTTGTAAACTTTTGATGAAGAAATAAAGGACGGTTGTATTGTACCTCAGATGGCCCAACTAACCAGTGGAAGAAAGGCACTGTCAGCGCGGCATTGAATTCAGCAGCCCATTTTGTTGGCGGAAACAATTTCCTGAACTGCAAAAAAAAAAAAAACAATCTTGAGCTATGTTTCAATGATGTTTGGACAATGGAAATACAAAAAAGAGGGAAAATAAAGGAAAAAGTAGAAGTGAATGAATTAATTACTTGAGCAGGGGCACCAGGAGGAAGCATGGACAAGAGCACCTCTCTCACCACTTGTTGCTGCTGCAAACGAGACCTTCCCTGCATTACTCTTTTCGATACATCCACAAAACTCTCATAATCATAATCAAACAAACTCTTGGCTCCATTCCCACCTTTGGTGTTCGACTGTGACTTGCTATTATTGGCTGCAAATTTCTCCATCTTGCGAGCAAACAGAATCATGAAAACCTTCTCGAAAAGCCCATCGTTGTACTTTGTCTTCTGCCCCAATGGTGCGGGTACCCCCGATGGCTCTGCAATTCCACACCGAATATTGCTGCTGTTATTGCCCCTCAATATTGGAGAGCAACAATGGTTGAAACTGACTGCTTGGAAGCTAAGAACCACCATGAATGATGAATCAATATGCTTATTGGCTAATTTGACGCGTTTTTTATAGTAGGAATTGCAGAGATTCTGAATGATTCAACTGTTGAGAAGGTAAAAGGTTGTTCATTTGCATTGACCCCTTTCTTTGCATGTTGGAGGGAGTTTTTAACTGTGAACAAGAAGCACAAGGCGTGTGGTGGCTGTGTTTTTGCTGTTGATTTTTCCTTTGTATAGATAGAATTGTGACCATACATCTGCCACGTCTAACACCTTATTCTCCTCAATCTTAATGATGATACTTATGTGGGTGGAATTGAATGACCCTTTTTCAATCACATATAATTAATATTGTTAATTGATGAGTTGCACACCTTTGTTACTCAGAAATTGTCTATGCCTGTGTTAAAATTTTAACTCGTGATATCTCATTGATGGCCCAGGCCCCTCAAAATGAAGCCTTCTTCTCCTTCCACCTAAAGGTCCTAAACTACACAAGAAAGGCTCAAGTGCTACGGTGGTGAAAATAGTTAGAAATATTTCGGTGCATCTACTAATTTCTGTCACCAACAACCTTATAGAATAAAAATAAAAAATTAATATTGTTAAACGGACGTTCTTAATATATCCATATTGTTCTTCACACCAAAAATGAAAAATGTTGAATGGCCATTTTTGGTATTAATACCAAGAATTTTTTTGAGTCCCTTTCATGGATTCGGATTCAAGACACGTGCTGTCTTCTTTGAGACTTGGATCCTTCGCTGAGTTGGCCATGGGGCAACAGCCTTTGACGCCCCCACACCATTGTGACAGGAGGGGACCATATTTTCTTTTTGCAAAGGAAAACAATGAGAGATCAGCGAGGCCGGGCGTAGTGTTTTCATTTGCAGTGTACGAGAAAAAAATAAATAAATTGCATCTATTTCCAAGCTGAAAAATAAAAAGTCAAATTCTTGTTTAAGAGAAATACAGCAATCTTGATAATGTTGTTTAATTTAAGAGGTAATTCTGAATTTTAAAATTTAACAGGCAATCAATAAATGACTCCTGTTCAAATCAGGCTCCACATCATCATATTAAGGCGCATCCTTTATAGTAGAAAAATGCACTAGAAATACCTTTAGTATCAAGATATAATCCAAGAATTAAGAAACATGATTGGTAAATTATGATCCGGATATTAAGTTGCACTGTCAAGATTCATTACAAATTTCTTGACCATGAAGCAACATGGTACAAGTTATAAGCCAACAATACATTACTTTCATCTCCTCTCAGATAATACCGTAAACATAGTGTCCTCTGGAAGCTGTCAAAACTTAGTGAGTACAACTTCCCAAACAAACAAAACCAAAATCTTATTTGAACAGGCCAAGCAGTCGTCAAGTCTTCAATTCTTGCTTATAGAAGTATGGTTACAACTTTTATTCTGTAGCTTCCGCGTGCTTTGTTGCCTCAACTTCTTTCAACTTCTCCATAGCTGATAAACGTCCATCCAAAGATTCATAAAGACTATTCATCTAGACCAAAAAGGCAGCAAATACGAATTATTTGATGTAATGTATCCACCAAAAGCAAGATATCAGAACTTCTTCGAACTGCCAATTACCTTAAAGCCCATTTCCCCAAGATTTTATCATATTCTTCTATAGACGTTGTCACTCAAAATGTAACTTGCATGCACAATCTAATGATTTTATCACAAACCGCCTATGAAGCTTTAGTTTTCAGTGCATGACACATTCAAATTCAAGAAGCACTGCAAGCTACAGTATTGGTCATTAAACATCTTCCAAACTAAATCTATGGTGACAATATTTAATAATTGTGTGCCTTCCATACATTTACATTGAGAAATTGAAGATCATTTAACTAATGGATTCATAACTTCAAATTTGTTCGCACTGTAAGCCCCCAATTTGTTCTCTCTCTCACCCAAAATTTATGGAACTTATTTTAAAAGGTGGCAAAAGATTCGATAAAATTTATTACAAATTTGATCAAGGAAATTTTCAGTATAAACATCTAGATTGACTAAAGTGTAAGGTTCAACAAATGTCTAGATATGTATTGAGTCAGGAAAAAACTACTAGTAGTTTTGCATTAATGGTGCTATGAAAAAACAATATAGCTTACAAACTGCAATTGTAAGACGATAACATTCCATAGATGGAAAGCCTATTCATCCTGACCACATCATGAACAAATCCCTAGCTTCACCACACCAGTGATCAGACCTATTGGAAAAACATATTGAACCTTTGCCAACGCATCAAGCAATTCATGCAAGGTGTAGCAAATTTTGAAGAAGCCAAATTTGGCTTCTTTTTGGGCATTTTCGGGGCTTCAGCCGAACAATCTCATAGTTTCTCAATCTACTTTTACTTGCTAAATGGAGTACTTGATAATTTTGTAGTTCACACTCATTGCCTATCAACAAAATGAACTGTTACCTCTTCTCCACTCATCATATATTCTTTAACCGTTATTTAGCCAATGTCATGCCTGATTAAAATTAATCAAAATCTCTCTTCAATCACAGTATTAGAATATATTTGCTATCACATTATTAGAGGTCAAAATCAATGGAAAGGAGTTGAATAGCAGAACATCTAATCAAAATTAAATGAAGCCTATCCAATGTAAAAATTACAATGAACTCCCTCAAGTACTATAATAGCTATCTAGCTTGAAATAGGGTTCAGTTAAAACCTACATCTCCATTTCAAAGTTCCTTGAAGAAAATTAAAAAATGGAAAAAGGGCCAATAAGGAACCAATTGAATGTATACTATGAAAATATTTTTTGTAAGTAATTACCCAAACCCACATATACTATATTTCAGAATGAAAAAGTAAAACTTGAAAGAAATTAATTAAAAAGTAAAGTGCATATGATACCTGTTGAGAAATAGCGTGGTGGGCAATCTTGTAATCCTTGTGGAGAAAATAAAGACCCGCAGCCGATGCCACGGCGGCGCCGGTGAAAAAAGATGCGAGTCTCAATCTCAGCACATAACCCATTCTTCTTCTTCTTCTTATTCTTCAATCTATGGATTTGGATTAAACCACCTGATTGATTAATTTCTCTCTCAAGGAAAAGAAATGAGAAAAGATAACTGAAATAAATTCAAGAAATGGAATTGCGATTTGAGAAGCAGGGGAAAGTAAGCCGACCGGTCCACTTGGCCCAAGTCTCCTGTTATCCCAAAGTAGGCCGATGTGATTACAATTAGAAAGGTACAAAGAACAAAGGTAATTGATACAAATAACGCTGAATTGAGGCAATTGATAATTAACACTCTTTTGTGTACTCTTTTAAGTTTAACAAAGCGTTCAATTTTATTTTTTATTGTTTTCAAAAAAAACAATACACAATTTTCTGAAATAATGATTTTTTAATAAAAAAAGTCTTGCCAAATTCCAGTTGGGGGTCACTGGTCCCCACTCCTTGGCCACTTACACTATTAATTTATTTACGGATGGCAATGAAGTTGGGGCTACCCGCCCAAGATTTTCAGGTGGGAACTAATTTTTTTTATATACCGCTTTATTTATGTTATAAAATTATGAGATAATCAATAATGACTATTTAGATTTATCAAGATATTTAGTCTTATCAATATATTTAGAGAAAGTTCTTTATTTGATCAGTATCCAAATCTATTTCAGAACTCTCTTTGGAATCTTATAAATATAGATCCATAGTTATAATGAAACAGACAATTTAACTTCGCATTTCTTATATTTTTCTTCTCTTCTTTCTCTAATTTCATAACACGTTATCAGCACGAAGTTATAGCCTATTGAAGTTGAAGTTCTAACAACAATCCTTCCCATACCACAATTAAAAACTATAGTTAGATTTATTAGGAGCAGATTCAGGATGAATTGTCATGATATCTGTTTAGCTAATAGTGAAACTACACATACTATTCTTCAAGATAAAAAGTATTTTTTGGACTTAACATTAGCAGAAAATAATGTCAATACGATATCCGGTACATCGAATATCGTTGAAGGCTCCGGAAAAGCTAGTATTAGTTTACCAAATAATACGAAATTGCGTAGAAACGATGCACTTTATTCTAGCAAATCTAGAAGAAATTTGCTTAGTTTTAAAGATATCCGCAGCAATGGATACCACATTGAGACGATGCAAGAAAATAATTATGAATATATTTACATAATTTCTTTTGTATCTGGCCAGAAGCAGATAAAAGAAAAACTCATGGCACTTCCATCTGCCATGTATTATACATTCATAAAAATATTTGAATCAAACAATGTCACGAACTTGAAGTTCGTTGAACCAAAAAACTTTATGCTTTGGCATGATCGACTTGGACACCCAAGAACAATAATGATGCGCCGAATAATTAATAACTCACATGGACACCCTCTAAAGAACTAGAAGATTCTTTTACCTAATGATTATCCATGTGCTACTTGTTCATAAGGCAAGTTAGTCATTAGACCTTCTATTACGAAGGTTCGTGTTGAATCTCCAACTTTCTTAGAAAGAATTCATGGAGATATATATGGGTCGATACACCCACCATGTGGATCATTTAGTTATTTTATGGTATTAATTGATTCTTCTACTAAATGGTCACATGTCTGCTTATTTTCTACTAGAAATATAGCTTTTGCTAGATTACTTGCTCAAATTATAAAACTACGAGCTCAATTCCCTGATTACTCAATCAAGACAATCCGTCTTGATAATGCTGGTAAATTTAGATCACAAGCATTCAATGATTATTGTATGTCAATCGGGATTGTCATTGAACATCCAGTTGCTCATGTCCATACATAAAATGGTTTAGCAGAGTCGTTTATCAAACGTCTTCAATTGATTGCTAGTCCTTTACTTATGAAACAAAACTCTCAACATCTGTTTGGGGTCATGCTATATTACATGCTGCATTATTAGTTCGTATAAGACCAACTGCTTATCATGAATACTCACATTTACAACTTGCATTTGGTCACGAACCTAATATTTCTCATCTACGAGTTTTTGGTTGTGCTGTCCAAGTCCCAATTTCACCCCCACAACGTACAAAGATTGGTCCCCAACGAATACTTGTAATTTATGTTGGGTTTGACTCACCATCAATTATTAGATATCTTGAACCTTTAACGGGTGATTTATTTACTGCACGTTTTACAGATTGTCATTTTGATGAAATGAATTTCCCAACTTTGGGAGGGAAAAAACTGCATCCTGAAAAACAAGATAAAATTTCTTGGAATGAAAACACTCAATCTCATTTTGATCCCCTCAGTAATCAATGTGAGTAAGAAGTTGAGAAAATCATTCACTTATAAATAGTTGCAAGCTAATTACCTGATGTATTCGTTGATACAAGGAAAGTGACAAAGTCATATGTTCCAATGAAAATACTCTTGCAAAATTGATGTCCTCAGAGGACAATCGCCATAGCAAATGAATCTCAAATATGCGGAAGTGTGGTCGACCGGTTGGCGCAAAAACTACGTACCTCGAAAGAAAAAGGTACAAGAGAAAACCCAACTAAAAAATTTTAATAAAACAATGGTAGAAACGATTGATCAACCAAACACTGATAATGTGATTCCTAAAGAACCGCAAGTGTCCGAAAATAATAAGATTTCAATAAATTATTTATTACCTCATAAATTATGGGAACGAAATAATATTGTCGTGGACAATATCTTCGCCTTTAATATGGCATTGGATATCATGCAAAATGAGGATCCTGAACCACAATCTATTAAAGATTGTCAAAATAGAAATAGTTGGCCAAAATGGAAAGAAACCATATAGGCAGAGTTGAATTCCTTAGAAAAATGAAAAGTGTTTGGACCTGTAGTTCGAACCCCTAAAAATATAATCCCTGTAGGATACAAATGGGTCTTTGTAAGAAAAATGAATGAAAACAATGAAATTATAAGATACAAAGCTCGACTCGTAGGCCAATGCTTCAAAGACCTGGAATTGATTATGAGGAAACATATTCTCCCGTAATGGACACCATCACATTTAGATTTTTAATAAGTTTGACTGTGTCACAAATGCTCGATATGCGCCTTATGGATGTAGTAACTGCATATCTGTATGGTTCACTTGATAATGACATACACATGAAAATCTCTGAAGGATTTAAAGTACCAGAAGCAAATGATTCATTCCCCAAAACAATGTTCTCAATTAAATTGTAAAGATCATTGTATGGATTAAAACAATCCGGACGAATGTGGTATAATCGCCTTAGCGAATATTTGTTGAAAGAATGTTATAAAAACGATGATGTATGTCCTTGTGTTTTCATAAAGAAAATAAATATATGATTTGCAATTGTGGCAGTTTATGTTAATGATTTAACCTTATAGGAACTCCTGAAAAGCTCAACAAAACTGCAGATTATTTAAAAAATGAATTTGAGATGAAAGATTTGGGAAAAACCAAATTCTGTCTTGGATTACAAATTGAACATTTCCCAGAAGAATTATTTGTTCATCAATCTTCTTATACAGAACAAGTCTTAAAGTGTTTTTATATGGATAAAGCACATCCATTGACATCGCCTATGGTCGTTCGATCACTTGAAGTGAAAAAAGATCCATTTCGCCCACTTGAAGATGAAGAAATAACTCTTGGACCTGAAGTACCATACTTAAGTACAATTGGTGCATTAATGTATCTTGCAAATTGCACACGATCGGACATAGCTTTGTCTGTAAATCTCCTTGCAAAATATAGCTCTGCACCGAGTCAAAGACATTGGAATGGTGTTAAACATATTCTTCGTTACCTAAAAGGTACTATTGACATGGGATTATTTTATTCACGAAAATTAGGATCGTCTTTAGTGGGATATGCAGATGCAAGTTATCTCTCCGGTCCACATAAAGCTAAATCAAAAACAGGATATGTGTTTACACGTGGATGAACAGCTATATCATGGAGATCTGTGAAGCAAACATTGACATCAACATCTTCAAATCATTCTGAAATTATTGCAATACACGAAACAAGTTGAGAATGTGCATGGTTGAGAAACATGACATATCATATCCAAGCATCATGTGGATTACCTTCAAGAAATGATAGTCCAACAATATTGTATAAAGACAATGCAGCTTGTATTGCACAACTCAAAGGAGGCTACATCAAAGGGGACAGGACAAAGCATATTTCTTCATAATTCTTCTATACACACGAGCTTCAGAAAAATGGTGACATCGATGTTCAACAAATTCGCTCAAGTGACAATTTGGCCGACTTATTCACAAAAGCATTGCCGACATCCACATTCAAGAAATTGGTGCACGAGATTGGGATGCGTCAACTCAAAGATCTTCAATGATTAATATTAGGGGAGTAGCTGTACTCTTTTTTCTTAGTCCAAATTTTGTCCCACTGGATTTTTCTGACAAGGTTTTAATGAGGCAGTATTTTCTTAATACTCCAAAACTTTAACAATTACTGTACTCTTTTTTCTTTTCATTTGATATTTTGTCCCATTGGGTTTTTATCAAACAGTTTTTAGCGAGACAGTTATTGTAGAAATAGTCATCAAAGAGGGAGTGTTGTAAAATTATGAGATAATTATTGATGACTATTTAGACTTATCAGAATACTTAGTCTTATCAGTATATTTAGATAAACATTGTTTGATTGTATCCAAATCTCTTTGTAACCTACTTTTGAATCTGGTAAATATAGGTCCATAGTTATAATGAAACAGACAATTTAACTTCGCATCTCTTATGTTTTTCTTCTCTTCTTTCTCTAGTTTCATAACAATTTACATTTTTTTAAACATTATTTAAAATTTTAAATATAAATTAAATTTAAAAACATAAACATAAAATAAAATAATAAGATTAGGGTCCCCGTCCTGGTTTCCCAATGGAGCGAGACGAGGTCGAGGTATTTTGTCATCCCTAAATCTATTGGCCATTTTGACATTTTTTATACCTTTTATTTTTTTATTTTTATTCTCAAGATTGTTTCGTAATCTTTCAGTTTATGACGTCTCTAAAGATGACCATTGTGGATCTATATGGCAGGTGAAGCCCACACCAGTGTAACGTCCCCTATTTCTCCTGGGGACTTCAACATCATTGGTTCTCGTCCTAAATGATTGCGGCTAATATAGTTTTCGGGAGATGAGGAGAGAATGTGGAAACTGCGGAGAATTTGTCAAGTGTATGTGGATTATTTTGTGTGTATTCTCAATCAGAAAGGCATCTCACAATGAGACGCTCCTCTAGCGCCAATCTGTTAATGACAAAAAGTGATATTGCACTTTCTATGACCAACTTTTTTAGAGTGATTTGTCAAACTGAAATAAATCAAATCGATTGTATGTATAAAAAGAGAAAAATGAAGATTTCTTGGACCAATAGTGTGTTTGAAAGGGTTTTTTTGAGGTCCAAAAGCACTTCTTAAAGAGCAAAGGTGCTTTTGGTTATATTTATGATTGTTTGGTTAAAGTCAATAAGCACTTTTTGATTGAAAAATAGCTTAAAAAATTGTTTTAGATTAGATCAATTTTTGAACTTTTCTAAAAATTTAATTGAACTTTGACGGAAAGTTGTAATTACATTTAATGAACTTAAAAATTAACAAATATATATATATATATAATTTATTTACCACATTAATTATTTATAAAAAATTGTCACTTCATATATTTATATAAAGTGAAACAATATATTTACGTGTTAAATAATGTAATACAAATTACACATAATTATATGTTTGATTTAAATAATTAATTAATTTTAAGTAATATAATATGTACTAAAATAATTATGTTATTATAAGTAATATATCAATTTCAAAAGTTCTTATAGGAAATAAAAAATATTATTTATTTTAAAAATAATAATATGAGATATATAATAATTAATTCATTGTTTAGTCAAATATACTAAAATAATTGTGTAATTATAATTAAATTAATAGATTAATTATAATAGTTATTATAGGATATTAAAAAATATTTAAAAATAAGAATAACTAATTACTATTTAGTCAAATAGATATAAAGTTTATACAAAAATACTTTTATAGTTATACAACCAAACACTCAATTTAATATTAACTAAGACTTTTGAATTCATATACAAACAGTCAACAACTTTTTAACAAAAGTTCTATTGCCAAAAATTCTACTCCCAAAAGTTCTAGTGCTAAAACCAATGTTTTAAAACCGACCCGGGCAAAACCAGGAAAAGTGAAAGGGTCTCGGTGATTTTAAAAAATAAAAAAATTAAAAATGTACAAAAAAATTAAAAATGAAAAATAAGGTTTTGAAAATCACAAAATTGCTCAAAAGTAATTTTTTGGTTTTTCGTTCTTTAATCCATTTCGTGCAAGGAGAGAGATGAATTTCAATAGTCGATTATAATTAATTGTGGAAAGAAATGATTTTTAAACCAATAAAACAGGAAGCGGGTCAACGGGTTTCTCAAAACCCCAAGGGTCAACAGCGGGGTTTTGAGCGAGGTTTTAAATAGAGGATTTTTTTACATAACCACCCGATTTTGGGACCGATTCCCGCTTATTCGGTTGACTTACGTGGCCAGCCGAGTCTGATAACACTTGCTAAAAACTCTACTCACAATATCTGTGCCAAACCTTAAGTCTATGTCCTACTCTTTGGTGTGAAAATTTTACAATGAGGGACTCTTGCCCTTTTGCGCTGTTTAACCCCTTTTATATAGTTCAAGAAGTGTGGGACTGATGCCCTCAGACGCATCAATCAATTGTGACCCTTATTAGGGTGGGATTCACTCAAATGCTTTGGTTGGATTCTAGTTGGTTAAGTAATGGAGTGTGGTGCCCCAGCAGGCATATGCGAGTTGGTAAGGCCTGAGGTGACGTGAGGAGAAATCTTCCGGCAACGCAGATTCGATTCTCGTGTGGGGCAAACTTTCACTGAAATATTGTGGAGGTCTGTTCTGGGGGTTGGCCTTTTGGCTCTCTTCCTCATGTCAATGCCACTCGTGCATATCTCTCGATTTACAACCCGAAATCTGGTCGAGGCCTCGACAGCGTGGTGGAGGCTTCGCCGAGACTTTCCCTTATCTAAGTAATGGAGTGTGGTAGTGCCATCATGGAGCTTGATTGGTAGCCTGTTGACCTAAACCATCTTGTCAAGGTGGTAGGCGAGGAGTGAAGGGCGGTGTACGCAATGTTCGAGATCACTGAATTGCAGGAATCATTATTGATGACAGTCATGTCGTTGCAGCTCTGGGACAAAACGTTGATTGATCATTATTCAACGGTCGATCAATCCTGCATTGATTTCTTAGAAATAGAATGCGCTCTCGAATTTTAAAAATTTTACTACCAACATGTGCTCGACCTTCCTCGTTAGCTTATAACAGGGGTATTGTTTTTTTTCTTTTGTCCCATGATTTCAATTTTGCCTTTTTCTCCATAGGTCCCATCCGACCTATCATCCAGCTTGGAATTTTCCGTAGATGATATGGAGATATGGCATAACAAACTAGATGAGAGGTCATGATGATAAGGAGTGTCTCCACGGGAAGGTTCATATGAGGACGTGGATACCAAAATTAAAAGATTAGATCATGTTTCACATAATTATTCAACGTTAGGGTTAGGGACCATTTGTGCGATATAGCCTTTAGACATCCTATAATCAACTATGATATTGACACAGCTGCCGAATAGTATTTATTGCATGTGCCAAACTGCCAATCCGACTTTTATCCAAAGTTTGGACGGTTTGATAATATATTTATTGCACGCACATATATAGTTTTGTTGTTTGTTTCCATGGTAGTTGCCCAGTAGCAGTTATGCATACCATGAAAAAGAAAATGGGAAAAAATGAAAGAAATATACATACATATATATAGAAATTAAGCAATTAATTGAGACAAAGTCAAGAATCAGTTGACTATTTCGTTAGGGTTTGACATATATAAGAATCATGACGGATTCAGTATTCACAACCTCCTCAACTTCCAACTAATAGAACAGACCATTAACATTAAATATATTAGTGAAAAATAATTTATTAGTGTATCGTTTTTTTGCGTTGGGATCCGAATGTATGCTCTATTATGATGATGGATTAAGGCGGTGAACAGATTTTGGAGATGATCAGTAGATAAAGATAATCGATTGAGGAGGTGAACAGATTTTGGAGATGATTGGTTGATAGAGATAGATTGCAAATTTTGAAGGAGAAGATTTTGTTTGGAGAGAAATTAAATTAGAGATATAGTGACATGCGAACATTTAATTATTTTTTCTTCCTGTAACGGAGAAAACTTTCTACAGTCGTAATTATATTATGACTAATGTTATTCATAATCAGCACTACCGTAGTCAGTCTAAATAACAATTAATCTTAAATGTAGAGTTTTAGATCATATTCAAAAGAACATATTAATACTACATAATTGTTAAATGAATTAACTACGTTAGTTACTAATTATGAATAATTTTATTTTCTAGCGACAAGTGAACTCAAATCTTGTAATGTTGAAGGTCAGGATGTTACGAAAATGGCAAAGTCTTAAATGATCTTCTCTTTCCAACTAATTTTTATTTTTATATTTTGGCAAAGAGAGAACAATTTAAATTATGACAACTTTCCTTTCTTGCCATCTATTTCATGAATAGTATAGTTCCATTAATTGATTTTGGGATATATATTAATTGAAGTTTCAATACTTAGCACTGATCACTATCATATGGTGTTTCGGAGGGGCAGATGGCCCAATGATTAGATCATCTTCACTGTCCAGTCAAAATTTCTCATTTCGACAAATTTCAAATATCAAATAAAAGAGAATGAAAAAGGGTTTTATATCATAGGAACTTTAATTGGGAAATACACAAACATAAGATAGAAAAACATTGGATAAATCAATAGAAGTTGCATTGGGAAATGTATACTAACACAAGTCAAATGATTTTTGCAATTCCAAGAAAATTTTGTTCTGTTGACTTTGGTTGGAATTTATTCTGCAAACTTATGGTTCACCAAGAAATTTCGAGAGGTGGAGTCTAATGCCATCTAGACCGGTATTATCTCAAATTATATAATTGTATAGATGTCGGATATTCATAGGATAGCACACGCTTTTATCGCCATTCAGTAATTTATCAGCAATGATGAGATTAGCTGCTTCTGTGGGATGGTATGCATCCCAAAATACATAGTTTGATCGATCGTCACACAGTACTGCAGAACTCACACTAGAGTTTGTCCTCTTAAAACAAAGAAATGGCGGAATATATCCTCCACAACACGGACCATCATTATTCACAAATCCTACCAAACATTCACAATTAATTAGTTAGCGTTCGACCAAGAGATAAAACCAAGTATTTATGTCTCTGATCTTACCATATTTGGGAAAATTGAGGATGATTTCTCTGAAAATATCATAGGAATTGGCATACACAAAGATTGCATTACGTCCCATGTTGTTATTCATCCGGTCAAGCTCATCCTTTAGTTTCTTATTGTAACCTCGTACTAAAGCATTTACCTTAGCTGAGCATTTTCCACCTAGAATATTAAGGCTGACGGTGCGAATAAAGGGTATGCATCCAAGAGGTCCAATGTTAACAACGACAAATTTTCGTGCTCCTAACCTATATAGTTTCTTTTCGTAACCAAAAAAATTCAAATAATCAGAACGTTGCAAAGTAAAATAGCCAAAACCAAAGAACATTTAATATGGTACCTTAAGCTGTATGGTGAAATTGGAAATCATGAAATCTTGGAATAGTGTTGGAGAAACCTTGTCACTGAATAATGGAATGGAAGGTTGGAAATAATTCAAAACATCATTTGATCCAATTGTTAAGGAAAAGATTGAGTTTTTTAAGATAATATTTGTCGTGTTTTCTCCAACCATTTTAACCATATATGATCTGGTTTGCTCGAAATTGCTGATTTGTTGAGTCAGTGGCACTCTTCCTATCTGATGAGAAATTAATTTAAGTACTCGTCAATGATTTTTTCATAATTATTATTAGAAAAAGAAAAAAGAAAAAAAAAAAAACAGACTACAGTCTACAGACAAAGAGGGTTCCAGTCTGATCCAAGATCCCTGAGGCTCCTGAAGCATAATTGATTCCAGCACGAAAGGCGGTGGCAGCTGAAGTATTCGGGGCTAGGTATGGTGGAGGAAATGATGTGCCTCCCAGAGCTTCACCTAAACAGACGATAATTAATTGAAACTGTGAACAAGAATAAGGCTGTCGTACGTTTAGATTTAGTAGGAGTAATGTAAAATAAATTACCGACAATGTCAGCTATGGTACGACCATTAGTGAATCTCCCGGTAGGTTGTCCACCGGACGTACTAAAATCGATGCCATAAGGAGGAGAGTCTGCCTTAGATAAGGTGAATAAGTAATTGTTGTTGCCAGCATCTACCAAAGAGTCTCCAAAAATAAATGCTGTGAAACAAAAGCAGGGACAAACATTACTTAGAGATAAAGTAATAATAATCAAGACTAATGCAGGAATCTCCATTGTTAATGGTAAATGGTTCACATTGATGAATATAAATATACAAATAATTTGCATGACCTGATACAAAATGGTACAGTTTGAACAGGTCTAGCTATGTGAATTGGTCCATATATCATATCATCAGCAGATACTGAATATGATCTGACGATTTTTTAATCTTGCATCTTCTTGTGAACATAAAATGACATACTGCCTCTTGGTAGTTTTTTGTGATGGAGTTTGCATTTTTTGAAACAAGTTAAAAAATTAGTTCGGGGGGGGGGGGGGAACTGGGGAATAAGAATATATTTTCTTTATTTTTTAATTTTTTTCTTATTTATTTATTTATTTTCATTTTTTTTTAAAACTTAGGGGTTAGAATTAGAAAGTTTAAGAACTTACGACACATTTTAAAAAAATTTGGGACCTCTACTGCAAATTCTTCTTTTATTTGTCTTTTTTGCTATTTTAGTTATTTTAAGTTGGAGGGCAAAATTGTTAGAAATAACTATCTGTGTGAGTTACTGAAAAGTTGAGAATGATAAGTGCACACAAAATTGAATGGAGACGAAATTGAGATAACCTTCAAAGGTTGGGAACCTTGAGTGTAATTTATCCTTTCATTTATAGCGGAATGGTCCATAACCTATCCATTTAGATGCGCAATTGGTCATTTTTGACGGATTCCGTTAAAAATCCGTTAAAAACTTATTATTTAGGTGCACAAATGATCCCTCTCTTTTTTTTGTCTTTATTAGTAGGGGTAAAATTGTCAAGTTACATTTTTTTTTTCTTTTTTTCAATTGGCGCAAATGTTCCATACCTTAGTTTTAATTAAAGAAATTTGTAATTGGATTCCTAACTTTTGCAAAAAATAAAAATGGGTCCGATACTTTTTTTTTTTAAATTAAAAGAAACTAAATTTTTTTTAAACCGGTAAATATTTTTTGGACCCAAATCACCCAACCCATTTATCTACCCAACCACCACCCCATCCAACCCCACCCCCACACCCTCTGCCGGAAATGGGGAGAATTTCCACCATTTTCCTCCCCAGCAAATACCCCACCCTATTTGAAAATCTGACCAAAGATTGGGAGGAAGGGGAAATCCCCCCTATGGTCGCGAAACCAGGGAGAAATCTCCGTGGTTTCGTGAGAATTTCTTGCGAAACCAGGGAGATTTCGGCGTGAAACAAAGGGGGAGAAATCCTCCTATTCGTGGTGGCCAGAAACAAGGGAGGATTTCTCCCCCTTATCTACATGGTATTGATCCCCAGAGCACCAACAATATTGAAAACGAAGCCTATTAATCAACTGAAACTTCAAGCAGATACACGTACACTTCAAAGAATACCGAATATATCAACACACCAATAACATTTAGCTTAAACTCAAGCACAAAAATGGAAAACAACATTTGACCGAAGCGACCTTAAAGATTGGGTATGCATGCACCACAACTGGATTCTCATTATTCCTTCCATGTTTATCCTGTGTAATTACACGAAGCTTAAGCTCTTTCCTGTCTCCTCCAGAGAAGAAAATGGCCATATTACGCTGTATAATGAGACCATCATGGCTGTCCCGGACTTTTCTGTGACTATCCCTAATACTTCGTGGGTGCCTTCCCATATAAGTTTCGGCCATTTTTCCCAGGGAGGGGGGAGGGGGAGAGAAATCCCCCATTGTTTCCGGCCACCGCGAATAGGGGGGATTTCTCCCCCCTTGTTTCGCAGTGAAACAAAGGAGAAGTCGCAAGAAATCCTTGCGAAACCAGGGAGATTTCTCCCTAGTTTCGCGACTAGAGGGAGGATTTCTCCTCCCCCCCCCGAGGTTTCTTACGGCAACCGTAGAGGAGAAATCCCCTCCTCTCTGGTCGGATTTTCAAATGGGGGGTAGGGTGGGGTATTTGCTGGGGAGGAAGATGATGGAAATTCTCTCCATTTTCGGCAGAGGGTGAGGTGGTGGTTGGGTAGATAAATGGGTTGGGTGATTTGGGTTTCAAAAATATTTACCGGCCCAAAATTTTTTAGTTTTTTTTTAAATTTTTTTAAAAAATTAAAGTATCGAACCCATTTTCATTTTTTGCAAAGGTTAGGAATCCAATTGCAAATTTCTTTAATTAAAACTAAGGTTAGGAACCATTTGCGCTAATTGAAAAAAAAAAAATATAACTTGACAATTTTACCCCTACTAATAAAAACAAAAAAAAATGTGAGGGACCATTTGTGCACCGAAATGATAAGTTTTAACGGATTTTTAACGGAATTCCGTCAAAAAAAGACCAATTGCACACCTAAATGGATAGGTTAGGGACCATTCCGCCAAAAATGAAAGGTTATGGACCATTTGCGCACTAATATCATATACATTATGGATCATTTGCGGCAATTTTCCTTAATATATAGAGAAATTTGTATAAATGGTCCCCTAACGTATTCACTTAGTGCGTGCAAATGGTCTAGAACCTATGAGTTTAGGTACGAAATTAGTCCTCTTGGACGAAATCCATCAAATATCTCTGTTAGTTGCACGCATCTCTATCACTGTCTTATGTTTTGCTTTTAATTTAGGGAAAAAACATCTCTTCACTATATTTTGATTTATGTTAAATCCCACCAAATACAACCTCAACTTATCTGCCTATATCATGTATACAAAAACCAAATTTCACAAAAGTTCCTAATATTTTGGTTTCTTTTAAATCCCACCAATGAGCTATTCTTTGTATTTCTTTCCGGCAATGGTTACTGTTAACTTCCCCATCATTTTTGTAATTGTCACCATAATCCAATGGCTTATCCACATAAGTAAAGATACAATGTTGTGATTGATGAACTCCAATAACAAGCTTCGTGAAGAAAACATGTATCTTAAGAACAATAGCAATGAATTTCCTTGAAAGATTTGATTTTTGGAATTTATATGCAAAGTTATTATTATGTGGATGATGGGTTGAGGTTTTACAATGGATGAAGAAGGGTTGCCATGTTAATGCACTTTCATTTGTTATTAATGAATGAGAACAATTTCATCTTCTTGGTTTCATATTGTCCATGAAAAAAATTGTAATAGTTTTAGAGATGGTGCATAGACAAAACAAAATGTGTACTTCTAGAGCACAAAAGGTCCTAAACGTATGTAGATAGGTGCGCAAATGGTCATAAACATATGTAGTGATGTATGGAAATAATCCCAAACAATTGAAGATTGGTGCATATATTGTCCCTAATGTTTGCTCGTTAGGTGTGAATTTGGTTCCATATGTATTGAATTAGATATGCAATTAGTGAATGAGAAAAAGAAATCTCAGACCGGTTTTCATTTGTTCTGCACATCTCTCAACACAAACTGTACCATTCAATCATACCATAGTCCATCATCAATCCAACAATAAAACAACCTGAACTGCATACATACAAATGCAACAAAATAAGAAATATTGGAAAAGGAAATTAACATTCCAACTTTCTACTAACCATACAATTGCAATCAAACAAGACGTGAACCAAAACCAAAAAACTGAACCACATCATATACATTATAGATTTTTATGCCATTAGCAAGAACATTCAATAATTTGTCCTAACATCAGTAGTGCTAACAAATTTCCAACAATTTTGAAAGTTCAAAAATGAGCAATAAAAAATGAAAAAATGAACTCAATCTACATTTCAGCAGCAAAAACCATTTCAACAATAATTATCATCTTCATATCTTCATTGTTCTACACCTCACTACACAAGAATCATTCACATGTAATTTGTTCGCCAATGAGAGTTGTTTTTTATTTTATAGTTTTTGTATTATTTCATCTTCTAAAATTTCGTCCAAACAAGGCCTTCTAATTGACATGTTGTGAAAAGACATTTTTGCCCTTGAATTAAAAACAAAACATAAGACAGTGATGGAGACGTTCGCAACTAAAAGAGTTATTTGATGTATTCCATGTTCAGGACCTTTGTGCCAAAAATGAAAAGTTAGAGATCATTTGTGCCGCAATTTCCCTTAATATATATGACATAATAAGTTTCTAAGTAATAAGCATAAGATAATTTTTTTTTATCATAATATAGAAATTGTATATGATCATTCGTGGTTGTCATTTTTCAAAACAAAAGAAATCACGGAAAACATTCTGCAATCAAATATGGTTTTGCACGCAAAAGAAAACGTCGACATTTCTATATTCAAATTTAATTCTCAATAAAATTATTTAGTATTTATTTTTAAATTAATAAGAAAATTTGTCAATTTAAAAGTTTCATTAATTACAAATTTCAACTTCAGTATAAGTTCGAAAAGACCTTTCTCAAAGAAGTTCAAATTTGGGATTTTTTTAAACAATTTTTTTGATAAAAAATTACTTATTGACTTTAGCCAAACAACAATTTAATCAAAACAACTTTTGTCACCCCAAAAAGTGCTTCTGGAGTTTAAAAAGTCTTTCTAAACACACTTTTAAGTCAAAATACTAGTTAATAACACGTGCTTTGCACGTGATTTTTTAATAATATCGTGAATCTATTTTTGTTTGTTGAAATTTTTAAATAATAAAAGTTCGATAATTATTTTTTTATTTTATCTATTCAACTCTCAATCAATACCTCATGTTTAAAGATTTTAGAAACTATCAATTTGTTTGAAAATTCGAGAAAAATAATGGAGTACTAAACGTGATTAATCATGAACTTTTGAAAAATGGTCGAGACAGTAATAAGCAAGTAAATTATAGTTTTTCAAGAACTAAAATTTTGGGTTTATATTCCATCTGATTGCCGCCATTTGAACTTCAAATTAGTCATCGGTAACTTTTTTTCTGTGCTAATAGTCCAAATATATCATTTTAAACTTTTATAATGAAAGTTCAAGCATAAATAAACTAAAATTGGCATTTCCACATAAGTGGACACGTTGATAAGCCAAGAATAATTAGTAATCCATATCCATACTTTCTACATCTATTTTTCATGTATAAGAGTTAAGGCATCAGTAAAAGTTCCATTTACAATTTTATAGCTTGATGTACTTTTATAAGTGAAGCAACACATCTCTATAAATTTGGTCTTCAGCACTATAATTTTAACAAAAGTCACGCTTCTTCAATTTCTAGAAAATATAGATGCTCCACTTCCAATGCCAATGTGTGGTGATGTTAATTTTCTAAATATCTTTTATTCTAGGGATTATGTATAGATATCTATTTTTTGGGTTATGTGTTTTCAATGTAAGGTGTTCAAAAGTTTTCAATTTTACCCGCCATTTTCACCATCGTTGAAAAAATTATAAACTTATTGATGATAAAATTCACAATAAATATATTATTCATCTTCATTTTCATATGGCAAAACTTTCCTTGATGACATGGCACTATCAACAAATATTACAAAATTCATCTCCATTCGACAAATCTTGTCAACACCAAACAATCTCTCCAACAATTCCTCCTCCAACTGCGCCTCCGCCAAGAAACTCATGTCCACCATCATTGTCATAACGCACCCCAAAGTCAAGCGCAGAATTGCGGTGGCGATTGCTAAGCTATCAATATCAACATCTATTTCAAGATAATCATGCCATTTGTGATAATAACAATTCAGGACTTTATCTAATAGGCACGCAAAGTAATTTTCTACTACAATTTTCACTATACATAATCTCTTCATAATTTTGTTTACAATCTTAAACCTACTGTAGCGAAAAGCATCGTTAGAGTTACATGCTAGTATTTTCAATTAATTATATTCAATTCATGAAATGAAGGGGTGTTGTAGATGGATAGGTGAAGAATTTTAAACCTTAATTAAGATTTAATTGAACTAATTTTAAAGACAATTTAAATTAATTAATGGCAATTTGAAAAATCTAAAATATATGAGAGGATATTTTGGTCCACAAATATTTCTCCATTTTAGAGCCTTTTAGAATTAGTGTGTACACACACACACTAGTGTGAGCACGTGCGATGCACGTGATGTCTCGTTAATTAAGAACATAATAGTATTTATTATATTTTTATTTTACAAATTGAGATATTGGTAATTTAAGTGGAAAAAAATTAAATATTAAAAAATAAGGCGATTAAAACCTAAATATAAGTATGCTTATAACTTAAAACTTGATTTATTAAAAATTTTCACAATAGATGACTCAAACATATGATAAAATTGAATTCAATTTACTTCATAAAAGCCACTATTCTTAAGTACAATATTCTCCGAATTTTCATTCCTTCTCGAAGACTAAGTTCATTTTTTGTATAATATTCTAATAACATAAAGAAAGCCGAATGCTTTTACATTAAGAAATTTCACATTTGCTCCATAATAAGACTATGGGCACAAATATCTACAACAACATCTGTACATTAATTTCAATTTTTTTCAAATAACTTAAATAAAAGATAAAAAGAAGGTTGAATTGAGGTTACACCATCAAATATTTTGGTTTTCAAGAACGACAAATTAGGCTTCTTCGGTAAGTGTACCAATTCAATCATCACAGTGTTTAGTGGCAGAATAAAAAGTTCATAAAAATCTTCTTTGCTGCTTTAATTGAAGCTCTAGAGATAATCAATAAGTTAATTGATCAAATCGTTTCATGTTCGAATTTAAACTCTTAAAATAATATTATTTCTAAAAGTAAATAAATCACGTTGCAGTTGTTAATTAAGCATACTAGTGAATGTTGTATATATTTGATGCAAGTTAGAGATTGTGGGCCACAAATGTGTAAAAAAGTAAACAAGTCAATAAACATATTAATTACAATTAAAATTGTTTTATAACTACCCATGTGTAAAAAGTAGCATCTTAAATACAAATTTCTAAAGTACTAAATCAGTAAATAGAGTTTGCATTGCTAATGTACAAACAAGTCATTTTCAAAAATAATACTCTAGAGTTGCATTAATATTCAAAAAGAAATGACAATAAAATTTATATACGACATTTTGTTATTTATTTAGGATCAATTTGCGCCAATTTTCCTAAAAATTAAGCTAAAATGTGAAGAATACAAGTGGAGCTTTAATATTTATAATTAATAAACAAATAATCAATTAACAAAAGTATTTGAATATCAAGTTTGTAACAAAATTATTATTTTATGTTGTAACAATAAAATAAAAATTTTAAATTTAAATAATAAAATTACTTAATAATAATAAAATAATTTTATTTAACATATGTATTAATAATTATGAGCTTAAATTTTAGTTATTTTATAATAGTTCGTAAAATATACAAAACAATTTAGTACAATATCAATTTGGTCAATAAAGTGTCAATTAAAAAAAGGAACTCGTTAGTTTTTTAAATTTTTTATAAAAAATAAAATTATCGAACCCATTTGCACCTTTTGCAAAGATTATAAATCCAATTACCATTTTTTCTAATTAAAACTAAGGACATATTTGTATTTTTCATCAAATAAGGACCAATTACGCACCAAAACACATAGGTTAGAGGTCTTCTGTGTAAAAAAAAAAAAAAAAACGTTAGGGATGATTTCTATATTGAGAACAAAGGTGAGGGACCATTTGAGCCAATTTCCCTTTTGGTTGACCATTTTAAATAATAATCCAAACATTCACACTTTTAATATAGGTAAATATACAAAATAATTTAGTAAAATATCAATTTGGTCAATAAAGTATCAATTAAAAAAAAGAAACTCGTTAGTTTTTTTAATTTTTTATAAAAAATAAAATTATCGGACACATTTGCACATTTTGAAAAGATTAGAAATTCAATTACCATTTTTTCTAATTAAAACTAATGGTATATTTATCTTTTTCATCAAATAAGGACCAATTGCACACCAAAATACATAGGTTAGATGTCTTCTTTGTAAAAAATAAACGTTAGGCATGATTTCTATACTGAGGACAAAAGTGAGGAACATTTGCGCCAATTTTCCTTTTGGTTGACCATTTTGAATAGTAAACCAAACCTTCACACTTTTAATATGGGTAGGAAATAAGAGAGAGACTTGTAGAATGAACAACAAATGGAAGAGGATTGGGACCTCTTCCCTTTGCTAGCATGTTAATCTATACTACATCTAAAAGACATTAAAAGAGAGAAACATTTTTGGACCAAATTATCATCACTCATATTCTAGATTTTCAATATATCCTTGATTAATTTAAAAAGCCTTTAAAATTGGTTCAATTAAATCTTAATTAATTAAGGCTTTTAAAATTCTTCACCTATACATCTATATCTAGCAATTAAATCTTAATTAATTAAGGCATTTAAAATCTTCACCATCTACATCTAAAATGCTCTAAAAATGAGAAATATTTTTGGACCAAAATATCCTCACTCATATTTTAGAATTTTCAATTTACCCTTAATTAATTTAAAAAGCCTTTAAAGTTGTTTCAATTAAATATTAATTAATTAAGACTTTTAAAATTCTTCACCTTTATATCTATATCTAACAATTAAATGTTAATTAGTTAAGGCCTTTAAAATTCTTCACATATACATCTATCTACATCTAAAATGCCCTAAAAAAGAGAAATATTTTGGACTAAAATATTCTCACTCATATTTAAGAATTTTCAATTTACCCTTGATTAATTTAAAAAGTCTTGAAAATTGATTCAATTAAATCTTAATTAATTAAAATCATTAAAATTCTTCGCATATACATTTATACACACCCATTCATTTCATGAATTGAATATAATTAATTGGAAACACTAGCATCCAACTCTAATAATCACACATCACTCCAATTCAGTGTTGTATCAATTTATTCATGAATCGGATGCTTTTTGTAAAAATAGGTTTAAGATCGTAAAAAAATTGTGAAAAACCATGGATCATGAAAACTATAGTAGAAAATTACTCTTCGTGCCTATTAGGTAAAGTCTTGAATTGTTATTATCACAAAGGGCATAATTATCTTGAAATAGATATTGATATTAGTGGCTCAACAATCGCCACCGCAATTTTGCGCTTGGCTTTGGGTGCATTACGGCAGGGACGGTGGACATGAGTTTATTGTGGATGCGCAATCGGAGGAAGAATTACTCGGAGAGATTGTTTGGTGTTGTTAGGATTTGTCAAATGGATGTGGATTCTGCAACAATTATTAATAATGCTATGCCATCAAGGAAAGTTTTGCCCTGCGAAGATAAACGTGAAAATGAAGATGAATAATGAGTTTTATTGTAAATTTTATCATCGATAATTAAGTTTATGATTTTTCTCAATCATGGTAAAATTAAAAAAACTCTTGTATACATTACATATCTGTAATTTTGTATATCTTACATTGCCCTAATAGATACATAATCTTTAGAATAAAGGATATTTTAAAAACCAACATCATCACACAGTGACAGTGGAGCACCAAGTGAATAAAGTTGTAAATGGAACTTTTACTTATGCCTTAACTTTTATACACGAAAGATAAATGTACAAAGAATATATATGAGTTACCAATTATTCTTAGCTTATCAACGCATTCCCTTATGTGGAAATGCTAATTTTAGTTTCTCTATGTTTGAACTTTCGTTATAAAAGTTTAAAATAATATATTTGGACTGTTATTTTTAAATTGAAATACTTTTCTTACAATCTGTTAATTTTTAAATGTGATGGTACTTGAAGTTTTTAAGGCTTTTACAATAATTTTATATAAAAACGACATCTAATATATCAAGTGTACATATATTAACAAAAATCAACTTCAAGCACAAAAAAGGTAACTAAAGACTGATTTCAAGTTCAAATGGCTGGCAATCAGACGGAATATAAACCCAAAATTTTTAATTCTTGAAAAACTATAATTTGCTTGCTTGTTGCTGTCTCGAGCCTCTTTTCAGAAGTTCATGATCAATCATATTTAGCACTCAATTGTTTTTCTTGAATTTCCAAACAAATTGTCAGTTTGTGTAATTTTTTAATCCAAGTGACCCTAGGTACTAATTGGGAGTTGGATAGATAAAATAACAAAATAGCTATCGAACTTTTATTATTTAAAAATTTCAACAAACAAAAATAAATTCACAATATCATTACAATATCACGTACAAAGCACGTGTTCTTAACTAGTATATATAAAAAAAGGATAATCATCAGTAAAAGTCAACACATTTTTCTACCCAAAACGTCTTTCACATATTACAGAATAATAATATATATAAATAAATATTAAATTAAATTAATTAATTGCACAATTTCATGTAATTAATAATCAGATTTAATGTGTAGATCGGATGAGATTTTCAATTATTCATTTGTTAAGTAATTGCCTAACTTCAGTTAATTAATTATCAGTATTCCAAAATAGTGTAAATAGAACCGCCGGTCCAACTTCTCGATGTTTTGAATTTTCCATGATACTCGGTAAAAATGAATAAAATTATGAATTGACATTTTCAATTAAAAAATACACATATTCCAGAACAAGATAAATTCACTTTAAACCCATCTCATCCAACCGATATAAAAGAAGAATAGTCATCAGTAAAAGTCAATACATTTTTCCACCCAAAATGTCTCCCACATATTACAGAATAATAATATATATAAACAAATATTTAATTTAATTAATTAATTGCCCAATTTTATGTTATTAATAATCAGATTTAATGTGTAGTCCGGATGAGATTCTCAATGATTCATTTGTTAAGTAATTACCCAACTTCAGTTAATTAATTATCAGTATTCCAATACAATATAAATAGTACCGCCAGTCCAGCTTCCCAATATTTTGAACTTTCTATTATACTCGATAAAAATAAAATGACATTTTCAATTAAAAAATACACATATTCCATAATAAGATAAATTCACTTTAAACCCACTCATCCAACCGGTATAAATGAAGACGTTGGAACACATAACCTCAGTTGTTCTGTATTTTTTCCTGCATTGACAAAAAAATATGCTCCACAAACTTCTTGCAAATCAATTCTTCACGTGAATATGGTCAGACGATGTAACTTCATCAGTGAAATAGACTCTACGAAGACTCAATGGAGGTTAAATGTTAGGGTTGTAAGGGTTTGGGAGGTTGCTTGCTTTGACAATAAGGCAGAAACGAGCAGCCTAGAGGTGGTTTTCACAAATGCACCGGTTTTTACGTGCTTATGCTTTTCTATTATTTAAATATTGTATTTTTTTTCGTCTCTTCCATGGTATAGTCAAGATTAAGATGTGTTCTTCCATGGTACATGATTTTTTATGTTGTTTTCTTTTAAGATTCGTAATATAGAACATGCACTTTTCATATACTTTATATAAATTTTATGTTATGTTGTCAACTATTTTCTTTAAAAAAAAAAAAAAAAAATCTGTCTTTGAAAAAAAAAGGAAGAAAGAACATAACATTTACCAAGTTATGAATTTGCTCTAAATATATAGCTTTTATAAATAGATAGAATAATTAGCTAGAAGCGTATTTTAATTAATGAGCGATAAACAGAACATTTACTAATTGGAGTTTTATTATCAAATAAATCAACATAAAAGCTTAATTATTAAAAAAGAAAACATATTTATCATTCAATGACAAAATTAAAAATAAAATATTTAATTTGGTTATCAATCGTTAGATTGACAGAATAGTAATATCAAAAATTTATTTGGACTTGAATGGGAAGGAGAAAATGTATAGTCAACAAAATAATAATCCTAATAAATTCTTGAGACATTAATCTTAAGATTATATTCGAATAAAAAAAATATTATGTACTTAATAAATGTTTTTTTTAAAGTTGTTTCCACCGAAAACCTTCTGAATACTCTAAAAATTTATACCGTATACAAATTATTATATTTATTAATGTTTTGAACTTTAATCTGAACTAGTATCTTCCTTTCAACCAAAGTTTCTATTTCAACTGGGTAGCATCCATCATCACAATTCTAATAAATTTTATAAGTTAGGATCAATATTTCATCATAATTAATTCACATTTGATTAGAGTTAAAATGCTTGCCTTATCAAGATCATCCCTCAACTCACTAGCAATTTTATCGAGATCACATCAAAATCCATAAGAAAACAGTGAAATAAAGACTCAAAAGTTGAAAACTCATCTGATCGGAGTACGATTTCATCTTTTTTTTTTGCAGATCCGGCAACTCTAAATTTTTTTTTTAAAAAAAACTTGTATTATAACACAATACAGACGTAAATCTTTAAAAACATTTAAATCAATTATAGAATTTAAAAAAATTACAAACACATAGAATTATCAATATTACAAATGCAGATCGGAAGAAGAAAAAAATAAAAATCAAACATATAATTTAAAGAGAGATTAAGATAAAAATACCCAAGTTATTTCCACATTTTCCTATCAGATCTAAGCGCGTACCCAAAAGATCTGGTGAAACCATCGGGCTATTTTGGATTTCTTTTAAATCCAAACCTATTTTTGGTATATTAACCGTGTTTCCATCATATTTGGAAAATGGTTATGCAAAAATTCCAAAAAAAATCACGTGTTTTGTGTTCAAAATGAAAAAAATCGGAGAGAGTGGAAAGATTTCATCTGTAAATGGATGATTTACAAACACATATCTGGGAAGAAAAAAAAAATCAAACATATAATTGAAAGAGAAATTATCATAAAAATATCCATATTATTTCTAACTTTCCTGATCTAAGCACATATCCAACACATCTGGTGAAACCATCGAGCTTTTTGGATTTCCTTAAATCCAAACCTATTTTGGGTTCATTAAGCTGTATTTCCATCATGTTTGGAAAACGGTTATGCATAAACTCCAAAAAAATCGTGCGTTTTGTGTTCAAAATGAAAAAAAAATCAGAGAGAGAAGGGAAAAAAATCATGTCATTCGAGCACGGAATTGTCAAATCTTTCATAGAATAGTAGAACATTGTAAAATATGCATAAAACAAAAAATTCATAGAACAGTGGAACATTGTAAAAAAAAATCAAGAGATTCTTTATGAAATTTCGTGTGAGAGAGATGTACACAGAGAATTAAGGTGTGAGGAGATGGATTGGTGGTTTTGTGCAGCTAAGAGAAATTAGAATAAAACAGAATTTCTGGGATGTTATTAGCTTTACACTGGATTAAAGGCCTTTTCAGATTGGATATCTAGCATTGGAGACGGAACAATTGGCGGTCCAAATGATGGTCATGCAACCATTGAAATACCTTATGATCTTTTGGTAAAGGAGTCAGGAGATTCAGTTGCGGCAATCGTGAATAGCACATATCCTTCTTTTTCAGATAATGTGAAAGACCCATTGTATCTACAAGGAAAGGCCATTCTTGCTCCAACTCTTGATGTTGTTGAATCAGTCAATGAATACATGATCTCTCTTAATCAAACTGAGGGAAAGACGTACTTAAGTTCTGATGTAACTTAAATATCAGATTCCAACATTGATTTATTATCAAATATTCATACTCCAGAATTTTTGAATAGTATTAGATGTTCCGGGGTGCCTAATCATGAGCTCAAGTTGAAGGTTGGTATTCCCGTTATGTTATTAAGAAATATCGATCATTCTGCTAGGCTGTGTAATGGGATTAGAATGGTCATTACAAAGTTTGAAAACCATGGTTTGGAAGCAAAAGTTATCTCAGGATACAAATGGGGAACAAAGTGTTTATTACAAGAATGACTTGAACTCCGTCAGATCCAAGATTGCCTTTTAAGTTCCAACAAAGACAGTATCCGTTAATTGTCTCATACGCTATGACTATCAATAAGAATCAGGGTTAATCTCTCTCCCACGTGAGATTATATCTGAAAAAACTAGTTTTTAATCATAGAAAACTTTATATTGTATTGTATAGAGTTACAAATTGTATTGGATTGAAGATGTTGATTTGTGATAAGGATGAAGTGACAACCAATTTGACCACAAACTGGTTTTCAAAGTAGTGTTTCAAAATTTGGATTAGCTATGTTGTTTTTTTTCAATATCAATGAGTAATCAAATGTTATTTATATGATAATTTTTTTATTTGAATGTAATAAATAAACAATATACTTTTAAAATATTTCAAAATCACTATCATGAAAACAAGTGTCCCGTGCATTGCACCATTGATATACTAGTTGAGTAACTAACAACACTAAAATCGTAGTAAGTTCAATTTGATCAAATCAAATCACGCAGTATAAAAATTATTTGCCCATGGCTTCTCCACCAACACTCATTCATACCACAAAGATAGACTTACTTTCTTTTTTCATCTGTTTCAAATTATAGTATCTTTCCTTGTTGAAAGCATAATTGATTTCTTAGTTACCAATATACATATATTTAATGTGTCTTCTAAACTATCATGATATTAATGTAGAAGTGTATTAGAAAAAACGCAAGTAAAATTTACTTTTCCAACTATATTAATTTACTTTTTTTAATGTGTGTGAAAATAGAAATTAGCATATCTTTTGTGAGACAAAATGTATATATATAATAACATTGTAAAGGAAAAGAATAATGTTAATTGTATTGTCTTCTCAAATCAATCAATTGTAATCAATGATCACTAGTAGTAATAAATAACATTACTCGAAAAGCATGTAAAGTACGTATGGGTATAAGTAATTGAGCAAAATTGCATCTATTGTTTCGGCAGGAGGTTCAACAACCACCAACCTTTTTTCCTTGTCCAGCAAACGATTTTAATGTAATAATTATATATTTCATTTATCCAAGGTAAAGTTCTGAAATCTCTCTCACTCCACAGAATTTTAAGAAACACTGTAACACGGTTTCATTAATAAATAACAATCTACTGCCCTACTGCTACCTTATATTAATTCCATTTTTTTTTCTCATTAGAGAACAAACAAGAATCGTTTATGAATCTTGCCACTCCATTTTTCTTGCTCGGCTAAAATCACTTCTCACAATGACAGCCACAGGCAGATTTGTGAATAAAATATTGAGTTTCATTGTCTTCAATCTATTAGACATCCTTGATTTCTTGTTATGTTACATTTACAAAATACTAGATTATTTATTAGAAGCAGAATCGAAACCTTGTTATTGTTCTTCTGCTCAAGAAGCCATCACCAGCAGTGGCAAGATCTTAGTCTCCGAACATGGAGAATCCAAGATTGTTCGTCTCACTTCCACCAAGTTACAGCTTGAAGAAATTTCAGACACGCTCTATACTCGCCGTTCGTTGCTGTCTGAGGTTTCAAAATCGAGTTCGGATGAGTTAAAGAGGGGCAATAGTATGATACAATCATCATGTCATGAGAAGATCAACAAGAGAGGCGGAAGAGGAACGATTCGATCCACATTCACCACTAATTCCACCATTGTCGAAATGTTGCAAGGAAGGATACAAAAAATTCCAATTCCCAGATGGTCGGATTGCGATTGCAAAACCTGCACTTGTTGGACTTCTTCTTGCAAAGAATCACTATTTGTCAAAGCTGACGGAGCTAAAGGTAACACTTTCACTGATCTAGTAATTAACTAGCCACTGCACAAATTTGAACTGATTATATCTTGTTGAATACAGACAATGTGCAAGAAGATGTTTTGTTCATTCATGGATTCATCTCGTCGTCTGCATTTTGGACAGAAACTCTGTATCCCAACTTCTCAAATACTACGAAATCGAAGTTCAGGTTACTTGCAGTGGATCTACTTGGTTTTGGGAAGAGTCCGAAGCCAACCGATTCACTTTACACTCTAAGAGAACATTTAGAAATGATTGACAAGTCTGTTCTTGAGGCATACAAAGTTAAATCTTTTCACATAGTGGCACATTCATTGGGTTGCATTTTGGCTCTTGCACTTGCTGTCAAACATCCCGCATCTGTCAAGTCCCTAACTCTACTTGCACCAGTAAGTTAATTCCTAATCAACCCATTAATTTTTGTTTTGTTTTTCGAGTATGAATTAATTTTGAGGGCTCCGAAAAAATGGCAGCCATATTTTCCAGCACCAAAGGGCAAACAAGCATCACAATATATGATCAGAAGGGTGGCACCACGTCGAGTATGGCCACTGATCACGTTTGGGGCATCGTTAGCTTGCTGGTATGAGCACATAAGCCGGACGATTTGCCTTGTGATATGCAAGAACCACCGTCTGTGGGAATTTCTCACCAAACTTGTCACCAGAAACAGGTGCTTACAAGTCTCCTAGCTACTACGTACCACCACACATCACATATAGGCGTGTAAATGTGTGAAAATTTACCTAACAACTCCAAATTTACCTTTTTCGAATATACAGGATAAGAACATACTTGATGGAGGGGTTCTTCTGTCACACACACAACGCTGCATGGCATACGCTGCACAACATTATTTGTGGGACTGCTGGACAAATGGAAAGATACTTGCAAGATGTTGAGAATGTGGTAAAGTGCGATGTGAATATATTCCACGGGAAAGATGATGAACTCATTCCAGTCGAATGCAGTTACAGTGTAAAATCAAGAATTCCCCGAGCTAAAGTTAAGGTTGTCGAAAACAAAGATCACATAACCATTGTTGTCGGAAGGCAGAAAGATTTTGCTAGGGAACTCGAGCAAATATGGGAGAATGCAAGTGCAATTAAGTCTTAGTATATAGAGTGAGAAGAATGCAAATGTCTCTATTTGATCATGATTCATTTTACAAGTTTTTAATTCCTTTCTGTTTCACACATCTATTTTCAGGTCTCAGTGCTAATTTGGCAAGGAATGACATAATTTTAGTATATACTACTGAGTTTGACTTGGTATTCTCCTTTACACACACACACACACACACACACACACACATATACAGAGTGGGTTGGAGTTACTCGGGACAAGTTCAGATTTGCTGTCTTAAATGTACGTCTTCTTAGCCGTTTCACCAATAAAAAATGTACACACCATCAAATAAATATAATTATTTAATGTGTTCACAATTGCAGTTGCTGTTAAGAGTAATTTGTATTTATGTGATAATATGTAAATTTTTTATTAATAAGACGACTAAAAAGACGTATATTTGCAACAGCAAATTTAGACCGGGGCGAGTCCAGATCTTAATTAATTATTTGTTGTGTGAAGCGGGGCGAGTCCAGATCTTAATTAATTATTAGTTGTGTGAAGTGAAGTAACGCAATTAATAAATATTTATGACAATAAATTGCCTGGCAGACGACTGATGCACAGAAGAGGTCTACACAATAAATGTAGAAATAAATCATTAATCCGCTTCTCACAAAATGGCCACTCTGGTGGTTTCTTCTACATAATAATGCACACAATTTGTTAATTTATTTATTTATTGTTTGGGCAGCCAAGCCGGGAAAGTAGATCTGGACTCGGACCAAACTACTTTATGGTATACACTCCTCAAGTCTATAATCTAACATAAATATTAAGCTTGAACTTAGTGGACTGCCTTGCTCGACGTGGACACCACGTGCGAGTCACGTATGACAAAAAATGACATGTCATAAGCGAGCCACATCATCAGCATAAGCTTGAACTTTTGCAAGCCTCATACATGCCTCGTCTACGTCACTACTTAGAGTCAAGAGTTAAGTGCCCTTGGCACCAACAAAGAAACCTTCACTAAAAGGGCACGAATCTCATGACCAAGCACAGAAATGTAACCCTAGCCTCGTCACCCTAAAAGGTGACGTTTACATCGAACCTATTTGCTCTTGAATAAATCTTTAACTCCCTGCAAGCCTAAGGGAATATTAGTGAAGCATAAATTATATGACCTTAGATTTCTTGCTTCAAACAACGAACAACTGTCACGTCAAAACGCCCACTGCTACGTAGGCTAAAATCGTTAAAAGATAAAACAAAATCAAATGTTAATCAATTGTTGACAACAAGCTCACCAAGTATGTGTCCAAATAAGTTAAAAGGTCCAACATACCCTTTATTTTAGTTTTTCCTATAAATACTCCACGTAATGTGAAGAAAAATGTATGAAATAAAATCCTAGCCAAATATCTATCCATTTCGTTTCTTCTATATACTTGTTCTTATTTAGAGACAACTAACTTGATCGTTGTCTTTGCAAGCTATCGATGTACCAAGGTAATTTACAGGTGGACATGAAGTTGGTGAGAATGTGTTGATAACTTAATCCTGCCAAATTTTGCGAGCAACATGTACAACTTGTTGTACCTTTAATTGGTATGTATCTGCTAACTGGGGATGTCAATTTATTTTATTACAGTTGAATTTTTGTTTCTTATATTTTGTGCATGAAAATAGAAGTTCTAAGTTACTTTCTTCATCCATACTCAAACAGTGGGGTGTCAGCTAACATGGAGAAATGGGAGACAACCTTGGATAATTAGCCAGTTGGTGCAAGAAACAACCTAGCAATTGCAAGCTGTATCATAATTATCAATCTACAATTTCTTCATACAATCAACTCTTTTGAATATTTCTACTTATGGTTGTTGGGTTAAAATTTTCTAAACAAAACTCAACAGGTATATCCTGTACTACTATATTTCCTTCATAATTAGTTACTTTTCGATGTTTTGATAGTGAATTATTTAATATGTTCTTCTCTAAATTTAGCTTGAAGATAACGGCCTGAAAATCCAGCCAAGTCCAACCCAAACTTTTCTATAAATAGGGGTTCAGTTCAGGTGAAGTCCTTCAAATATCATCATTTCACCCCCATCATTTCATGCTACACTTACAAACTTTCGATCAATCCCTTTGTCTCTCATTCTTCGAGAATGAGAAAGATCCTTTTCAAGTTTCGAATTTTGCAAAATCAGTTGCTAACTTCATATCTTCAATCCATTAATTTTAATCAAATCTCTATATTGGCTATGCATAAATATTCTACTATTGTTATTTACCTGAGGTGAAGGTAAATATTTCAGGTGATAAAAAATCCACTTCTCTACAACACAGAGATCTAATACCATTAGTCAATACCATATCATCTGTAATTGAATTTATCTGTGACAAGAAAGATAGCCCTGACTTGCTTGATTGAATTTGCTCTCATTTCATGAATTAATTACAAGGTTATACAGATAGCACAATTTCATTATAGGGAGAAACTGAGAAAGATAACAAATTTCCAGAGAATTGACCAATAAAATGTGGAAAAAGAATCAGATGGCTTCTATGGCCTGTTGCTTATATCGATCCAATGATTTCTGATATAGTCATTATTCTTTTCCAAAGTTCCAACTGGGTATATCTGAATTCTATCTATACCTTAAGGTGCTGAAGGCCATGCTCAACATGAACATCATCCAGATTTGTGCTAGATGCCACAATTGAAGACCTAGCTTGCTCCAAATGTTCCAAGAAATCCATAACCATAGGATCGGTCCAAGGAGCTCCGAGTGGAGCTTCCCCACCTGCCACCCACCCCAAATGGCCACCTTTCGGAGTAACTATCAACAAACAGTTTGGATTTTCCTGAGGCATATAAAGTATTGGAAAAGAAAAAAGAAATAAAATGAGTAAAATTGTCCAGTCATTCCAGACGAGGAACCAAGAAAACCAGGCGCTTACATATTGATCTCAATACTCCTATCTATTTGGCACATAATCACATTAACATAGTCTGTTTCTTTGTTGCGCCTCGCCAGTTATCACAGGTTTGCAAAGGAAACATACTTTTAGAATATTTTATCTTATTGACATATTTGAGAAGATTTCCCAACATAAAATAAACGATATATTTCATATTACCATTTTCAGCAGTCTTCATTTTTTGTACGAGGGGTAAAATACCTAAAATCTCTGATCTACTAAACAAAAAGAGAACGTACAGGCATTACGAAATTTTTAATCATTTTTTATTCATTTCTTCTGAAAACATGGAAATTGAATTTCAAGAAAGCACCATACATTTCATTTTCTTTTTGGGTATGAAACTCATGCCATGGCCTAGGGAAATGCTATCATATATGGGCAACAGCCCAGAGATTTTCATACCTTGATATCTTCACGGGGAATTCCCCGAGATGGAGCAATTGGATCATTTGCAGCCTGAATATCATTTGAAAAAATTAGGTTGAACATTTGCATAAAAGCCAAAACCACACCTAACAGATGCTTTTATCCCAACTGTGTTCCCATATCTTATATGATATATCTTCCTCAAAATTGATCAATTTGGGGAAAATGTTTACCAGAAATTTCTTTAACCACATTTTGCTAGGGTAAAGAAACATAGAAGAAGATAGAAAAATAACTTATCGGAATTGTTATATGGTACTAAAGAAACAAAATTGAAATAACTCGTCAAAATTCATAAAGGAAAAGGAAGTTGATGTGAAGTACGATTACAGTAATCGACATGGTAATTTTATAACAAATTTATTTTTTCTTTTCAAAGTATAATCAGTAACGAAGATCTTATGGGGGAAGTTCTTAAGGGAACTAACCAGAGGCTCACATGATTTCTCATCTTTCTTTACTGGCCTTAAATAAACCAACCTCTATGTTCTAGAACATATTAAACCTCAGGTTTCTCAATTTTTCTTTAGTGGCTATATATTCCACCATAACAATATTTCAAATATAGTATCATAATTTGTAAAAAGCTCTTGCCTGAATGCAAAGCAGAGGTATGGAGACATTCTTTATGGAATCTGAGCTGCTCGAGTTGGAGTAGTAGTCATCCACCGATTTAAATCCAAATGAAACTGAAAGTGTTACAAAGGAATAAGCAATGAGCATGCAAGGAAAACTTAAGAGTTATTCGTGCATTTATAATTGACTACATGCCTCGTGTTAGTCCCTCATCAAATTCTCTGACAGATTTGGCATTAGCAGCCATCGGGATATCAAATTCACCTCCAATATCCTCAAAAAGAAGAGCATGCCTGCAGAAATGAGACATCTCAGTTAAACAATCTACAAATTGAATTCGAAAAGTCACCTAGATACAAATAAAGACAAGCCAATAATCCAATTGTTACTTCTTGAAAATTTTGCAGAGTGAATTTGCAAGAGCTTTGTCATATACAATGTTAAAGCCCTTACGAAAGTCTTCATCTGCAATTACCAAGTTGAATGGATTGCACAATGATACAGCACCAGAAAGAGGGCAAGAACGAGATTCCTGTAAGAAGATGTGGAAGTGTATATAAAATAGCTTCCATAGATTTCACTAAGCAGAAACAACTGGAAAATACAAAGAGAGACACCACAAAAAAAAGTAGACAGAATAGCTAGTTTATGTAGCTTAAAAATGAGAAGTTGTCCCATTATATAATTCAAGATCCATGATCATACACAATATGTTCTAAAAACATAATTGTTTGGTATTTGATTTTAGTGAACATCTCAATATCTATGTTTTTCTTATCACTAGAACACTAGCACACACGGGTGGGAGAATGATGGAGGGCCTGTTTTTGCATGTAAAGGAATTGTTATTGGAAGAATGGTTATTCTCTTCTTATTAGAATAAGGGAAAAATAGGGAAATAAATAGAGTAGAGAATGTGATCCCTCCAATTATGGGATACAGAATAATAAACTACCTAAACTAATTCTTCTAAAATAGGAATAAGACTAATCTAGGAAAACTAGGAATTTGGGTAACATCCTACCCAAATCTTTTATTACAGGAAAGAATAAAAATAATAATAAAATCCCTTAATTCCCGTGTGCCTTAACTGAACAAATAATCTTGAATTTCTACACTCCCCCAGCTGGATAGTAGATGTTTATCATTCCCAGCTTGGAACTCAATTTTTCAAAATTTGTTCGAGGTAGAGCCTTGGTGAGAATATCTGCAATTTGATGGCGATTTGTAGTATGCACAAGAGTTACAGTCTTGCTGCTTGAGAATATCTTCAATTTGGACCGGTTGTGGTGCACGAGATATTTTTAAGATGCTTGTTGCTGCTTGATTATCACAAAGCAGGTTCATTGGTTCTTCTACTCGAATTAGCAATTCAGTGATAAGTCTTCTTAGCCACATTCCTTCATAGATCCATGGGCCATTGCTCTATATTCAGCTCCAGTACTGCTTCAAGCAACGACAGATTGCTTTTTGCTGTGCCAAGTTACCATATTTCACCACACAAATGTGCAGGATCTTGAAGTAGACCTGTGATCTGTAACTCAACCTGCTCAGTCAGCGTCAATTGAATTCTTGTGGAAAAATAGCCCTTTCTCTAGAGTCATTTTTACATATCTCAGAATTCGGTAAACAATCTCCATATGCTTCTTTGTAGGACTATTCATGAATTGACCATACTAACTAGAAAACCAATATCTGGTCTAGTGTGTGAGAGAGATAGATTAGCTTGCCAACAATTCTTTGATATTGACCTTTATCTATTGGAACACTATCATCTTTGATTCCAAGTTTATCTATTGAATCGATGAGAGTATTTGCCTGTTTGCACCCAAACATTCTTGTTTCCATTAAGAGATCTAGGACATATTTGCATTGTGAGACTAAGATTCCCTTCTATGATCGAGCCACTTCAATGCCTAGGAAATATTTGAGATTTCTTAAGTCTTTAATTTCGAATTCTTTGGCTAAGAGTCTCTTGAGTCTGCTCCTCTCTATTGTACCAATGTAATCTACATATACTATTAGAATAGCTTATTTACCTTAAGGTGATTTTTTAACAAAATAGTGTATGATTAACTTGACATTGTATGTACCCATATCATTTAATCACTATGGTGAATCTGTCGAACCAAGCATGTAGGGATTGCTTTATGCCATATAGGGATTTTTTTACTTTGCAAACTTTGTTAATGTGTGAAAGCCATGAGAAATTTCCATATAGACTTCTTCTTCAAGATCATTATTGAGGAAACCATTCTTGACATCTAACTGGTAAAGTGGCAAATCCAAGTTAGATGCAAGAGAGAAGAGTACTCGAACGGTGTTAAGTTTTGCTATAGGGGCAAATGTCTCTTGATAGTCAATTCCACAGGACTGAGTGAATGCCTTCGCCACTAGGTGTGCCTTGAACCTTTCTATTCTTCCATCAGCCTCGTGTTTGACAATGAAAATCCATTTGCAACCTACTAATAGTTTTCCTAGTGGCAGCTCAGTAATATCCCATATTTTGTTCTTTTCAAGTGCTTGAATCTCCTCCAAGACGGTTGTCTTCCATTTGGGTCTTGTATGGACTTTGGAATTTGTACCTGATTGAGATTGCTTACAAATGCACGAAAGCTAGGAGAAAGACCCTCATAGGATACAAAGTTAGAGATATGGTGATTAGTACAAGATCTCACACACTTTCTCAAGGCAATTAGTCTATATAAGTCATCACTAAGCAATTCAATTTGATAGGTTCAGAAGAGGTGTTACCTTGGGAATTTTAAGAGTGCCTGAACTCGGGTTGGACTCTTAACCTTGCCCCATGGTATGTCGGATGCTTTACTCCTTCGTGTATTCTTTTCTTTCTGGATTAAACAAACAACTCATGGTATTTAACAGGAGGAATGGATGAAGTGTGCTGGTTAGGACTTGAGATTGGAGGGGTTGTATTTTGTGGCTCGGCTCTGGTTTGTGGGATGATTGCAGTGGGCACATCACTCATGATTTCAACTTTAGTAGTAGAACTAGGTCTAGTGGACATGGAATTTTCAAATGTAACAACAGAGGGAATAATGTCCCAAAGTTGATATTCCCAAGAAAAATTCTTCAATGAATATTAGTTTTGGTGTAATATGGTTGTTGTTCAAAGAAAGTAACATCCATGAAGTTGTAAAAACGTCTTGTAAGAGGAGAATAGCACTTGTACCCTTTTTGATTGAGGAATGTCCTATGAATATGCATTTGATAGCCTTGGGATCAAGTTTACTCTTATTATGTAAATGAATATGGACATAGGCAGAACAACCCCAACACACTTATAGAAATGGTTGAGATAGTTCTCGTGTTTGGGTAAGATTTTAGGAATGTGTGACTTCGAGTTTGAAAGTTGAGTACTCGAGATGGAATTCTATTTATGAGATATGATGTTGTTAGAATCGATTCTCCCCAAAATTGTTTAGGAACATGAGTAGTAAACATGAGTGACCTAGCAACCTCAAGAAGGTGCCTATTTCATCTTTCAGCTACTCCATTTTTTTGTAGAGCGTCAACACAAGAGCTTTGATGTACCATCTCCTAACTTAATAGATAATCACCTACGATTAAGGCAAAATACTCTTGTGATTGTCAAAGAAATTGAGTTTGTTTC
Source organism: Forsythia suspensa (assembly GCA_023638005.1). Taxonomy (NCBI): domain Eukaryota; kingdom Viridiplantae; phylum Streptophyta; class Magnoliopsida; order Lamiales; family Oleaceae; genus Forsythia; species Forsythia suspensa. The sequence goes on along the minus strand of CM042674.1, from coordinate 67,778,649 downwards.
ATAGTGTTGAAATTTTTAAATATTTGACTTGTATCAAAATTCTCTTTCATAAGGAATGGTTTGTTATCGATGTTTAGGGGCTGTTGGGAACCACGAACAGCCATGGCAGATCCTTCTCCAGTGGATGAGGAAATTGATGATCCCATCATTACCTTTCGGCGACTTTCCTCCAAACGAACCTTTGAAAAATTTTTCTCAAGTATTGGACAGCGATTTTGTTCCTAAAATTCTTCCAGGCTCTTCATCAAGATCTTTGTTTAATCCCATCAGGAATTTAAATACACATCTCTTCTCGATGATCTGTTTGTACAGTGCTCCATCCATCTACAGGACACTTCCACTCGTGCAGTTCGAACATATCAAGTTGTGCCAATGACACTTGAAGGAATTGAAGTACTGGGTGACAAATGAATCTCCCTGTCGGAGTTCATGAAGGACACTTTCGACAGAAAATAGTTCTGATGTATTTTCAAAACTGGACTAGGTTTCTTTAGCTGCATCCCAAATCCCTTTAGCCGTACCATAGAGTAGGAAATTTTCCCCTATCTCATTGGTCATAGAATTAATCAACCTGGACATTACCATATTATTTTCTGATTTCCAGATTTTGAATGCTGGATCTTCTTTTTTCAGGGTGGTCACTGCTCTGATGAGATAATTGTCTTTGTTTTTCCCACAGATGAACATCATCACAGATTGGGACCATTGGAGATAGTTGTGGCCATTCAATTTGTGGCCTGTGATGGGAAGAAAGCTGCTCTCACATCCTCCATTAGAAATTGTGATGAAAACTTTTGAATCGGAAGTTACTTCAGACATGTAGCCCTGCCTTTCAGTGGCAATCCGGTATTTTGTCACAAGGAAGAGAAGGTTTGATACCATAAAGAAATTGTTATTGGAAGAATGGTTATTCTCTTCTTATTCGAATAAGGGTTTAGGGAAATAAATAGAGGAGAGAATGTGATCCCTTCCTCCAATTATGGGATACAAATTACAGAATAATAAACTTCCTAAACTAATTCTTTAAAATAGGAAACACACTAATCTAGGAAAACTAGGAATTCGAGTAACATCCTACTCAGATCCTTTATTACAGGAAAGAATAAAAATAACAATAAAATCCCTTAATTCCCATGTGCCTTAACTGCACAAATAATCTTGAATTTCTACAGCATGGGTAGGAAATTGCCATGTAACATAGTGAGAGAGGTTAGGAGGTGTAAACGGGGAGTTCTTGCAGTTCAATATCATTTTAATCCTTAGATCATCACATAGAGTTGCATAACAAAGGCCAAAAATGGTAACTCAGAAATGTAGCATGGAGTCGTATAAAGGTAACTCCAAAATGGTATCTCTTGCATGCTCTAGCTTAATAATACGGTATGGATAGATAAATAAGTTATCAAATTTTTCTTGTGGCTGCTAGAGAAAATGAATGTATGATTGAATACTCCTATGAAAAGAAAGAAAATTTGTCAGGCGATAATATTAATGCATTTTCATTGCTAAGCAAATGGGTATCTTTTGCTTTCCCAACGAGTAATTCTCAGAGAAGTTAAAGCTTTATTGCATGTTTTCTTCACAGTATGGCTGTACTGCGTAATACAAAGATAAAATTTTAACTTATTTTGTTATTTAATATTGTCCATCGCTATCTAATCCACATTATCAACATGTCATTACTGAATACTTGAAGTGAAAAGCAAGTTTTATACAAACACCATGTATAGCTCAGTAGCAATAAGACCAGTCCAACTAAAACAGGGATTTATAGCCATAACCATTAGAACTTGACAAGAATGATCAATCAGACATGAATATGTAGTACCATTACCTGACCCAAATATCGAACAAGAATATTTGCTCCAAGCGACCAGCCAACAGCATATAAATTAGCTCTTGGGTAACGGTTACCAACATGTGCAACCACCTCAGAAATATCGCCTAGAAATGAAGCTGAATAAAACTGCAGTATTTGATTAATTTACTGCAACAAGAAATTTGACTAAAGTATTGGATTGATTTACTGTTAGAAAGTGAAGAAGTCTGCAAAATTTTATTTTATTTTCCTTAGATTCAGAAATACTTGAACCATAGCATCCTGCATTTCTTTATGGTCCCAACATTTCATCAATACTGATTATTTAATAAAATAATTAAAACTTTAAAGCATCTAAAAAACTAAATGAACTGACAAAACCACAAGATGAAGTACCTGAGGTGTTGTAACAGGGCTGTCTCCACAACCTCTGCTGTTAAACACCACCACGCGCCATCCCTTGCCCCTTGCTCTCAACAGCATATGCCTCACGTATGCGTCACCACTCCCACCAGTCAGACCCGGCTGCAACCACCCATGTTAGCACATTTTCACCACTCCCCAACACAACCACGCACACTCAATCACTCACAACTAGTACATTACTAAGCAAGACTCTACATAGACATATATGTTGGAATTATACGAAGTAGATGAGGGAATTCGGAGAAAAAAATCCACCAACTTGCAAAATGAAGAAGAAAAAGATGACTACCAATGGCTTGAATACGTAGAAAACATTGTCCTAAAAGCGTTATTTGCTCCCTCTTGGTTTTAAGATAATATAGGGACTCCTTGCAAATAGCTTTCATGTATTAATCAAGCCATAACCGAGTTTGCATAAAGCACAATGAAAACCCGGAAAGAAACAATGAAATACTTTGGAAATTTCTAAATTTTGTTTGAACAAAATGACGAGTATATTTGTGAATAAACTGTTGAAAATCCTGTAATTATGGAAAATTATAGGGATTGATTGATTGCAAATTATTTGGTAGATTTTCTATTTTAGGAGATTATATTTTCTGTTTATTTCTTTCTTTTTTCTTCTGATTCTTTTGTATTATAAATAGGATAATTTTGTATCATCAAAGACATAATATACAGAAACTTGTTTCAAAATCTCTGTCTCTCGAATTCTTTATGATATCAAAGCGGGACTTGTCCAATCCCAGCCAACCATGACAACCATGACAGAATCATCTAACAAAGAGTCAGAAACAACAAATAATCTCGACAACGAAATCAAGGTCATCTCCACGATGAGTTCAAATGGAGCGTAAAACTCATCCTTTCAACTTACCATGGAAAATTAAATGGAAAGAATTATCGTGAATGGATTAATCAATCAAAATGATAATCGTGCACGAGGAAAACTAGGGTTTCTTACCGGCGAGAAGAAGAAACCCGAAACCACTAATGTCGCCTCCTTGCAAAAATGGAAATCAGAAAACTCCTTGGTGACTACTTGGCTCGTCAATTCCATGAAACCCACTATAGGGAAAACCTATCTATTCTTGCCAACTGCAAAAGACGTTTGGGATGCCGTTAAATAGACCTATTAAGATTCCGAAAATACCTCCCAAATCTTCGAAATCAAGACAAAATTGTGGCAGTTAAAACAAGGAGAAAGGAAAGTCACCGATTATTACATGGAGATGTGCAACCTTTGGCAAGAATTAGATTTGAACAATGAAGAAGATTGGGAATGCTCGGCTGATATTGCAAAATACAAGAAACGACTTGACACAGAGAGGGTTTTCGAGTTCTTGGCCGGACTGAACTGCGAGCTCGACGACGTGAGGGAGGATCTCGCCGACGACCTCGCGCTTGATGCGTGAAGTCTTCTCCGAAGTGAGAAGAGAGGAAACACGTCGTCTGGTGATGATGAAAGGAGACCCATCCATTGGGCCTATTGGGCCTAAAGCATCCGCACTATTATCCCATAAGTCAACTGGATCCAATCTTAATTCTCGTGGGCCTAATTTTAATTCTCATGGGCCTCAAACTGGATTAGGCTCAAATACAAGAAGGTGTCCCTATTGTGACCACTCATCAGTAAACTCGGTCATACTCGAGATACATGTTGGAAAATACATGGAAAACCAGCAGATTGAAAATCGAGGCAGAATAATAAAACCCGAGGATGCCAAGCAACCCTTGATCATCAGATAGAAAGAAATCAAGAAGACGCAAAAAAATTCTTCGGAAGGAACATTTAACTCCGAGCAGCCAAAACAACTTTACAAAATATTCTCTAGTCTCCAAACATCTGGTCAATCCTCAACCTATGTTCCATCCAGTTCACTTGCCCACAAAGGTAATTTTGTAGCATTAAATACTATCTCTCGAACTAAAACACGTTGGATTTTCGACTCGGTACCCGGATCACATGGTGATGTGCATCCTCTTTCTCGTCGTATTCTCCTTGTCTTTGGTAATCTTAAAGTGAAAATTGCGGATGGTACACTATTACCGGTTGCAAAAAGGGAGGATTAAAATAACCGATCCTATAACTCTAGAGTATGTCCTTCATGTTCTAAAATTATCATGCAATTTATTATCTTTTGGTAAAATGACAAAAACTTACAATTGCTCAGCTACTTTTTTTCCCACTCATTGTATTTTGTAGACCTATCATCAGAAAGATGATTGGCGATTGCTAAGGAGTGTGATGGGCTTTACTACATGATGAGGCTAAAGTGAATAAGCGACATCAACTAGTTGTTTGTGATTACGCTTCTATTTCTAGAGATAGCAAATTATTGTTATGGTATTTTAGAATAGGTCATCCCAATTTTTAATATATGAGACGTTTGTTTCCTTCTATTTTTTTGAATAAAACTGTCTTTGACTTTCAATGTGAATTCTGTGAACTTACAAAACATAGACATACATCATTCCCGACATCCAAATATCAACCCATCAAACCATTAGCCCTAATTCACAGTGACTTGTGGGGTCCGTCTCAAAATTCAAACCTCCTCCACACAAAATAGTTTATCACGTTCATTGATGACCATACTCGAGTTTGCTGGGTTTACCTGTTCAAAGAAAAAAGTGACGTTCGTAGCATATTCATAGAATTCCACCAAATGATTCAAACATAATTCCAAACACAAATTCAAATTCTGCGAACCGACAATGGCACTGAATACTTCAACACTACTATGGGGAATTACCTTAAACTACATGGGATAGTTCACCAAAGTTCATGCGTTGACACCCCGCAACAAAACAGGATTGCCGAACGAAAAAATAGACATCTTTTTGAAGTAGCCCGTGCCTTAATGTTCACAACAAATATGCCAAAAACTTTTTGGAGAGATGCCATTTTAACCTCCACATATCTTATCAATAGAATGCCTAGTCGAGTCCTCTCTTTCAAAACACCTCTCGAAAAATTTCATAAATACTTTCCTACATCTCGCCACAAATCAAATTTATCTCTTAAGGTATTTGGATGCACAGCGTTCGTTCATGTCCATGCCCATACCCAAAACAAACTAGATCCTAGATCAATTAAATGTGTCTTCATCGGATATTCTCCTACCGAAAAAGCTACAAGTGCTATGACCTATCACAAAAAAGAGTATTTGTTAGTCTTAATGTCACATTCTTTCAAACACCCCTTATTTCCAAAAACTTCTCTTTAGAGGAAAATGTGGAGGAAGATCATTTTTGGACTTCTACCTCTCTCTCTCGAACCCACTTCAAATCCTAAATATGGCACACAAAGACAATTCTAACTCTGGAAGAGATGTTGAAAAACAAAATGGCAAAGAAATGATTGTTTATTCACGAAGGCCAAAATAAAGAACATTGAAGACCTACTTTTAGAGACTCCAAATGAATTGGACCGATGATAGCTCTTAATATCCATGAGTCTCCCTCAAGTCGAGGTAATTACAGGTCTCCTAGTATAAATTTACCTATTGCACTGAGAAAACAACCCCAATCATGTACTCTCCATCCGATCTCAAAATTTGTGTAATATAATACCTGTCTAATGAATTTCGTTCTTTTATTTCTAACCTTTGTGTGTGAAATTCAAAAAACATTCAAAAAGCGTTGGAGGCTCCTAAATGGAGAGAGGCAGTAATGGAGGAAATGCAAGCATTGAAAAAGAATAAAACTTGGGAGGTGATGAATTTACCCAAAGGAAAGAAACGAGTTGGGTGCAAATGGGTTTTTACAGTGAAGTATAAAGCGAATGGAACAATGGATTGATATAAAGCACGACTTGTAGCAAAAGGGTTCACTCAAATAATTGGGATTGACTACACGAAGACGTTTGCACCGGTAGCAAAACTAAATATCGTTCGAGTACTCTTGTCGTTCAAGCGATCGATTTTGACTAGTCTCTTCAACAACTTGATATAAAGAATGTCTTTCTGAATAGCAACTTAGATGAAGAAGTATATATGATATTACCACCGAGCTTCTATAAAAGAGAGGAAGAAAATCAAGTGTGCAAACTCAGAAAGTCAATTTATGGTCTCAAACAATCTCCACAAGCACGGTTTGACAGATTTGCAAAAGTAATAAGAAGTCAAGGATACAAGCAAGGACAGTCTGATCATACTATGTTTTATCACCAGGCTAAAGATAGGAGGAAGACAATTCTTATTGTAAATGTGGATGATATTATCCTAACAGGGGATAATGAAATTGAGATAGAAAGATTAAAGAAAACTTTGGCCAATGAATTTGAAGTCAAAGTCTTGGGACAAATGCGATATTTCTTAGGGATGGAAGTAGCGAAGATAAAAAAGGGCATTAGTGTCTCCAAAGAAGTATATCTTAGACCTCCTAAGCGAGACAGCGTATGGAAGGATGCAAACCAGTGACACTCCCGTTGAAGCAGGAAAAAGGTTGGAAGATGTTGAAAAACACAGAAAAAGATAGATATCAACGACTAGTGGAGAAGTTGATCTACCTATCACCTTGAAACGACATTGCATTAGCGATTAGTGTAGTAAGCCAACACATGCATTTACAAAGGAAACTCATCGAAAGCAATACACAAAATCCTCGGATACCTCGAGGAATCCTGTGCGGAGGATTATTCTTCAAAAAATGTGTGAATAAAAGAGTTGAAATCTTCACAAATTCAGATTGGGCAGGTTCATCAGAAGATAGAAGATCGACTACTGAATATTGTACCTTCGTAATGGGAAACTTGGTAACTTGGAGAAGCAAAAAAAACAAAATGTAGTAGCTCGAAGCAAAGTCTTTGAAGGCTGAATTTTAGACGATGAGCACAAGGTATTTGTGAAGGTTTATGGTTAAAGAAACTTTTGGAAGAACTACAGTGCATTAGACACATTAGAGTATCCACCCAAACTTTATTGTGACAATAAAGCAGCTATTAGTATTTCTCTTAATCCAGTACAACATGACTGAACTAAACATGTAGAGGTAGATAGACATTTTATTAAGAAAAAGGTGGAAGATGGAATTATTTATATTACCTATATCCTTACAATAGAGCAAATTGCCGATATCTTCACCAAAGGACTACCACGACAGAGTTTCGATGATTTCATTAGCAAGTTGGACATGATTAACATCTATGATCCAACTTGAGAGGAAGTGTTAAAAATCTCGTAATTATGGAAAATTATAGGGATTGATCGATTGCAAATTATTTGATAGATTTTCTATTTTTGGAGATAGATTTTTTATTTTAGGAGATTATATTTTCTGTTTATTTCTTTCCTTTTCTTCCGATTATTTTGTATTATAAATAGGATGGTTTTGTATTATCAAAGACATAATATACAAAAACTTGTTTCAAAATCTCTTTCTCTCGAATTCTTTATAAACACTTGTTAATTCTTATTCCACATATCATGTCCAACCTCTATTTATAGAATATAACGGAAAAATCACGAAAGGATACAACCATAGACAAAAAGACACCATTGAAACTGAAATTTTAAAAAAAATTCGCACCACATTGCACCTTGCAGCAGCACCTGCGCTGCCAAGCAGTATGCACTGCTTTGTAGTAGCACCAGTGTGCTGAGCAAGTGTGCCAAGCAATGCACGCTGCTTGCTTCGCACGCTCACGGATCCATGCTCACTTTTCTCGTCGACTTTGTATCTCATAAACAATATTTGAACAATACTAACAATCTCCCACTTGTTCAAATATTCTCTAATATTCAAATTCAAAATATGTACAGTGTTTATGCATAAAGTAAGGTATCCTTCGATTTGAACATTTCCTTAGTGTAACTAGCACAAAATGTTATCAAATCTCAAGTAGTTATAAGCTTTGAACTAGTTATTCCTTTTGATAACATAGGCAACACTATAACACACACTCTAGTCTTCTTATCTTATCCATTTCATGAATTTTTTAAAAGGAATTTCTACTTTTATTTGAGGTGGCACCTCGAAGTTCACATAGGTGAAGTTCTTCTAAATTCTTTGTTACTTTTGAGATAGTACCATGTATTGACGATGTGTCTATTTATCTATCTCTTAGCTCAAAATGAGAGCAAGTTTGAAAAATGAACTTATTGTGACCTCGAGGTTATGAGCCTTGCGAGCTACCAAACTGCGTGTATCTTCTATTAACGCAACCTTTGAATCGGTAAGTCGCCAATCCATTCTTGAATAATCAAATGGATTTAAACTTCATCAAAAGTTTAAAAAATGCAACTCTCCGACTGTAACAAGTGGCACTTAATCATCTTAGATATGGCATTTTTAAATATAGTGCTCCAAACTATCCACTTATTGAAGACTTGTTATTACCCTTTGAACATTAAAGTTACTCATTTTGTAATGTTAAGTAGTGTTGTCGTCAATGGTAGATTTTTAATAATGCAGCTTCATCCCCACCAACTCGATGTTTTTCATTCTTATAAAAGTTGTACAAAAACTTTCTCGTAAAATATAATACTACGTCCCTCCACAACTTTGGGAATAGATTTTTAGTTGTCAATGCTACCTACATTTTTCGAGTAGATTTGAACTTATTGATTTTTTAGGTTTCAAATCTTTCAACTCAAGTGAAAAATGATTTTCCAATTCTCATTGTTGTGAACAAATTTGTTCAAGTGATAGATCACTTTTTCTATCACGATAATTCTATCTCCACAATTTTTGTGATAAACTCAAATTTTAGTTCGATAATTTCGATTAGTAATTCCTCTAGAATTTTATATAAATAAGAAAGTAATCAATTCTATGATTTGAACATGCATTTTCAAATGTAGCATACACGTCACATTGGTTGCTTCTTATTTTTAATCCTCAACTCAATTCAACAATGCCTCAAACACTTATGTTGCTAAGTTGCTCCATTAATTTTATATTTTTTCTTCATCAGATTCAATTTCCTCTAGTTACGCAATCATATGCACCACCATGTTTAAGCACTTCTCGTTTCCCATGCCTCAAAGATTCACTTTAATCTAATAGCCACGCGCAAAAGCTAATTTCATTGCCTCAAAGGAATGAGGGAAAATGCTTCGAAAGGAAAGTAACCCTTTACAATCATGGCAGTGCTGCTTGATTTGTATCTCAAATACAAGGGCAACAATATGAAGTTTGTGTAGTTTCCTTCATGTACAATAAATGAAATTCTGAAATCGGTTTTGAAGATTTCATTATCCTCTAATAAAGACCAATGTTGTAATTACAATGCACTTACGTAGAATGCATACGCCCATTGGCTAAAATATTTCTTTGAAAACTAAATCGTCACAAGATTAAACTTCCATGCATTATAAAGCCATACACCTGTTGGCAAAACACAAATTAACAAGGCATCCATATAAGTTTATCAACAATCTAATGTACCCAATGATGACGGCTAGCACTTCAAGTATTCTATCATTTCATCTAAACTATAATGTCTTTTGGATTCTACATATTCCAAATGACAGGCCTTCAAAGGACTAATCTTGAAATCTAGTTTTTGATTTAACCAATATGCAATAAAAGAATAGATACAAAAAGTTCATACTATCCCCGGTACAAAAGTTATAAACTGAAATTGAACAGATATCCTCTTTCATATGTTTGAACTTCTTTTGACAACGAAACTGTCACATGAAAAGTTAAGTATAATCATGCAGCATTGTTATCATACAGTTTCAGGCATTGAAATCCACTTAAATCCACATGATTATATAACCAAAATCAAGAATAGCATAATTTTCCCATTTTATCAAATTTAATGATTTATAATGGTTTAACTAATTAAGTCCCACACAATAATGTCTCAGTCAATCTAACCAATACTATTGCACAACTAGATTCTTTTCTTAAAATGATGAATAACATGCATTATACACAAAATAATTGCACTTTAAACATCGTGTAAGCATAATCCAACTATTCTAGAAAGAACAAGAAAGTTATCTATTTGTTGATAAGATCACCATTCAAACATCAAGGACCTGACACTCGATCAACCGCTTGTCCGTCCCTAGCGTATTACAGGGAGTAATATATGCCAATTCTTTATGCCTTCATCTCCCACCGAAACGATTCAATTGAAACAATTAATCCAAATGAGAACTTGATTCTTCACTTGATAGTTTCACAAGTGATTTCAACTCCAGAAATTAATACTTTTAGATTGTTGGAAAAATATGAAGTAGATGAGGGAATCTAGAGAACAAAATCTACCAACTCGCAAAATGAAGAAGAAGATGAAAATCAATGGCTTGAACACATACAAAACGTTGCCTAAAAGATTTATTTGCTCTCTCTCGGTTTTGAGATGCTTTTGGGACTCCTTGCAAATAGCTTTTGTGGATTAATTGAGCCTTAACCGAGTTTGCATAAAGCACAATGAAAACCAGGGAAAGGAACAATGAAAAACTTCAGAAATTTCTAAATTTTATTTGAACAAATTGATATGAGTATATTTGTGAATAAACGCTTGTTAATTATTGTTCCACATATCATTTTCAACCTCTATTTACATGGATATAACAGAGAAATCATGAAAGATACAACCATAGACGAAAAGACACCATTGAAACTGAAAGTTTCAAAAAATTGTGCCACACTGCAGGGGGCAGTGCATGCTGCTTGCTTCACACGCTTGTGGATCTGTCCTTGGACTCAAATGACTTTTCTACCCTTCATATCTCATAAACAATATTTGAACGATACTAACATCGTAAACATTACAGAACCTATGTATTCAGCTCTTTTAAACTGAATATAATATCCCCTTCGACAATCTAAAAGAACCTATGTATTCAGCTCTTAGATAATTATTCATTGCACTTGTATCACACGAACCCAATGCAGGGAGAAGATTTGCGAATATGGGTATAAATATAATAGCACTGCTTGTAATTAACTTTAGCATTTTGAAGTTAAAAACTTTTCGTCAATTCTTGCAACTGAGCCCATCATAGATTATTATCAATCTATTTTCTAGAAATACTTTCAGGAGAATTTGTAGCATTATATTTTATACAAATATAAAGACCCAAAAACACGCACCAGCAAAATGAGCACCGGAGACTCAGAGGGCAACCTGCTATCGTCGCCGCATACCCAGTCGAGGGCGACGGCACCGTTGTCTTTAGTTCGGAGACACTCACGCCGGAATCTGACGCCAGGTAGGGACCGAAATAACGCCGTGAAAATGGTCTCCACGTGGCAGTTCCAACCAAAAACCGGATAAGGAGTGTAGGGATGACTGATTGTTTTGAATGCCGGGAGGAATTTCTCCATAGCTCCGCCGATGACTTCTAACGAAGGGTGGTGATTGTTAGAGGAGTTTGCCATAAAGTTGGCGGCGTCGGCGGCGCGGAGAGTCAAATGACGTGAGGCTTTTGATGGGTTGAGAGCGCAATGGGATTGCTTGAGATGGCGTAGAGAGGAGGAAGAGGGCTGGCGAAGCCTAAAGAGGCTATCGCCATTACTGAGTAAGTGTAAGAAAATGTGTGGGTGATGACAAAAGTAAAGAATATTCTTTAGTAATTTTTAGTTGCCAGACGTGTTCAATTCATTTATATAAGAAATTGTTGTGGTTGGGCCCTCCCTCTATTTCTTTTTAAACCACACAAGTATTGACCTTACAAGCCTATAACATGCTAACCAATAATAGTATCTTACGTAGGGTACCTCAGTTTTTTTTTTTTTTTTTTTATCGGAAATGGTACCTCATTTTTTCAAGTATAAAAGGTCGTGCTATTAAAAATAGATTTTTAAGAAATTTAAAAAAAAATTAGTGAAATGTGTAATTGAAAAGTTTATAAAAATGTGAATTTTATAAAATATGTGATTGAAAATGAATTTGAGAAAAAAGTATTTGAAAAATACTTGTCCAAATATGCTTTGAGAATCGAAATATTGCTGTCTAAGATTTGTTGTCAAGAAAGTAGAGTTTTCAAACGGATGAATCGATACAATATTATTAGTTTATGAACAAGTGAGAGTTTGTTGTTCATGTCGATTTATAGTATATTATTCAGTGTCCGTTTGATCTTGCTAAAAATCAATTTTTTTTGTAAATTTTAATAAAAGTTGATAAAATATGTAATTGAAAAATTAATAAAAATTGTGACCCCCATAAAATGAGTTATTAAAATTAATTATTAATTTTAATTTCAGCTTTTTTAGCAAATTTATTGATGTAAAATGAGGTTCATAGATGATTTCCTCCTTTCTTATTTAATTCCTTACTTTTAGCTCAGTCACATTTCTGGTACCATGGTTTTTGCCTGCCTTCTTTATTTGGTTGGTTCAAATGGAAATTAGCTGCTCCTAGAGGAGAATCAGGATATCAAACCAAAATTTATAAATACATGTCATTTGTGCTGAATCAAGTATCCTTACAAGAAAAAAACTTGGAAATTCTATGTCTTTGGACCTGATCGGTCAATTGGAAATGGGCTTAAAATTCGCAACTTAATGAAGAAATCAAGGCCAACTCCAGCGAATAGGAAAATCAAAAGATTTTCCGAGATATAAACTGCACCATCAAAGGCGTGCGATATTATGCTGTCCATATCCAACTGCAGGGGCGGTCCACCTTCCAGTGTAGCGAGGCCTGCATTCAGAGAGAGTGACATGTAACGTTAGACTTTGATCCTCACAAGTGCAAGCTTATGGCCAACAGTGTGCTACCGCTAATCATGCTTAATTTATTGTAGTTACTAATAATTTCATGATACAAGTACCTTTGACAAAGCCAAAAGCTGCAGATGTTCCTGATTTTAGGTGGAAATTATCCAAGTCTCTTCTGATTGCATAGCGGAATGTTACCCCATACAATGCACAACTAGCAAATGTGATTGCTAGAGGAAGTATCAGCTCAGAATAGCTTGTAACCCGAGTTAAGCAAATCGGAAGCCCTGCAAGGGTGCCAATAATGGCAGAAATTGATGCAGCTTTAATAGACTCCAATCTTTCCTCATTTTTGTACATGACTTCACTTTCCGTATCCATGCCTCTGCCACCGTCGACAGTTAAAGATTGCTCGGCTTCCTCAACCATTGATCTTGCTTGTAATATTTCTTTCTGACATTCTGCTATCTGCAATTGCCTAACTAATCAGTATCCTCTTAACTGCTGAATCAAGGAATATAAGTGGGACAAATTTTGGTTCCACCTCAATTGATCAAAACGTTTTTTGAGGCAAGACTATGAAGGAACTAGGAAGTGATTGGTAATGAAGAGCCAATTATGAGCAGCTCGAGCTGTGCTCAGGGTAGAGCATCTTCTCAGTCATTTGACAATCTCATGAACTAACATTGAATTATTTTGTGAATCGTTCGATTTAGACTAGTTTAATGTTAGAAGTATCTTGGTCAATCGTCACTGTGGAGATGTTTGCATTTTAGGAATTTGAACGTGCTACGGAGGTTCCCTTGTGTATTTTCTTCCTGCCACACTCTCAGATTAGCATGGACAAAGTATTCGACCCAAATTGCTCTGAGTTATATCCTTTTTATGGGTCACATGTTCCCATATTCTACTCTCAGATTAGTAGGTACAAATCATTAAAAAAAAAAAAAAAAAGAACCTCACAGACGACATATAACAAGCACTTAGAATGCAATGCCATGTACCTGTTTTGTTTGACACTTACAATTAAGAAATCCAAGAAAGATTACCTCGGAAGCTCTTGATTCTAGCTGATTGATATAATCCCTCATCATCTTAGCTTCAATTTCTTGCTTTTCAATCTCGGCAAGCTCTCTCTTGGCCATTTCAACTCTCTGGGTGGCTTTCTCCAGTCCATCCAACAAAACCCGGTTCTCTTCTTTGTTCAACAATTCCTCTACTCTCTCATCCACCATACCCGACAAAATGTCCTTGAAATTTCCCCCGTTTTCGCCACTGATACTTTCCGGGCTGCCATTTTTGCTGCACTTCACTGTCAGTGCTCGTGTAATTGAAGATAATAATATCTCAGGGCGTTGTTTGCGCGCGAGTGTGGTAATATACAGTCTTTGTATGAAGAGGGTATTGGGGTTTGTAGATGTGAATAATGAAGGGTTGAATGTGGAGGTTGCTGTTGTGACTTTCATGGTGGCTAAATCTACTGTTTCAGAGAAATAATCGGCTCTTATAGCAGCAACGTGGTCTCAAAATTGCTTATCCTCTTCTTGTCTTACCATTTGGATTTCCATTTGGGTAAAACTCTGTTTTTAAGACCAAAGAAAATGTATTTAAATAGGATTAATGCTATTCATCATACCCAACTAGTAATTATTAAGTGTATTTTATACGCTTATTTATATTTGTAAACTTATTATATATTTACTATATGAGCAGTTTTCTATTAAAATAAGTTTAATTATTGTATACGTAGGTATAAAATTTGGAGCGAAAAGAAAGAGTTTGAGACTTAATTGATGTTTGAATTCAGAAGTTTTGGAAGCAAGAATTAGATTTCAAAAAGTTCGGAGACTAATTTGCAAATTTTCAAATATTTCGATGACCACTTTGGAAGATTTTAGAAAGGTGAGGACCAATTATGATGCATTTGGAAGCTTTTGAATTAAATCGAGAAGAGTTAATGAAGAAATGAAGCCAAATCGAAGACCAAATTGTAAATTTTGGAAAAAGGTCACACCTAGGTAGCACAAAGTATTGTGCGACCTAAGTTGATCTTGAACCCACGAGGAATTAAATCTCGGAACCTACAAAAGATTTGATCTCGAACCCCAAGAAAGCTAAAGTCTAGCCGCAAGAACTTGACCCGATGAATTCTTGAAACAACGAACCCCGAGTTATGAACGCATACAAAGAGATGCAAATTCTTTGATAAGTTTAGGTTAGTTCAATTAAGAACTCGAAAGAAAGTGATATCCTCACTTTGATTAATCTCACAAAATGTAAATTGTCTTATGTTTACAATGAAAATATGTATTTTATATAGTAAACATTGGAAGAATCTTAACCTAATTCGGAATTAAGTAAAACTAATTAAAATTAAGAGTCCTAGACCAAAAAGAAACTAAAACTTGCCAAAATCCAGATTTCTCAGAAAACATGCCTTGCGATCGATAGGCATTAACCTGCGATTGCATGGTTTATCTCCATAGCATTACGCTTTTGAAAAGCCACTCTTGCGATCGCATCCTTATATAACCATGCGATCACATGGTTATTTCTCCCGATTTCTGCGCTTTTGACCTCCAAACTTGCGTTTCACGCTTATTTTGGTCCTCGATGTTTTATTAGCCTCGATATACCTCAATATGGTCCTTAGCTTGAATCGATGTAACAAAGGTCCATGGCTTGCTGGATCGCATCATCCCTCCTTCTTCAAAAGGATTCGACCTCGAATCACTACTGGCATCTAAGGGATAAAGATCATTCACATGCTTCCAAAACCAATCACCGTGCTCAAAGATGAATCTGCGGTCTTTATTTGCTTTAATTTGATGTATATAAAGCTCATTCATCTCATCTCGATTGCTTAGGGGTGGGCATGAGTTGGTTTGGTTGGATTTGGGCCCAAACCAAATCGAACCGATCAATTCGGTTTGGCCATTATCTAAAACCGAACCAAACCGCGCGTTGGATGAAACCGATCAAACCGAACCGACCAATCTTGGTTCGGTTTGGTGTTTAAGCTTTAATATTTTGGACTTGTATACACAAAAAAATTAATTTTATAATTCCCATTTCAAATTTTTTTTATAACATGCAACATGTTATTAACAAAAATTTACAAAAAATTTAAATGTAACTCCCATTTATAAAATAACATATTATTTACAACCTGTTTTTTGACATGTTATTTATAAAAATAACTCCCATTTCTTGGTTTGGTTTATTTGGCGGTTTGGTTCGGTTTTTTTGCCCCAAACCAAAACCAAACCGAATATATTTTTTAAATTAGTAAACCAAACCAAACCAAACCGCTAGAGTGTGAAAAATAGAACCAAACCGACCCGATTCGGTTCGGTTCGATCGGTTTGAGCGGTTTAGCAGTTTGGATGCCCACCCCTACGACTGCTTCTATAAGTTGGTCGTTTTGTAAGAACAGTTCCAGGGACAAAGCGAAGTTGATGTGCAATGTCTCGAATATGTGGTAACCTACTAGATGTTTTCTCTGAAGATACGTCATCCAATTCTATGATAAAGAAATAGCCATGGCGGGAAGGGATTGGTTAGTTGTTCGTAGTACAATGTGGAAATTTTTTTTGTACTAGCAAAATCATTTGTTGATTGTTTTTCTCCCTCGTCGTCATTTCTTGTACATCGAAATCAAACTGCTGATCAAAAGTCTCTGTTTTAATTTGGGTCTGAAGAGCAAGCATCGCAATTAGAACTTTATCATCTACAGGGTATTCTACACCATCATCTTTCAGCTCAGGTAGCACATCACTATCACACTCATCCTTAGATTCCACGTCATCACTATCGCACTCATCCTTGGATACCACGACCCCATTATCACGCAATAACCCCACTATGTTGTTGCTAGTCACCTCATCTCTTCCCTTAGGTGGTTCGGTTGTCTCTTTTGAAACAGCCCTATCAATCACATTATTGTTATCCCACTTGAAATAGACTTCAGGGTCTTTCCTACCTTGGAATGAAGGTCCTTTTCTTTTCATATTCCCAAAGTTTCTATCTACTCCATTGTGGCCTCTATAGTCTCCTCCTCTAGGTGCCCTTTCACGCCTATCTCCTCTACGCTTCATCCTACCCATCTCAGCCATATAATTATAAGCATCTTCATCCTCAAAGTTAGCCATAAGGTTATAATCACGCCTATCCTGTCTCCTAACATTAGGGATCCTGAGTTGTCTCTCCCTTAGTAAGTTTGTAAGCACCATATCCACGCATATCGAACCTACCCATCATCTCTTTATTGTTATCCCTCATCTCGCCAAACACCATGTTCATTCTCTCAAATTGTTGTTGCATGGCTCTTAACAATAATGATTGGTGGTTCCTTTTTCAGGACATTTTAGGATAATAAAAAATAAAAATTAGGAAAGAAAATAATATTTGTCTCACGTGTTTACACTCGTGTTTCACTCTATATGACTTTTTCCCCGATAATTATCTCACAACTCTTGCCTTTTACCTTTCTTTGTATTTCTTACCAAGTTCTCTAAAGAACAAACCAAACATAATCAGTAATTTAGCCTTTGTAACTTCCAAGAACAAGAAATAAGAAAATAAAAAATAACAAAAACGATTAAGAAGAAAATTAATAAAATAATAAGATTTATGCACTGGATGACAATTATGACACAAGAATTTAAAAAGAATGTGTTTCTTGACTTTCTTGAAATTCTTGAATTTTCGTTTTTTTTTTGTGCTGTCCAAAGCAAGAAATTAAAAAAAAAAGAATCAAAAGCAATAATTTTTTTTTATATGATTCAAGATGAATCTGATGAAACAAAAATTTAAAGATAGAACCTGATTTTAGAGCTAAAGCTCTGATACCAATTGATGCAAACCCGCGAGGAATTAAATCTCGGAACCCACAAAAGATTTGATCTGAACTCCAAAAAAGCTAAAATTTAGCCGCAAGAACTTGACCCGATGAATTCTTGAAACAACGAACCAGAGTTATGAACGCCATAAAGAGATGCGAATTCTTTGATAAGTTTAGGTTAGTTCAATTAAGAACTCGGAATAAAGTAATATCCTCACTTTGATTAATCTCACAAAACGTAAATTGTCTTATGTTTACAATGAAAAGATGTTTATATAGTAAACATTGGAAGAATCATAACCTAATTTGGAATTAAGTAAAACTAATTAAAATTAAGAGTCATAAACCAAAAAAGAAACTAAAACTTGTCAAAATCCGGATTTCTCCGAAAACATGCCTTGCGATCGCATAGGCATTAACCCTGCGATCGAATGGTTTATCTCCATAGCGTTCTGCTTTTGAAAAGCCACTCTTGCGATCGCATCCTTGTATAACCATGCGATCGCATGGTTATTTCTCCTGATTTCTTGCGTTTTTGACCTCCACACTTTGTTTCACGCTTATTTTGGTCCTCCAATGTTCTATTAGTCTATGATATACCTCCAATATGGTCCTTAGCTTGAGTCCAATGTAACAAAGGTCCATGGCTTGCCTGGATCGCATCATAAGAGCAGTAGCACAATGCATTGTGCGACCTAAGTACGGTTGTGCAAACTTACTGGAGGCCACACCTATGTAGCGAGAATATATTGCGACCTACCTAGGTGCGACCTAAGTTGAAGGAAAATCATAAGTGCGGTTTTCTAAAATTATTATGGGATTATGACTTTTAAGACACAACTTTGAGAAGACTTTACAAGGACTATAAAGAGACCTCTTCTAGGTGATAAGAGTTTGAGGGTTATTCAACAATGGAGATGAGATTGAGGAGATTAAGAACAAGGAAAAAGAAATTATTGGGGGGTCTCAAGAGTTGATCAACTATGGCGAGGGTAAAAGTAGCCCAGGGTCCAACGAGGTATTGGCCATTGTGCTTATGCACAAAGAATATTTAGTTTGAGCGCTCGGTGTACAAATATTGCTTGTGGAAAGGGCCCTAAGAAAGATAAAAGAAATATATTATGTGCAATATCACACACCCGGATTACAAAAGCATGAAACCACCTACCTTTGTGTGGACGTATTTGATTTTTGGACCATGGAGTATCTTACTACTCGTTGTTATGAAGTGTAATAATTTGATTAACCTTGTCTTTATCATATCACCTATTTCTTAAAGTATTTAGTAGTACTTGTCAACGGGCTCAAGCTTTTGGAGTGTTCATGAGACGTAATGATTTGTCATGAGCCATTTTGAAACATAAATGTAAGTGAGGTACTTCTTTTACTTACTTGGCCCCATATTTTGTGGTAACATATGCTATTGGAGGTTAAATGAACTAAAAGACGGGATTTACATGTTTTAAACTTCTGCCATATTTAAGTTATCATACTCTACCTTATGGTTCTTTATTTCATCAAGTATACATGTTTTTACTTAAAAAGAATAAAGCAAATCAAGCAAAAAGAGAAAGGGTGATCTCCAAATCTTTGCCTAAGATTAGCTTCTAACTACTTTCCTCGAAAGAAAATAAACACGTTTCAGATCAGTTTTTAATCAAACCAGGAAGCTGAATTGCTTTCTGCGTAAAAGGGGTACTAGTACCCTCAAATATGGGTACCATTACCCTACTGGGCATAATACAAAAAAAAAAAATTAGGCAGAATTTCGAGGTTGCCACAAGCTTAGACTACCGAGGCTATTTATGACGAGGAGCTTAGACTACCGAGGCTATTTATGCCGAGGAGCTTTGGCAACCGAGACTATAAAAGTCCGACCTTGGTTGCGTGCTGAGAAAGCCTCCTCGACCAAACCTGCAATTCGGTCTTGAAATGATTGATTGGACAAACCGCCAATGCGACTTGTTGCAATTATAGCCCCTTAGCTTGCAGCTGAAAGGGACTTCCTCATAAATGCTAGTGATGTGACGCAAGGATCCTTAAGATTGAGCCACTTGTCACGCATCCAAATGGGTCTATCAGTTGAGATTTCTCTATAAATATCAAACTTATTCCAACGTGAGGAGGGGGTTTTAACCACTTGAAAATCGTTAGTTATGGGCCATCAAGCTATTACCTCAACTATAGTGTGTTTATCTTTATCTTTTGTTATATATCCACCCGGTCCTAGACTTATCTACATAGTTGAATAAATCACGGGATTACACATATCTGAGGTTCTTCTTATTTTTGAGTTCATCAATTCTTTCATTAATATCGCTATTTAAATATGAATCATGTCCGGGTAGATCTTTTATATCTAGGATAAACGATAAAACCTTGTGTTTTTTTATTAATTATAAGTTATTTGTTTTCGTAAATTTATTGATTCTAATTAGATTATTTATTATTTATTATTTTTGTTTTGATGTTTGATCGCCATTAAAATATTTTTGTGGTCTAAATTGATTTAAAGAAATTCAATTTAGATGAGCACGTGGTAATAAATAACATAGGGTCCAATAATAGATAAAGATTACTATTATGCTTTATGAAATCTTTTCGGATGATCTTTGTGAAATGCATGCCTTTGTGTTCAAAATTTAACTAGAGATATAGATTCATATGGAGGTATAGAATTGGTTGACAATCGATAGGTGCTTTTGATTATATTAGGATCATTGATTTTCGACATAGGGCAATAATTTGTGAAGACAAGTAATTGATAATTAATTGTAGAAATGTGACGGTGGATTTGTGAATCCTAGTGCTAGTCAAACTTGAATTTGATAAATATTTTATTTTCATTTAAGTGATACTTTAGATTTGGTTAGACTCAAATAGAATAATTTTAGGATTGAATTTCTAAACGAATCCGTGTTTTAATTTTGTTAAAACCAAAAATATACATTAATTAGTTATTGTAGTCCTCGTGGGTTCGACACTTTTCTCATCACTTTATTAGTTATTAACGATCCGTCCACTTGCAGGATTACCATCGACAACAAGTTTTTGGCGACGTTATCGGAAACTAGTTTTATTAATTACTACGTTAATTGATAATTTAGTTTTAACAAATATTTTTTTATTCTCCTTCTCAATTCTTTGTGTAAACGCTAAATTTTAGCAATTTTCAAAGGTTTAGGTGTCAATTGTGTATGCATCGTGCAAAAGAACTTGATATATTTGATTTAGACCAAAAATCGAACGAAGCTTTTACCAACGACAACGTAAACAATTCGAAAATAAAAAACAGCAAAGATCCACAATAGAGGACAATAATCAGGTCCATGATCCACCACCTGCAGTTATGAGAAATATTCTTGCACGTGTGGCTCGACCAGTTGAAGTTAGGGATGGCAAGAGCAGGCGGTCGAGGGGTCGGGCGGCCCTCCCGTCCCCCGCCCGTCTGGGAATTTTACCCCATACCCATCCGTCCCCGTTTAAATCTAGGCGGGTCGAGGCCGGGTCGGGTCTGGGTCGGGTCGGGTCGGGTGGGTCGGGGTGGGGGTGGGGCGGGCGGCCGATCGCCTGTTTATTTTATTATTTTATTTTTATTTTATTTTATTTTTTATAATAATTTTAAAAAAAATTTAAAAAAAAGTATTTGAGCGAGGCTACCCCGTCCCAAGCTTGCTCGAGGCAATTCTCCACCTTGCAGTACCGCCCCGAATACCCGATTGTTCAGGCGGAGAAGTGTTAAATGGGTAGCGGGGGCGGGGACTCAAGGGGTAAATTGGCATCCCTAGTTGAAGTTAATAAACTAGATATTCTTATGAGTGATTATATGATGCCCCCGATTGTTGAGAATCCGTCAAGCATAATTTATCTACATCTTGGACTCGAGAACTTTCAGTTTAGACCAGATGTAATTAATTTGTTCTCGAACAATCAACCGTTCTATGGGAGAACAGACGAAAATTCTCACTATCATCTTTCTCACTTTATGGAATACTGTGAAAACTTCAAATATCATGGTGTTAATGAAGAAGCACTTAGGATGAGACTCTTCCCACATAGTCTGAAAGATAAGGCTAGAAAATGGTTAGATTCTCTATTGTCTGGAAGCATCACTACTTGAACAGATTTGGTCCAGAAATTCACTCTGAAATACTTCCTCCGGCCAGAGTAAACAGACTGAAGCATGAAATATCAAAATTTCAACAATCTGACTTGGAAGATTTTCATGAAGCGTAGAAAAGATTCAAGAAACTGCTCATAAAGTGTCCAAGTCATAGTTTTCTTTTAGCAGCTCAAAATCATTATTTCTACTCTAGATTAGCTCCGAACAGTCATTCTTCGATAGATTCCACAGCAAGTGCCTCTATTCAAAATAGATCCACTGGCGACATTCAAGACTTATATGAGATGATGAGTAAACAATTCATTATGTGTCTAGGTCGCAAAAGAAAACAACAGGAATGCACGGGGTAGAAATCAATTCGCTCTTATTGGCGAAAATTGATTTATTGGAAAAGTAGATGGAAACACTGAAATCCTTTTAGACAGCCAATATGGTTCAAATGTCCCTACCAATATGTGCAACTTGTGGGGCAAAATCATCAATCATCAGAATGCCCTTTGGCTACTGCTGAAGCACCATCACCTGAACAAGCTGCATATGCTCAGAACTTTCAGTGACAGTAGAATAATCCATACTTGCAAACTTATAATCCCAGATAGAAAAATTATCCAAATTTTTCATATGGCAATACTCAAAATATTCAAAATCTGCCAAATCAAGGGATATCACAAGAAAGAGAAGAAAGATGGGAAGAGACATTCACTAAATTGTCAAAACGGATGGAGATTGGATTTAAGAAAGTGAAACAAAGACATGTTGCCTCTACGAAGAATATAGAAAATCAGATTGGACAATTGGCTAAATTATTGACCGTACGACAACCAGGCACATGGCCAAGCAATATCGAGATCAATCTAAAAGAGCAAGTAAATGCAATTACCACGAGAAGTGGAGTTGAGTTGTCAGAAATTCATGTGAAAAGACCAAGTGTAGAAAAAGAAAATGCGTTCAGTAGAGAGAGAGAGAGAGAGAACAAATCCGATAAATCCAAAGAAATAGTTGAGCAATAAAAAGAAAACTCTCCACCAGATTATATTCCTTCACCGGTCAAGCCTTACATTCCTCCAATTCCTTTTTTTCCAGTGGTTGCGCAAACATAAGCTGGACAAGCAGTTTGAGAAGTTCTTGGATGTATTCAAGAAGCTTCACATAAACATACCGTTCATCGACGCCTTAGCTCATGCCTAGCTATGATAAATTTATGAAGGAGATCCTTTTAAATAAGAGAAAGTTAGAGAAACATGAGACCGTGATACTGATTAAAGAATGCAGCGCCATATTACAAAACAAGCTTGATGTGAACACGCGAAGATTGAATCTCAGAACCTACAACGAAGATTGATAATGAACCCCAATAAAGCTAAAATTAAGCCGCAAGACCTTGATCCGATGATTTCTTAAATCAAAGAACCAAGTTTGAATGAACGCCACAAAGATTTGCGAAGTCTTTGATAAGTTTTGATTAGTTCAATTAATAATAAGGAAGAAAAGTGAATATTACTTTAATTTAATCTCTCAATAATCAAAGTTTAAAGTTGTCTACAATGAGAGTTGTTTATAAATACAAAAATCAATAAACACCTAATCTAATTCAGAAATAACTAGAAACTTAACAAAATTAGAGTTCTAAATAAAAAATGAAACAATATTTGAAAAAATCCGAACTTCATGAATTTTGGCCTGGCGATCTCCTAGTGCAATTTCGGGCGTTCACCCATGATAAAATTTTAGCCTCTGCATTGGCATTATTGTGTGGGGCGAACGCACCACATTTGGCCTGGGCGAGCCGTTCCCATTTTGATCTTCAAACTTTAAATTATGCTCATTTGGCCCTTCAATCTTCCACTAGTCTCCAATATGACTTTAATATGGTCCTTAGTTTGAATCAAATGTACTAAAGTCAGATATTCCTTTGTTATACTCATTTTGAAGGTTGGTGTCCTGCTTGTTACACTTTGGGTGTTGGTTTCATTCCACGTAGCTTGGATAAGACCTTGTATGACAACCTTGATCTTCTTGGCTCTTGATCTCATTATTGGCCCCACCGAAATATATAACAAGTCCTTGCTAGCCGGTCCGTGGCTCGCATCATCCCCAATCGCAAATTTTCTTCCTCTCTTCACTCACTGAAACATTCAAAACACCCCCAATCACAAATTTTACCTCACTTCACCAACACTCAAACATATTTAATTGTGTTTCCATTGTATTCACATCAAGTTCTTCAAATTCGGCCAATATTCCTCCAAGGTATGATCTTTTTTCCTCTACTCTCATTTTTGCTTTTTGGCTTCAAGTTTTTTATTTTATCTTGATTAATTGAGGAGTATGGGATTAGGTGGATGTTGGCTTGTTGAATTTGTGTATTGAACTATATATTTTTGGGCTAGATTCATATTCCAAAATCATTGAAACTATAGAAAAAATTGTTGCCCTCCAAGTGTTCGATGTAATGCCTAAGAAGAAACTCATGTGGATATGGTTGAAATCTCGATTTGTTCAACTTTGATACCACTGTAGAACTGTTATTGTTGTAGAAATTCATTTCATTGGCATTAGAAAACTAAGCTAACCACTTATCCCGAAAGTAGGATGCCATGGCATGCCATGACTAAGCATTGGCTGCTTTACGACCCCACTTTCGTCTTCCTCAAATGACCTCTGTTCTACCTCAATTTTGAACATGATAAATACTACTCTATATAGATACATGTGTCCAAAGGTAGCTTGGAAAACTTCAATATTTCATCAAATTTTTGGATGGTGAAAAGTAGTGTTCGATCTAAGTTTGAACAACGAACAATCACTACTTTAATTTTCTTTTTGGGGTGTTTTGTTTATTCTCCAATTCATTATGATGTTTAATGATATATCTTTTATCCTCATAGGTATAAAGTCGCCAAAATGAAAGGAACCACCAACTAAGAAGGGAAAAGAGAAGGTCGGTTCATCATCAACCATCATCTCTCAGCTCTCAGCCCCGAGCGCCCCTCACCACGAGTCCACTTTCGCTGGTCCGTTTGATTAGCCCAGAACATCTTCTCCACATCTACCTCCAGAAGTAATTGATCTCTTCTCTCTTTTATTTTTGCTTTATTTTTGCTATTAGATTGGGGACAATGTAATATTTTAGTTTGTCGGTGGGTTAAGTATCAGGATACTTAATTGATGAATTTTGAATTTTCTTATTATTCGGGTCTATAAAAAAATAACAATGATGGTAGTATTTGTTTGAAATTAAAGTACATTTTTAGTTAGAATATTAGATAACACTTAAACTATGTTTTTAATGAATACTTATACATATTAGATTAGATTAACGGAGCACATAGCTACTATTAACTTATCACTTATATATGGACATGACTTAAGTGTATACGGTTATGTGTTGATATTATTGACCTAGGATTATTATCAAAAATCTCGTTCTCAAATCCTTAAACTAACAACAAAACTGTTGTGAGAATTTTGATGGTTTGGATTTCTCATTTTTGGTTGAATATGTTGTAGTCAAGAAATTTAAATCGGGTGCTACTCACTGCTGATAAAAATAAAATAAAATGTCTGACTCGAACAATTAAACATGTTAGGGTATTTTAAAACTTGGTGCCTTATGGTCATCTGACTTGGGAGTCATCGGACCAAAACTTGCTACATGGGTCACATAGAAAGCTTATGTGAGAGAAGTATTGCACATGATGTAAGACTATTTATTTTAATTAAATAAAATAAAAAGAGTTATAAGTACTCAATAACAATTGCTAGGTTAGGACCTGAGAAATTGAAGATGAGAATTTAGAAATTACTTACTATCATAGTTCTAGGAATATAAATTTCTAATTTTTATCACTTTATTTGAAAAAGTATTGTATGAATCAATATGAACCAAATTTACTAGAACATCTCGAGATTGGAGAGAAAAGCATTAGAAGTGTGATATCTTACGAGATGTGTAAGAAATAAATGAGTACAAAGGGTTCAAGATTGTAAAAATATCAACAACACAATATTGATCGTGGTCTAATACAAGTATAAGTTCAATATCTGAAGTAAAAATTTAATTGTTGTGTTGTTTAATATATTTCTAAAAGTGTTGCTTTATTTTCGAACTTGAGGCATATGGTAAAAAATTTAACATTAACTCAATTCATGTTAATTCTTTTAGCTTAATTTAAATTTGTAGTTTAATTTTATTTTTGTTTGAGAACGAATAAATGTTTAGTTTGTGGGTGTTTGATAAGTACATTTTGTGCATTTATTCGGACATTTAAACTAAACTTTTATCCCGTCATTTTATAGATTTTCTACTTAATTTAGTGTGTAATTTTTTATATTTCAGTTTTGGAATCGTCTGTAAAAATTGGAGAAGAATGGACAAACTTGAGCAACAAGTTGACAAATATTTAGAGAATATGTGAACTCAATTTTACACAATTAGAACTTGAAGGACCAAATTGGAGGTTATGGAAAGTTGAAGGACTAAAGAAGACAAAATAGAAAGTTGGAGGACTAAAATAGCAGAATTGAAAATTTTAAGCTCGGTGAGCACCCAGCAACACAAATCATCTGCAGAATGCAAAACCCATTAATTAGAGATGTCCAAGCTATTTTTCTAGTTAGCGGATTTTTTTTAATGTTTGTTTCCTTTTTTAGTTATAAAGCAATTAGGAAACTTGTGGCTTACGATTTTAATGATTCTTGGGGATCTTTTGGGCATAAATTAGAGAACTATATATATGGATGATAAACTCATAGCCGATTTGAGAGCCGAATAAAGGCCAATTTGAAAGCCAATTTAGAGCCGGTTTGGAGCGGATATTTGGTAGAAAAACAAGAAGATAAACAAGAAATGAAGATTGAACAAAGATCAAGATTTATCATTTCAAGAATTCAACAAAGATCAAGTTCAAGATTTTATCTTTCAAGATTTCTTCCTATCCGAGTGATGGATTCTATATTTTATTTTATTTTTAGTTTTCTTCTTCTTAGTATGTTAGGCTAAATTATTTGATGCTATAATTATGATGAACTTGTATCATGATCCTTTAATTCTTTGAACCTAGTTTTTAATATTTAAGCATAGTTTTAATTTTGAATAATTGATATTGATTTCTCTTCATCTACAATTATGTGCACAATGATTGTATGATTCTTGTGGCTTATTTTACCATCGAGAGATTGAAAATATGTTAAACATAGTATCAATTGTCGTAGAGTCTGATAGGTGATAGAGATATACCGCTATGCTTTATGTGATCTCTAAGTATTCACAAATTGTAATGCATTCTTGTATGTTCGCATCCGTCATAGAAATATAGTCGGGTCATATATAAAGATATGTTTAATTCTACTCGAGAGAGATTGTTAATCAAATTAGAAATATTGATATTTATAATTAAATCATGTTATCAAATTTAACGTTCGGGTTAAAAGAAATTGTCATTAAGTGGATTATGGATCCTAGTACGTTTTTCTTTCTCAATTCTAAATTAATTATTCTCTATTTTAATCTCTTATTTGTTTGACTTATAATTATTTAATTATTCTTAATTCATAGTTTAGTTGGTTTAAGAAACCAAATTTCTAAAGTTAACAAATTCGATTAAGATTACTATAATTGAATTAAATTATCTAAATTCTCGTGGGTACGATACTTGGACTCAACATCCATTATATTACTTGTGCGATCCGTACACTTACGAAATATTAAACATAAAAATCGCTGACACAGTTCATTAGGATGCCTACCGAAGTATGATCACCTCTTGCAAAAAGCATCAAGTCATCCGCGCAGGCAAGGTGTGTGATTTTTAGCAAACCACGTTATGGATGATAATTGAAATCAGAATTATCCGTGGCTGCCTTAAGTGATATGGACAGATATTCCAGGCAGAGAACAAAAAGGAAAGGCGATAACGGGTTCCCTTGCCTTAATCCTTTCTTCCCTTTGAAGAATCTATGCATATTGCCATTCAAAGAAATGGAATAAGATGTAGTCGTAACACATTCCATAATTCAAGAGATGAATAATGAAAGAAACCCGAGGCCAAGAAGCATGTGACGAAGGAACTCCCAGTTGACCGAATCAAATGCTTTCGTCAAATCTATCTTGATAAGGCATTTTAGAGTTACAATAAAGGGATGTTAAAATGGCATTCCTAAGTGATGATGCGCATATGAAAAAAACTGAATGCATGGATTAAACAGGTTCCTGTCAATAGTAATCTTACAACGTTGTTACATTATTTGATTCTTAACCTATCACTAATATTAAATATCAAATATTGACACCACATGATGAGTTGATGACATGACAAATCACTTCCCTCCCATGTTGAGCTGCATCCAGTTTTTTCTGATTGTCCAGCTATACCACGAGCCATTATTATTCATATAATTGACTTGTTCCCTCCCTGTACATTATGCTATATTCGAAAAATTGCAATCAGAATCTCAAACATTTTTAAAAAGTACAATAGATTTCACATCTTTTATATTTAGCATTGACATTCTGAACGTTTGCAAAAATATGCATTCCAGTCCTTGATCTTCAGTTTTGACCATTCGAAGAAGGGCAAAATGGTCTTTTTAGATTTAACTAATTATAAAAATTAGATAATTAAAAATAGTGATATCAAAATAAGAAAAGAATTATAAAATAAAAATAAAAATCATCATCTTCTCCACTCTAAATCCAAGCCCAACCCCAACCCCAACCCCAACACTAGCACACCACTAATCAAGTAGCGTATTATTTATTAAGATTTGAGATTCCATCTTAAAAAATCAATTTTGTTAAAATAAGTAACTTAAGTCCTTACATGTTGGTTAATATTTCGGTATTTAACCGATATGAGATTTATTCATTAACATGTTCTACAAGATGTTGGCTCATTTGAGAACACCAATCTTAAAATTCGTGTGATTGTTGTTTTGTGTCGTATCGAATAGCTCGTTTAAGTTTAATGAACGATGATACCATATTAAGACTTAATGTTTTATTTTAAAAGATCAACCTTGTTAAGTGGAGTATCTCAAATTCTTATATATTGATTATTATGTATTTAATCATTAATATTGTCAAATCTTCTGAACTTCCCATAGACAAACAACTCGAAAGTCAATATTTCAGAAAACATCAAGAAAACCCAATGTAAACCCATTTGTCATAAATCTCTCGTTGTAAAACCGATCAACAAAAACAACTCATTTTCCAAAAAGCTCCAGTTTTTGAGTCAGAAATCAAAACCCATCAACAAGAATGATCAGTTCTTCTATTAAATCAAGACATCTATTGTAGAGGGACTGTATAATATAAATTAAATAAGTAAAAGATTAATTGAAAAGATGTAAGATTGGGTTGGGGTGGGAAGATGATCATTCCTTGGGTTTTTAATTTTTAATTTTTTTTAGAGTTTTGTACTTATTTTGTTTTTATTACTCTTTTTTTAAAATTATTTTAATTGTTTTAATTCATTAAATGTGGACAAATTTTACCCTTCTTTTAAAAATGGTCAACTAAATGTGAAGGACCGCATATTTGGCCATCTAATAGATTCTTGAAAGAATTCTATTTTCAAAGATATTTATGCTGCATATTTTTACAAATGTTTAAGATGGCGGTGTCAAAACTACAAGGTTTGGGATTTTTCTGCACTTTTTTGAAAGAGTTGGGACCCGGGCTGCAATCTTTCCAATTTTTTAAAATGAGGGTCATTGTAGTAAATTGACTTTGCAATTGTCTGTTTCTCTCTACCAATGAGGGTATAGAGTGAATAGATTGTCTGGCCAACTATTTTCTCTCAACTCCCCTCTCTAGATTTTGACTAAAGGCAAAGAAAGAAATGGGCACTTTCAGAATTCCAAGACACTATTTTTGGTATGGTCTTCAGTTTCTTGTGTTAATTGAATCCGTGGTCTATGGCACAATTTACCAAGTTGGAGATTTAGATGCTTGGGGCATACCCAGTGAATCAAATCCAAATGTGTACTCTAAATGGTCCAAGAATCATGAGTTCAAGATTGGAGACTCCCTCTGTAAGTTGATCAAATTTTGTATAAAATGAATTTTTGGTTTTAGCATTTAATGATTGATGATTTTTGTGCAGTTTTCTTGTACCCTCCAAGCCAAGATTCAGTGATACAATTGACAGAGGAATCCTACAATAGCTGCAACTTGAAAGATCCAATATTGCTTATGAACAATGGGAATTCCCTCTTCAACATCACTGCACCAGGGGAGTTTTACTTGACAAGTGGAGTTGATGGGCACTGTCAAAAATCACAGAAACTCCACATTTCCGTGTCTGGAAATGGATCTTCACCCGCTTCTGGTCCAGCTGCATCTGCATCTGCTCCATCTTATCCTACTGTTTTTGGCTCGATTCCAGTACAGGCTTCACCTGCACCATTGCTCAAAACCCCAATTCTCATGTCAGCAGCAATTGGATTTTTGGCAACACTACTAGCAAGATAAATAATATATAGTCATCTTGTCTTATTATTTGTTTTAAACTTTGTTGTATTCATTGATTTGTAGAAAGTATTATTTCATATATTATTGAAGGGAAGCAAATAATCAATTTTCTCCAGATTCGTATTGCCATGGTCACTTTATTTCCCTTTTTCTTTCTCTTTTGGCCTTTCCGAGGAGCCACAAACCGACCGACATAAAGGGAAGGCAACCCCCCAATTGAACGAATTATTATATGTATTTCTTCTTGGATTAATTTTTGACCAAATTTATACTTCTGAGTTCATTCATTCAATTTTGTCACATAGTTTAACACCAAAAATTGACACATAGTTTTTACCAATATTCTAAAAGCGTAGAGCATGATGATACATGTAAGCCAAATTTTAAACTTTTTGAGTCTAAACGAAACCTAAACGAGACAAAGGCGAAACGAAAGTAAAACGTAAAACGTATCTAAACGTAGAAGTAGAAATTCATGTCTAATTGAAACTTAAGCATAGCCTAAACAGATTTTTCAGAACAGTAATTTTTACACACCATCAATCAACCTATGTGGCCGTAGAAAAATGATACGGAAATAACATATAATCTTTAGTATTTAACAGTCAAGTCAATGTATTAGACAGAGTAGCCTAAATTAAAACAAAATTTGAATATAGCAATCAAATTGTCACAAAATTAAAGTATAGCGACCGTGAATGAAATTAATACTTTTCTTGTACCTCCAACTCTCTGTCTCTCTCTCTCCCTCTCTCTCTCCGCAATAAAAATAAATTCCGTGTTAACTTTTATTTAAAAAAAATGTTGCTAAAATGTCATTATCCTGCTTAAATTACGCAATTAACTAGCTGGCAGGCAGACTAAAAACTTGCTACTTCAATTACAGTTTGTTCACATTGTTACAGGCATTGATTAAATTATCTCAAATAAAACTATAACTAATCTGATGCTAAATTACTACTTGATCTACATAACGGTTAGCCGCTGTCATGGATTTAGCTTGTCATCTCTCCATCAACATTCATCGGCTTCGCTTCAAATGTATAGGCTGCAGATGCTGGGCCAGCGGGATCTGCAAACTGGGTTCCTGATAATTTTGTTTCACCTTCAACAAATGGTGTTCTCATTTGAAGAGCACTGGTTTCCACTTCCATTGGAGCTGCCCTTGGTGGTGATGCTGGCTGCACCTCCACATCAGGGTAAGCAGCCTTAAATCTTGCTCGCAACCCTTCATCTACCAACCGTACTCCTTGCAACTGATTACCAAGCGATATCCACCTGATAATCAAGGTGGTTCAATACACAAATAATCACACGTCCTTTCACAAGCTTTCGAAGAATTTTTGAAATCACATGACAAATTGACGATTGGCAATACAGCCTGTGTGACATGTACATTGACCGTTATAGGTCAATAATCGTGATTGAAAAAGGGACAGCCGAGCAGCCAAGGCATTCATATTAATTAAAGCAAGAATGAATGACATTAAATCACAAGTTGCAAAAGGTGGAAGAAAGGCAAACAAAAGAAAAAAGGTTAACCAGCACACAATAGAATCATCCAGAATAGGGATGTCAGGAAAGGGAATGAAAAAGATATGAAAGGTTCAGGAGAACACGTATAACGCGAAAATGAGGAATTCTCTGGGCAGGTAGAGCAACTATTGCAAATGCTCTTTAGTTTTTTCAATCACACAACCAATTTCAGTACTTCGAACGGAAGATTTAAAGATTAACATGAAACATACCCAGCATGTACGTTGTGCATCCTAGCAAACAACTCCAGCTTTCTTGTCCTCGGACTTATCCTTTCTAGCATGGCATACATCTGTAAAATATCATGCAACTCTATTAGCAAAAAATCACATCAAGGAAAGTCAGTATCATTTGGAGGATGAAATGATACACGTGATGCATACAACAGAATCATGGAAGTCAGTATCATCGGGATGTGGAAATCCATAGTGAACAGATGATCATATGCAAGCAACTAATACTTGGAGCTCTACTTAGTTGCACAATGGAGGTCTACTCACCTCATCTGGTTTACGACTTGTTTCTCGAACTTCAGCAACAATGACATCAGTATCAATATTCCTATTTACTTCTGGGTTGCCCTTCACTCCAACAAGGCAATGCTCCTTACTGTGGTTGAGCCAATGGCCTGTGCGACCTGTTCTGATAATTCGCTGAAGTTGATTGGTCTTCACCCAGATGATCTCTTCGACACGCTTGTATCCCCAAAGTTCCAAACTACAATAAGGAAATAAATTCAAGAGAATTAGATGGCAGTTTATTTATCATGTAAACGCAATGGTATCCAGTGATACATTTACATCCTCAGCACTATAGGAAGCTTGTGGAGATATTGAATCAAGCTGGTAATGACATAATGCAACAACTCCCATCTTACATGGCATAGGTTCCATTCAGTAAGGATTATGGATTTATATTCCCGCGGTTACAAGTTTTGCTGAGATTCTTCCAAGATCTATAACTACTGAAATCAGAATCTTTGATAAGATGCTCATTAATGCCTTTGCCATAGATTATGACAGATTAAAAATCTTATTGCGACCGCTGTACAAAACATGTCACCAATCAACCAAGATTTGATAATATATTCCAATGATTAATAATATTCAGCTGAGTCAAGTAGGTCTCAACGCTCAAGTAGTCATTTTGCCATCTACCTTGAGATTTAAAAGAATTTTAGTCATTTTACATCATTATCATCCAATCTTACAAAAGTTGAGATGTTTTTGGACAATATAAAGTAAATGGTTGGGTTGGTTTTACATCATTATGTGCATCCAATCTTACAAAAGTTGAAATGAACACATGTTTTTTGGACAAATATTACACTTACGCAAAATATCTAATGTTACATTAAACTCAGAAATAAAAATACTTGTGTCTCTGGGTTTTGCGTAGAGCTAAAGAGGAGTAGACCAAAACTAACATCACTAGTTGTAATTGCTAAGGATTTAGCTACTTTTCATCTTCCATTAGATTAGCAACACACCAAACAGAGTTTAAAAAAAAAGGGATTCACGGAGCTGACCTCAAATTTAATAGGATCAAGGCTTAGTTTTTTGTTGATTTTGTAGAGATGTTTGTTAGCACATTATTAACATGTCTAGTGTCTCTTCCAGCCATATAGTTAGGACAATCTTATGAAAGATGTATTTTTAAAATCATGACAGCATCACAGGCAAAAATTTTATACCATTCACGTCCAAGCTCCATTGCTCGGCCAGTAACCCAAAGAAATATCAGACCATCAGTTTGTAATGCAGGAACGTTGAGAGTGCGCATTTCATCATCAGCCATTGTCCCATATGGCAATTCCATATGAATGTCCCATGGTGGATCAGCCATTATAACTCCAAATTGCCCTAAAATGTCCATTCTAAATGAACGTATATCACAGTTAATCCATTGTGGTTCACCGAGCTCTACTTCTGAACAATAATGAGCACTCTGAGGCTTCAATGTCTTTTGGGGAGGTAAACTAGCTTGCCCCATCATCACAGGCGATACATCTGGAGTTGAATCGAGTTCATAATGGACATACTTGCATGTCTATCATTAAGTACATGTTTCAATAATTTGATCAGCACACAACCAAAGTAGATCATCCAGAAGAATTATAATAGAGATAAAAAATTTACCTTCATGTGACGACAGGTGTCAAGAAAGGAACAATCCCCCAAATTAACATCTGTATGAAGAGCAATTATGCGCCGAAAATGAACCTATCAGGTAACGGATACATTAAGTACAGTAGTGGAGATCAAGATACTTCTATCATCTTTCATAGTGACAAGACATGGCTAGTTAATATGAGACTTTCTTTTCATGGACTATCTACCAGTTAATTACACATAAACTGACCCTACACTGACCTTGTCACAAGCAATGAAGGAACCAGACTGACGTCGGCAATCTTCTTTTGTTAATGCTGAACAGTACTCTTTTACTTGGGAACCACCTTTGCTTTTGAACTGAAACAAAAATCAGCAGTAAGGACAATGATTTTCAGATCAATATCAAAAGTCCAATTGCGCCACTGTGAAGAGTAGCCAATATTGCAAGTAAATGCTCCATGTGACAACAGATCAGCAATGGAACACACAAGATAACAAAGGATATAGCGAATAGTTTCCATCTTGCGAAAGCTAGAAATTACTACATGAGGATCAATGTCAGCAAGTTTGACATAGTATCACAACTAACTGTTTGTATCCTATAGTAATTCCAACCTACCATGACCAACATGATGTGCAAATCAATTAAGCACAAAGGTAACAAAAATGAAATCTTTTAAACCACGACAATCAAAACAGATTAAGAGCCAAATATTAGGATATTCAAAATAAATTCTTTTCAAAACAAACAGTTACCTTTGCAGCCACAGCAGTTTCTTTAGCAGTTGGCCGGTGAATCAGGTCCAAAAGCTCTTCCCCAGTTTTTGACTTCTGCAATTCCCGGAAACTCTTTTTATTCAATAAAGCCTCAAGATCCTTCATATCATCCTCCTCTGTCCTAGGTTTCTGCAAAGGTGTACTCATTCCCCCACCTTGCGACCCATTGGGCCCAATTGAAGGCTGCCTATGCATTGGAGGCGGCACTCCAACACCTCTTGGAACCCCTATCATTCCCATCCCTCTAGGTCCACCACCCCTATGCCCCATCATCATTGGCCCTCCCATCCACATCTCAGGCATTCCCCTCCCCATACCAAAACCCCCTCCACCACCTACACTCTCGCCACTCTTTGCCACATCACTAATCCTATTCCCATCATGCGAACTCTCCTCATTCAATTGCTTAATTTCGGGTAACTCTTTCAAAAGCCTAGTCCTGTCTATGTTCATCACCATAACCCGTGATTTCCCACTCACAACAAACTCCTCCAACTCCACTCCACCGTTATCCTCAGCCATTGATCTCAACGCCATCTCCACAGATAAAATCGCCCCAGACTCGCCCCCCAGCTCCCTGAGAGCCGCCCTCTCAGCCGCTGTGGCCGAAGGATCATTCTCCAACTTCCTCAACACCGTGGAGGAGTCAATAGGATTAAACGGAACCCTCTCCAGCAAACACACCGCCACCATTGACCTGACAACCGAAAGCGGCCCTCCGCTCTCCTCAATCAAGGCCCTCTCATTCTCTTTCTCCGAGGGTTTTGAAAAAGGGGCAGAAGGGAGTGTCTTAGTGTTCTCGAGGGGCAATTTGGGAATGTGGGCTTTGTCGAAGGTAGGTTTCGAGGGAAGGTTCTTGGGGAGGGGAATGAAGGGTTTGTTGTTGAAAGTAGAGATGGCTTTGAGAGAGAGGTCGAGCGAGGAAACGATATCTGGAACTAGGGTTTGGAGGGAGGCAATAAGGTCTAACTGCGTCGTGTGGATGGTTTCGACACGGGATTCTAGCTGCTGTCTCATGTCTTTGATTGCTGCAATTGAATCTTCATTGCCTTGGCCAGATTGAGTTTCAAACGCCATTCCTCTTCACTTTCTATATTACTTGTGCTGTTTGAGAAATTTATTTGATTTTGATGAGACTGGGAAGCACAGGTCTGTGTAGATTGATGTGAGGGTTTTGCGATGAAACAGGGAAGACTGTTGTTTGGGTATGGTTACAAAAATAGGGATTTTTGGATTTATGTTCTACATTCAGTATAACAATTAACCCTTCAATTTATCTTTTAGGTCATGTTTGGCCTGAAATTATTTTTCAAATATTTATAAGTTATGAGTTCATAAATAAATAATAAGTAAATAGTAAATTGTGAATCCTACAAAATATGTAAATAAAAAATATATTTGATGTACTTAAATTATAATTTAAACTTAGTCAAACAAAACATTAAAATGGTTAAAATTTGATACGCACTCATTAAACTTTTTAAAAAATCTCAATTAGTTTTAATTTGGTAATCAAACTTTAGTAGTCCCAAATTTCATCATTCCGTCATATGTTGTCTTTCGAAATAATAAAAATTGTTTAATTAACAACTATATTGCAACAAATCTTCTATATAAATGATGCGTGGATTGCCAAAATATCACTACAACACGTCATAAAAATATTAAAATTTAATTAAATAAAATTTTTAAGATTTTAAATCTAAACACATTGCGTAACCCTCATTTTACTATTTTTATTTCTACAAAATCATGTACCGGTTACGTGGAAGTATTTTAATGTACTCTTAAGTTTTATGCCCCATACCCACGAGTACAAGAAGAGTAAGGATGAGTGGAAGTAGAGTAATTTTTCTTGATCTTTTCCTCTACGGGAAATCATGTTCATAAACTTCTCATTTTCCTACTATTTATCAAGATGGACATTTCTAAAATTCAAAGGTCATCCTTGAATAGTTGTGCTTGTAGGGATGGTAAAATACTCCGACTCCACCCCAGTTATGTAATCGGGGTAGGAATGAAGATCATGATTCCTACCTCGAATTCTCTGAACCTACACTGAATTTTTTTATTTTATTTTTATGTTTTAAAATTTAAATCGTATTTAAAAAATAAAAAATAATATTAAAAATTAATTAATTAATTAAATGAAGCGGTAAATGAGAATTTTTTAATCTCCGCCCCCGCCCTTGCCTCGCATCCCAAAATCCCCGACATGACGAGAATGATAACGGCTCTCCCAGCTCTACCCCGTTGCCATCCATATTAGCTTGTTTCTTTTTAACAGAGGAAGAGAAAAGGTAGGCAATGTGATAAGTGCATTTTGTGCACTTATTCATGCCTTTAAACTAAGCTTTTATCCCGTCATTTTATTAAATTTATACTTAATTTAGTATTTTATTCTTCATATTTCAGTTTTGGACCTGTTTAATAGCAATTGGAGAAGAAAAGACGAAAAGAGCAACAAGATGACAAATATTTCAAAAGTATGAGGATTAAATTGCATTCACTTGAAGCTTGAGGACCAAATTGGACGTTACGAAAAGTTTGAGGACGAAAATGGCCAAGACCCAAAGATTGAGGATCAAATTGGAAGTTTTGGAAACTTGAAGGACTAAAAGAAGATAAAATAGAAATATGAAGGACTAAAAACACAATTTTAAAAAGAACTAAGTTGGGCGATCGCCCAGCTTACGCCCAGCAACGTTGTCGAGGAACAGGGAGCAAAACAGCACACTTGAGCGATCGCCCGGGACATGCTAAAATCTAGCCAGTGTTTTTTTTCCTTTTCTTTTAATTTCTTTTTTGAGTCCTAATACAATTAGGTGACTTTTGGCCCACGAATTTTAAGGATTTTTGGGATCTTTTAAGGCACAATTAGCTAACTATATATATGAGTTATTAACTCATAACAGGGGTAGCCGAATTTGGGGAGAGAAACAAAAGATTATTGCAAGAAACGAAGATCAAGATCGTCTTTTTCAAGTACTTCTTATCCGGGTGATGAACTCCATATTTTCATCTCTTCTTTATTTTCGTATTATTAGTATGCTAGGCTAGAATTAAATATTGCTAGGATCGTGATGAAACTTGTATCATGAATCTTTAATTTTTCAAACTTAGTTTTTGATATTTAAGCATGTTTTAATTTTTGAATAATTGATATTGATTTTCTCTTCATCTACAATTATATGCGCATAGTTGTATGATTCTTGTGGCTTGTTTTACCTTCGAGAGATGGAAAATAGGTTATACATAGTATCAATTGTCGTAGAGTCCGATAGGAAATAGAAATATACCGCTATGCTTTATGTGATCTTTAAGTATTCACAAATTCTAATGCATTCTTGTATACTCGCATTCGTCATAGAAATATAGTCGGGTCGCATATAGAAATATGTTTAATTCTACTCGAGAGAGATTGTTAAATTAAATTAGAAATGTTGATCTTCATAAGTAAATCATGTTATCAAATTTAATGGTTCGGGTTAAAGGTAATTGATATAAGTGGATTCGAGATCCTACTACGCTTTTCTTTTCTAAAGTTAAATTAATCTTTCATCAATTTCATCTCTAAATTGTTTGATAATTAATTAGTTAATTGTTCTCAGTTTATAGTTTAATTAGTTTTCAATCACAAAATCTTCAAAAGTTCATTAGATTTAGTTAGGTTAGTATAATTGAACTGAATTATCTAAATCTTCGTGGGAACAATACTTGGATTCAACATCTACTTTATTACTTAAGCGATCCGTGCACTTGTAGAATTATTAAACACATAAAATCGCTGACAAGTTTTTGGTGCCGTTGTCGGAGAATTAATTTTAGTTATTTTTCAATTATTTTAACACTAATTCGAACTTATTTATTTGCTTTAATTTCTTATTATTATTTTCTTTAGTTATTTCAGTGTTTGCTTTGTCTCTTTACAGACCATTGCATATGAAGTGTGAGACACGAGTCTATAATTCCAATTGATCCAGAGATTGAACGCACTTTTTATCGGAGACAGAAAGAGGCAAGTATAGCACAAAAAAGACCAAAAACAGCAAACCAAAATGCAGAACAACGAAGTTGCTCGAGCAAGACATGAGATTGATGAAGACAATATGCTAGTTGGAGACTTTTTGACTCCACAGATCATCTAGAATCAATCTAGCATTGTCTACCCACTTTTTGGGCAGTCGAACTTTCAGTTGAAGACTAACATCATTCATCTATTTTAGAATAGACATCAATTCTATGGCAGGACCGAAGAGAATCCACATACACATGTTTCGCGATTCTTAGAAATGTGCCAACACTTCAAATATTAAAGAATCTCAGACAACGCCATCCAACTACGTTTGTTTCCACATATTTTCCGGGACAAAGCTCTTGAGTGGCTGGACTAACTACCAACTGATAGCATAACCATCTGGAATAATCTAGTCCAAAAGTTCTGCACAAAATTCTTTCCACTAGCAAAGGTTTCGAAGCTGAAGCATGACATATCCATATTTGAACAGTCAAAAACATAATCCTTTGATGAAGTGTGGAATAGATTCAAAAATATGCTAAGGAAGTGTCATCACCATGGCATTGGCAAGGGCCAACAAATTCAGTACTTTTATGCTGGACTACTTACTTCGTGTAAAAGTATGATCAACTTTTCCTCTAATGGCTCCTTATCTACCAAAACCGTTGTTGAAGCTCTAAAGTTGTTTGAAAGAGTAGCTACCACACATCAGATAGAGTCATACACAAGAAACTTGCAGGGATACATGAAATAGATACTGTCACGGTGTTATCTGCAAAAATAGATTCTTTGGCATACAAAGTAAAGAGCATGTCACAATCAGCCTATGTGATGCAAACGAAGAAATCAACTTGTGAAGAGTGTGGGAGCAAATCACAGTACATCAGAATGCCCTATTCTATCACAGTAACACGAGTAAGCCGAATATGTTCAAGGTGGTCAATACCCACAAAGTAATCCATTCTCCAATACATTTAATCCAGGATGGTGTAATCATCCAAATTTTCCCTGGAGGGATAATCATAATAACAATAGACCATAATTTTCTCAGTTCCAACAGCCTAGAAAAGAGAGTTTCATTAGAAAACGCACTCGGTAAATTCATCGAGAGA
This sequence comes from Forsythia suspensa, assembly GCA_023638005.1. NCBI lineage: Eukaryota > Viridiplantae > Streptophyta > Magnoliopsida > Lamiales > Oleaceae > Forsythia > Forsythia suspensa. The sequence goes on along the minus strand of CM042674.1, from coordinate 67,738,776 downwards.
ACTGATAAATTCATAGAAAAAACTGATCAGTTCATGAGACAGAAATAAATCAATTTCCAGAATCAAGGCGCTTCAATTAAAAATTTAGAAATACAAATAGGTCAGATGGCAGTTGATATATCAAGTAGACCACATGGTACCTTGCCAAGCAACACCGAGGTCAATCCTAGAGAGCAAGTACATGCAATAACTACCAGAAGTGGGGTTCATTTACCAGAAATTCATATAAAAATACTATTTGCAGATAAAGAAAATGTACCTTCTACTGATGAGGAGCACGTGGAACAGACCGAGCAAGCAGTAGATATTGAAGAAAGTTCAGTTACACCATAGGTTAAGGCAACCGTTCCTATCAAACCATTTGAACCTCCCATTCCTTATCCACAAATGTTAAATCCAAAGAAGAAGAAATAGGATCAACAATGTGAAGAATTTCTAGATCATCTAAGGAAGCTTCATATTAACATACCATTTGTAGAGGCTCTGACTCAAATGCCTAACTACGCCAAGTATATGAGACAACTGCTTTCAAATAAGAAAAATTTGAGAGAAGTAAATGCTATAATAGAGAGGCAACTACCAGACAAAAGACATGATCTGGGTAACTTCACAATTTCAATTACCATCGGTAATCTCGTGATTGACAATGCATTATGCGATCTTGGTGCAAGTATCAATTTAATGCCTCTCTCTGTTTTTAGGCGATTAGGAATTGGTGAAGTTAAAACCGCAAAATTCAATCTTCAATTGGCTGATCGATCTGTTAAAAAGCCGTTTGGAATAGTAAAAGATGTGGTAATGAGAGTGGAAAAGTTATTATTTTCATTGATTTTGTTGTTCTTGATATGCCTGAGGATGCTGAAATTCCTATCATCTTGGGTCGCCTTCTTAGCTACTTCAAATGCTCTTATTGATGTTTCACGAAGTGTATTGACATTGAGAGTTCAGCATGAATGGGAAGTATTTTATATGTTGGGTAGAGATGTCGCCCCACCACCACCTCTTTCTTATTTGACAGGTTATCAAGTGGAAACTTTGAAAAATTCAAGAACAACTTCTTTAAAAAGTTTTGGGATACAAAGCCAACAGTAAAGATGAAAGACGAAGGTAAATGATAAGTGCGGATTTAGCACTTATTTTAGCTTCTAAAAATGGATAATTGTGAGTTTTATTAAGTAGTTTATTACTTAATTATGTCTTTTGATTGTTTAGGTAAAAACTCGAACTTAGATGGTGATTGGAAGAAATCCACGCAAAAAATGAGCAAAAATGACTAAATGAGTACAAATCGAAAACTTTGGGGACCAAATTATAATAATGTCAAAAGATGAGGACCACAGTTATAATTTATAGAGGACTGATATTAAAGAATACCAAGAATTCAAGGACTGAAGCCAGCATTCTAGAAAGATTAGGGACTAGAACTGCAATTTATTGAGGGTCAAAGCTGCAATTTCACAGCAAGTGGCCCATGCGATCTGCGATCGCCTGGTGCTGATTTTGTGTGTAGAAAAGATTTTTTCCCTGCCATGCAATCGTATGAAATAACATCATGCGATCGCATAACCTATTTTTGCCAAATTTCCTCGCGATCGCGGCGTGGCAATTATTTTAGCAGAATGTTTTTGACTTATACCATGCGATCGTATGATTCATTTTCTGGTTCTCTGCGATTTTTGTTCAGCTTTTCAAGGGCTTTTTGGTATTTCAACCCTTCACGATTTCTAGGGTTAAAGAGGCCGTTTTATCTGCATTTTGTTGGTCATTCTCTCATATATTTCATCTCACATAGAAAGTTCTCCAAGAAGAAGAAGATTAGGGCTTTTTGAAAACTCTATGTAAATGGGTTTTCTTTGATTTTTGTACATCATTGTGAGCATTTTGTAAATAGAGGAAGATGAATTGAGGTTTATAGTGGGCAAATGAAGACAACCATGGGCTCAAGCTAAATCTTCCATTTCTCTTGACTTTATTAAATCCGGTGATGTATTTTGTATCTATTTTCTATTTTGTCTTTATAAATACTATGAGCTAATTTTATTTACTAGGAATGAGATGAATCTATTTATGAAGCTTTAAAGTGCATTTTTCTTGTTATTGATTCCTTATAATTGGCTTTTATGGTTGTTTATTATTGGACTTTATTGTATATTGAGATGATTGATCACCATTGAAATGCTTTTGTGACTTAGTTTGCTACCGAGAGGTTGAAATTAGGTTTAGCACATTTAATTAACAACACAAAGTTTATGGAATGTATGAATACTCTTTCATACTTCGTGCAATCAATAATGAATGTTCTTGAGTTTTAATGCATTTTTACATATACGTTCTCTCGGTAGGAATGTTTGGGGGTCTTGTGTAAAATTAGGTTTGGCTTTACTCGGGAGAGATTGCTAGACATTTTAGGAGCATGGATTGCCATATTAATCTCATTTTGAAATTGATAATAGAAAATGAAACTTTAAAGTGGAATAATTGGTGAAGTCGAATTCTTAGTATCTTCTTCTAGTTAATGTTATTTCCTACAAATTTTTATTTTAATATTTTTCTTATTAGCTTATTTTTTATCATATTTTAATTCTTAGTTTAATCATCAAAACAATATGTTTTATTGTGTGTTTAAAATAGGGCTAGATTGATTTAGATTTTAGCAAAATTATCTATCTTCGTGGGTTCAACACTCTCTCATCACTTTATTACTTGAACGCGACCCGTGCACTTGCGGTATATTTTTAGCGAACAAGTTTTTGGCGCCGTTACCGGGGATAGATTTAATTAGTTAGATCCTTGTTATTTCTAGCTTTACTTCTTTAATTTTATTTTACTTTTCCATTTAAAATTCTAGTGCTACATTTGTTCTTTTCAAGCACATTATCTTTGGTGGATGCAAGATTTTGAAAATCTTGAGAATTTGTTGTTTGACCCCGAGATTGAAAGAACTTTCAGACACCGAAGAAGAGAACAAAGAGAAGCACGACATAGAGTGAACACCATGGCAAACGAAGAAGATCAAATGGTTGAGATAGATGAGGATGATTTGCTAATTGGGGATATTATTACTCCATCTGTGGTTCAAAGCCAATCTAGCATAGCATATCCGGCTTATGGGAAAGATAATTTTCAATTGAGACCGGATGTCATCAACCTCTTCCAGAATACTCTTCAATTCTATGGGTGTTCAAATAAAAACTCTCATATACATCTATCACACTTCTTGGAGACAATGAGTAATTTTGAATATCAAGATGTCAACATGAAAGCTATCAAACTCAGATTATTGCCACATACTTTGAGAGATGGAGCAAGAGAGTGGTTGGATTCACATTCTGCGGGGAGTATTACTACTTGGAATGATCTTGTTCAAAAATTCACGAACAAATACTTTTCTCCCGCCAAAGTTGCAAAGTTGAAGCATGACATCTCCATATTCATGTAACAAGACACAGAAAATTTTCATGAAGCTTAGGAAAGGTTCAAAGAGATTCTTCGGAAGTGTCCTAATCATGGTATCAAGAAGGCTTTGCAAGTTCAATATTTTTTTGCCGGATTACTTCCACATTGTCGTTCCATTGTTGACTCATCCTCAAATGGGTCAATCAACACAAAGATAATCAAAGAGGCATGGGTATTATTTGAAAGAATGGCTGAGACAAGTTCAAATTGACCGGCTGATAGGGGAGTAACTAAAAGGGCAGCAGGGATGCATGAGGTTGATGTTATATCTGCTCTTTTTGTACAAATGGCCGCCATGGAGAAAAAGATGATGGATACTATGGCTCGTAATTAGACAGCTCATGCTATTCAGACTCCTACTCTTGAATGTGAAGGTTGTGGAGCAAATCATTCAACCGAAAATTGCCCACTGTTGACCAATTCTTCGACATCCACTAAGCAAGCTTGTTATGATCAGAATCATCCTAGTCAACAAGGTAATTTCTACTCCATCACATATAATCCAGCTTGGAAAAATCATTCGAATTTTTCATGGAGCAACAACCAACATCAACAAGGCACTTCGATACAACAATCGAATTTTCAACAGAAATGAGGTTGGGAAGAAGTTATGGCTCAGTTAGCACAGCAACAGTTGAAATTTTGAAGAACGAACTGAGAAATCTATTCAGAGTATCAGAGCATCCATGAAGGACTTAGAGAATCAAATGGGTCAGATGACAAAACTTCTATCTGAAAGGCAACAAGGGCAATTACCAAGCAACACTGAGACAAACCCAAGAGAGTAGCTTAAAGTAATTACTACAAGAAGTGGGGTTCAGTTGCCTGAGATAGAAGTAAAGAGAAATGTTGCCACTCATGATAAGACACCCTCTATTGATGAAGAACAAGTGGACCAATCTAAAGCACCACGAGATGCTAGTCAAGAGAAAGACCTAGACACTCCACCTACTAAGGCAAATCCTCAAGTGAAGACATATGTTCCTCCAATCCTATTTCTGCAAAGATTGAAAAAGCAAAAGTTGGATAAGCAATTCGAGAAATTCTTGGAAGTTTTCAAGAAGTTGTAAATCAACATCCCTTTTGCCGATGCTTTAACTCAAATGCCTAGCTATGCAAAATTTATGAAAGAGATTCTATCTAACAAGAAGAAGCTAGAGGAGCATGAGACAGTGATGTTGACCGAAGAGTGTAGTGCTATCTTGCAGAACAAATTGCCACCTAAGCTTAAAAATCTAGGGAGTTTTACTATTCCTTGTATCATTGGTGATATTGATTTTAATAAAGCTCTTTGTGATTTCGGTACAAGTATTAACTTGATGCCATTTTCTATCTACAGGAGATTAGAATTGGGAGAGGTAAAAGCAACAACAGTTTCTTTACAGTTAGTCGATCGCTCAATCAAATATCCTAGGGAAATTATTGAGGATATCTTGGTGAAAGTAGACAAATTTATTTTCCATGTTGACTTCATCATTCTGGACATGGAAGAAGACAAGGATATTCCTCTAATATTGGGTAGACCATTTTTGGATACTGAAAAAGCTTTGATTGATGTGCACAAAGATCAGATGATATTGAGGTTAAATGATGAAGAAGTGGTGTTCAATGTCTTCAAGGCAGTCAAGTACCAAATGAATTCTGACAGTTGTTTCAGGGTTGATGTAGTAGACGAAATGGTGGCAGAATCGTTTGCACTAAATCGTCCTCAAGATCCGCTTGAAATGTGTTTGGTTCATTCTTTCACTGAGGCTTTCAATTCAGAAGAAACCAAACCCATGGTGAAACAATTAGATGCAAATCCAGCTTATAAATGGCAACCACCTTTCCAGGGGCTTCGAGAAAAGTCAACAAAGTTACCACCATCTATTGAAAGCCCTTCGCAGTTAGAACTCAAACAATTGCCATCTCACTTGCGTTATGCTTACTTGGGTGATAATTCTACACTTTCAGTTATCATTACAAACTCCATCAATAATTTGGAAGAGGAAAAATTGCTAAGAGTCCTTCATGAGCACAAAAAAATACAATAGGATGGTCTATCTCAGTTATCAAAGGCATTAGTCCTACAGTCTGTCTGCACAAGATTCTCATAGAAGATGATTTTAAGCCATCAGTCTAGCGTCAAAAAAGATTGAATCCAACACTGCAAGAGGTAGTTAAGGCTGAGGTGATAAAACTTTTAGATGCGGGGGTTATCTATCCTATATTAGACAGCGCTTGGGTCAGTCCAATCCAAGTAGTACCAATGAAAAGAAGAATCACAGTGGTGCCCAATGACAACAATGAGCTCATTCCAACCAGAATAGTTACATGATGGCGAGTTTGTATTGATTATCGCAAACTTAACACTGCAACTCGAAAGGATCATTTTCCTTTGCCATTCATCGATCAAATGTTGGAAAGGTTAGCCGGGCATTTACATTATTGTTTTTTAGATGGATATTATGGATATAATTAGATTCTGATAGCTCCAGAAGATCAGGAGAAGACTACATTCACATGTCCCTGATCTTCAAGAGAAGGATGCCGTTCGGCCTATGCAACGCTCCAGCTACTTTCCAGCGTTGTATGATATCCATATTTTCAGATATGGTGGAGAAATACATCGAGAAGTCTTAATAGATGATTTCTTAGTCTTTAGAACATCTTTTGATGAGTGTCTTCATCATTTATCTTTAGTTTTACAGCGTTGTGAAGAAACCAATCTTGTTCTAAATTAGAAGAAATGTCATTTCATGGTCCAAGAGAGAATTGTATTGGGGCACTTAATTTCAGCAAAGGAAATTGAGGTTAACAAGGCAAAGATTCAAGTAAATGAGAAATTGCCACCTCTAACATCAGTAAAGAAATTCGGAGTTTTTTGGACATCCAGGCTTTTATCGGCGCTTTATAAAAGATTCTCAAAAATCACGATGCCACTTTGCAAACTCTTGGAGAAGGATATTCCTTTTCACTTTTCTGAAGAGTGTCTACATGCTTTCAACACTCTTAAAGAAAAGTTTGTGACAGGACCAGTTTTGGTTACACCTGATTGGAGTCTACCCTTTGAGCTAATGTGTGATGCTAGTAATTTTGCAGTTGGGGTAGTGTTGGGGCAACGCAAGGATAAAAATTTTCATGTGATTCACTATGCCAGTCGGACCTTGAATGGTGCTCAACTAAACTATGCCACCAAAGAAAAAGAGCTTCTTGCAGTGGTTTATGCTTTCGATAAATTTCGGTCCTATCTTGTGGGATCAAATGTGATTGTCCATACAGCTCATGCTGCTATGAGGCATCTATTTGCAAAGAAAGATGCTAAACCTCGACTCATCAGATGGATACTTCTACTACAGGAGCTTGATATAGAGATCAGAGATAAAAAAGAAAGTGAAAATGTGGTCACCGACGATCTATCTAGACTTGAGATTGGGGAAGAGTCGTGAAGTGGAGAGATAAACGAGAAATTTCCTGATGAGCAAATCTTAGCAGTTGAAGAAGCACCGTAGTATGTAGATATTGTCAACTTCCTAGCCAGCAACATCATTCCACCAGATCTCTCTAGCCATCAAAAGAAAAGGTTCTTTGCAGACATCAAGCACTACTTTTGGGATGATCCAATTCTTTACAGAAGGGGACCAGATCAGATAATCAGAAGATGTATACTAGAAGGAGAGATAATAGATATCCTACAGCATTGTCACTCATCAGAATATGCAGGGCATTTTGGAGACTCTAAAACTGACTGCAAAGGTATTACAGTCCGGCTTCTACTGGCCTACCTTATTCAATGATACCTACATAGTTGTGAAAACATGTGATCGGTGCCAAAGGACAGGGAATGTTTCAAGAAAGAATGAAATGCCTCTCAACAGTATTCTAGAAGTTGAAATTTTTGATGTTTAGGGTATTGACTTTATGGGACCATTTTCACTATCATTCTTTAATCAATACATATTGGTGGGGTTGATTATGTCTCTAAGTGGGTGGAGGCCATGGCATTACCCACCAATGATGGCCAGGTTGTGATTAACTTCTTGAGAAAACACATTTTTACCCGTTTTGGTACTCCTACGGGCAATAATCAGTGATGGGGATAAGCACTTTTGCAATCGCCAATTTGAGTTAGTATTGGCTAAGTATGGTGTACGTCATCGAGTGTTCACTCCTTATCATCTTCAAACAAGTGGGCAAGTCAAAATCTCCAACCAGGAATTGAAAAGAATTTTGGAGGTAACGGTGAATGCTTCAAGGAATGATTGGTCCAAAAAATTAGATGATGCACTTTGGGCGTACCGTACTGCATTCAAAACTCTCATTGGCATGTCTCCATATCGTCTAGTATTTGGAAAAGCATGTCACCTACCCGTAGAGTGGGAGCACCGTGCATATTGGGCGGTGAAAAAGCTAAATTTTGATTGGAAAGAAGCTGGTAAGAAGAGACTCCTCCAATTAAATGAAATGGATGAGTTTTGACTTGAAGCATATGAGAATTTCAAAATCTACAAGGAACGCACTAAGAGATGGCATGACAACCACATCCAAAGAAGACAGTTTGAGGTTGGGCAACAAGTTCTACTATTTAATTCCCGGCTCAAGCTTTTTCCAAGAAAGTTACGCTCTAGGTGGTTGGGACCATTCACAATTAAGCGAATGGATCCATCTGGGCCTGTGGAAGTTGAGGATGTAAACAAGAGGGCATTTCTAGTGAACGGTTAGAGGTTGAAGCATTATTGGGATGATGATTTTTCCAATGGAAAATCAATTGTCCATGTCACCAATCCTGCCTAATCATCTGCTAAAAGTCTAGCTAATGACTATAAAGAAGCGCTGAATGGGAGGTAACCCATTTTTCTTTCCTTTACTCTTTATTTTTGCAAGTAGTTCATTCTTTTGGCATGATTCCACTCCTTGAAAATTAGGTGAATTTTGATTTTGTTGTCCATGTTTGGCAGGCCTAATAGCAACGAGTCCACAAAAAGAAGAAATGTAGTCTCCAACAATCTCAATTAGTCCAAACAAAGATTTCTGTCAACTTGAAGTTACCATCACCAACCAACTCACCCCAGGGGAGTACCTATTTCTCTTCTCTTTTGATTTTTAGTTTTACATTGAGGACAATGTACATTTTAAATTTGGAGGTATGAATTTTGCTTGTATTTTTGCTTGTTAGAGAGCCTTGCCACTAATATAGATATTTTGTTTGTTTATTATGCATGTTAGAGAGCCTTGCCGGCTAATGTTGTGATTTTGTTGAAATTGCTGTGATTCATGGATTATAGACATAAATGCTACTTGTGGTTTTTGATCAATATACTTATTCCATACTAGATACCTTTTAAGCACTTTAGTCATAATATTCATTGCATGCAAATGTTGAGTGCACTTTTTCTTTATAAAGCGGGTTCTAGAACTTAAACGGTGTTATCCATTACCTACATATAATCTCTTTAATTTGTCCAAATGGAAGGATAGTTTGGAAATGGTTGAGTCGTGATTTATCTCCTTAGGAGTGTGTTGATTCCATGCTTGTTGAACATGTAAGTGGAGTAATTTTGACTAACCAGCGGAAACTAGGTAATGACCATATGCTTGGAATCTAATCCCCATATGAAAGTTTGCGGGTTGTGCTCAAGATGGATATACTTTTGCTCTATTTTTTTTATTTCTCTTACCTTACTTCGTAGCCTATTTGACTTAAGTGATTAGGTCCGTTGGAGTATCTCAAAACCTGGTACTCTTTGGTTTCTTTAAAACCAAAGAGTTACCGATCTAAAGCTCGTTACATGGGTCAAATAGAAAGCTTAAGGGAGTAAGGATGAAAAAAAAAGTGTCATGAAATATTCATAGCAAATCTTGCAAGTTTGAGCCATTGTGACTACTTTTCGAAATTTAGATGACTAGTGGGTTTGAATTACTTGGTGGAAGTTTGATTGTTGAACTGCGCAAATTCTTGGAGATTCTTCACAAGCTTAAGTAGTTACAATCACGGGCTAAGTCCAACCAAACTTGAGAGGAAAAAATTGAGTGAGTTGAGAGAAACCGTTGAATAGACACTCCGGGTTAAAGAGAAAATATCAAGTTTGGAGGAGTGTATCCAACGAGAAGGAAAGGAAAATTTGACCATTGAGGGTTGGGTGCTCACCATTTTTTTGTTTTACAATGATTCAAAGTGACTATGCGCACACACACGCACACACACATCTAACATGGATTAAATTAAAAATATCTTTTGTTGTAGCATTTTTGTAGACTTTTCATGAATTATAAGCAAGTTTCAAAAGATCATGGTAAGGTGGTAAACTCCCTAACATTTCGCGTAATTGTAGTCTTTTATAGTTTGATTGTGCTTGTGTGCTTGCGTGATGTTTATAGATAATTTTGTTTGAGGGCAAACAAAGATGCAAGTTTGGGAATGTGATAAGTGCATATTTTGCACTTATTTTAGCTTCTAAAAATGGATAATTGTGAGTTCTATTAAGTAGTTTATTACTTAATTATGTTCTTTTGATTGTTTAGGTCAAAACTTGAGCTTAGATGGTGATTGGAAGAAATCCACGCTAAAAATGAGCAAAAAAGACTAAATGAGTACAAATCGAGAACTTTGGAGACCAAATTATAATAATGTCAAAAGATGAGGACCACAGTTACAATTTATAGAGGACTAATATGAAAGAATACCAAGAATTCAAGGACTGAAGTCAACATTTATTGAGGGTCAAAGCTGTAATTTCACAGCAAGTGGCCCATGCGATCGCATGGGCCAATTAGCATGCGATCGCCTGGTGTTGATTTCGTGTGCATAATGGATTTTTTCCCAGCTATGCGATCGTATGGCCTATTTTTGCCAAATTTCCTCGCGATCGCGGCTTGGCAATTATTTTGGCAGAATGTTTTTGACTTCTACCATGCGATCGCATGGTTCATTTTCTAGTTCTCTTCGATTTTTGTTCAGCTTTTCAAGGACTTTTTGGTATTTCAACCCTTTACGATTTCTAGGGTTAAAGGGGCCGTTTTATCTGCATTTTTTTTTATCATTCTCTCATATATTCCCTCTCACATAGAAAGCTTTCCAAGAAGAAAAAGATTATAGCTCTTTGAAAACTCCATATAAATGGGTTTTTTTTTTTTTTTGTACATTATTGTGAGCATTTTGTAAATAGAGGAAGATGAATGGAGGTTTATAGTGGGCAAATGAAGACAACCATGGGCTCAAGCTAAATCTTCCATTTCTCTTGACTTTATCAAATCCAGTGATGTATTTTGTATCTATTTTCTATTTTGTCTTTATAAATACTATGAGCTAATTTTATTTATTAGGAATGAGATGAATCCATTTATGAAGCTTTAAAGTGCATTTTTCTTGTTATTGATTCCTTATACTAGGCTTTTATGGTTGTTGATTATTGGACTTTATTGTGTATTGAGATGATTGATCACCATTGAAATGCTTTTGTGACTTAGTTTGCTACCGGGAGGTTGAAATTAGGTTTAGCACATTTAATTAATAACACAAGGTTTATGGAATGTAGGAATATTCTTTCATACTTCGTGCAATCAATAATGAATGTTCTTGAGTTTTAATGCATTTTTACATATACGTTCTCTCGGTAGGAATGTTGGGGGTCTTGTGTAAAATTAAGTTTGGCTTTACTCGGGAGAGATTGCTAGACATTTTAGGAGCATGGATTGCCATATTAACCTCATTTTGGAATTGATAATGGAAAATGAAACTTTAAAGTGGAATAATTGGTGAAGTCGAATTCCTAGTATCTTCTTCTAATTGATTTTATTTCCTACAATTTTTCTTTTAATATTTTTCTTATTAGCTTATTTTTCATCATCTTTTAATTCTTAGTTTAATCATCAAAACAATATGTTTTATTGTGTGTTTAAAATAGGGCTAGATTGATTTAGATTTTAGCAAAATTATCTATCCTCATGGGTTCGACACTCTCTCATCACTTTATTACTTGAACGCGACTCGTGCACTTGCAAAGATATTTTTAGCTTAACAAGAAATAAGATCTGCTCGGATGCAAAAAGTTGCCGTTGGTGAACATAAGGTTGAAGCTGAAGAAGTCATCCCTGAAGCACAAGTTGGAGTTGTTAAATGGAAGATTGAGGACAAGCTACAAAGCATGAAAAAGAAAAACAAGAGAATATTGGAAAGTAACACCTTCGATAATCTTGAGTTACCTTCCTCTTCTACTTGAACAATCAGACAATAAGTCAAGCTAATGACTATAAATAAACACTTAATGGGAGGCAACCCATTTTCTAACCCTTTTATTTACTTACTTTACATTTAGTAGTTTCAGTTAGTTTAAGTAATTCATTAGTTTTGATTTTATTTATTATTTAGTGCACTTATTAAGCCTCCCATATCAATTGCAGGATGTCCCACTTTACGATCCGCTTGGATAATATATATGACATAATCTTTTGACCAATAGTCGCAGCACTACATCTTAGTCCACTTCAACCGGACCTTCAGCCAGTTAGATCTATCTTCTCTACATCTATCTTTGGAGAGTAATTGATATTTTCCCTCCTTTATCTGCATTATTTTGTTATTACATTGGGGACAATGTAATATTTTAGTTTGTGGGTGGGTTAAGTATCAGGATACTTAATTATTTTGAATTTGCTTATTTTTTGGGTCTAAGTAACTACAAAAATAATTTTTTTTATTCAGTTAAAAAAAAAAAAAAAATTTTATTATTTCATTTTTTTTTTCTAAAAAAAATTCATAGTTATTGTTGAATATCTTGCCGCCAATGATGATATTTGTTTGAATTTAAGTGCTTTTTAGTTAGAATATTAGACAATATTTTAATTCGTGTTTTTATCTGAATACTTAACCATGTTAGACCTGATTAATGAAGCACATAGCCACTATTGACTTATTATTTATTGGAAAACATGACTTGAGTATATGAGTTGATATTGTTGACTTAGTATCATTATGAAAAATTTCATTCCTAAATTCTTAAGCTAGTAACCAAACTGTTTTGAGAATAGTTAGGAGGTGTTAAAGTTACTACTTGTGTTCTGAGAACTTTGATGGTATGGATTTTTTGGATCTCATCTTTGGTTGAATAGGTTATAGTCAAGAGATTTAAATTGAGCACTATTCACTACTGATAAAATAAAATAAAATACTTGGAAAACAGTGAAAGAGAAATATTGCACAGGATGTAAGATCGTCTATATTGATTAAATAAAATAAAAGAGTTAAAGTACTCTGATAAGTGTATTTTGTGTACTTATTCAGGCCTTTAAACTAAGTTTTGATTCTGTCATTTTACTGAATTTATACTTAATTTGGTATTTTATTCTTCATATTTAAGTTTTGGACCTATTTAATAGCCATTTGAGAAGAATGGATGAAAAGAGCAATGAATTGGAAGATATTTCGAAAGAATGAGGATCCAATTGCACTCAATTGAAAGTTGAAGGACCAAATTAGAGATTGTTGAAAGTTGAAGGACCAAATCAGAGATGATTGAAAGTTGAAGGACCAAATTGGATGTTATGAAAAGATGGAAGACCAAATCAGACGGAATGAAAAGTTGGATGACTAAAGAAACCAAGATCAAGAGTTGAAGGACCAATAGGAAAAAATTGAAAAGCTACAAGTTGGGCGAGCACCCAGCATGGCTCAAACGAAGCAGAGAGCAAATTAGTGCACCTGGGCAATCGCCCAGTGCTAATTTTGGCTGCGGGAGATTTTTTCTTTTTTCAGTTCGACTCCGATTAGGTAACTTTTGGCCCACGATTTTTAGGGTTTTTTGGCATTTTTGGGGCACCATTAGGGTAGTATGTATATGAGTTATTAAATCATAATAGGTTGTTGAGTTTTGGGGAAGAAAAACAATAGACGACAACACCAAACGGAGATCAAGATTACTTTTTTCAATCGAAGATCAAGATCAAGGCATCATCTCTTTGAGTTTTCTTCTTCTCGGGGTGATGAAGTCCATATTTTCTTCTCCTATTTCTTTTCTTATTATTAGTATGTTAGGCTAGTTTATTTTGTACTAGGATTACGATGAAGTTTGTAATCTAAATTCTTCTATACAAATACTTGGTTTTTTGACAATTTATTTCAATATAGTTTTGAATAAATAATTTTGATTTATTTGAATCTACAATTATGTGCGCAATAATTGTATGAGTGTTGTGGTTTGTTTTACTATCGATAGATCAAAAGCAGGCTGGACAATATTTTAATTATCTTAAAGTCCGATAGGAGATAGAAATATACCGCTATACTTTAGGTGATCTTTAATTATCCATAGAGATTTAATGCATTTGTTTGTATTCGTATTCGTCATAGAAATATAGTCGAGTCATATTTATGAATAAGTTTAATTTTATTCGAGAGAAACTGTTGAACAATCTAGGGATATTGATCTTCATAACTGATATAATTTGTCAAAATCAAGAATCAAGATAGAGGAATTAAAGATTATAAGTGGATTCGGGATCCTAGTACCCTTCTTCCTCAATTTTAAGGTAATTCTTCATTAATCAAATTTTTTGTTTGTTTGAAACATAATTAGTTTATTGTTTTTAGTTCAAATTCTGATTAGTTCTTAAACATCAAACATCAAAAGTTCAATAGATTCGGTTAAGATCGTTGTAATTGAATTGAATTATCTAAATCCTCATGGGATCGATACTTAGACTCAAAATCTATTTTACTACTTGAGCGATCTGTGCACTTGCGAAATTATTTAAGATACAAAATCGCTGACAAGTTTTTGGCGCCGTTGCTAGGAATTTAGTTTTAATTCTTTTCAGTTATATTAGCACTAATTCGAACTTTATTTAATTAAATTTTTTTATTCTATTTTTTTAGTTTATTTCAGTGTTTAACTTGTCTCGTTTCAGACCACAATACAAGATGGAAGACCAGGAGATTGATGAAGACAATATGCTAGTTGGAGACTTTTTGACTCCATATATCAATCAAAGACAATCTATTATTGATGAGGACAACATGCTTGTTGGAGATTTCTTCGCAATGCACCAGTCTACTATCGTGAGATATGACACAATTTCTGATATTGATGAAGACAACATACTTTTTGGAGATTTCCTTGCAATGCAACAGGCCAATATAACGAGATATGATGCTACTTCTCAGATTGATGAGGATAACATGCTTGTTGGAGAATTCATCGTAGATCATCCAAATTTCTCTTGGAAGGATAATTACAATAATATCAGACCACAAGGTCCTCAGTTTCAAGCAGCTAGAAAAGAAAACTTCACTTGAAGACATTTTTGGTAAATTCATTGAGAAAACTAATAAATTCATAGAAAAAACTGATCAGTTCATGAGACAGATAGAGATCAATATTTAAAATCAATGCGCTTCAATAAAAAATTTGGAAATACAGATGGGTCAGATGGCAATTGCTATATCAGCCAGAGTACTAGTTACGTTGCCAATCAATACAGAGGTGAGTCCCAAGAAAAGTGTAACGGCTTTTACTACCAAAAATAAGGTTCAATGACTAGAAATCCATGTAAAGAGGCCAGTTGCAAATAAAGAAAATGAACCATCTACTGATAAGGAGTACGTGGAACAGACTGAGCAGACAACATATATTAAAGAGTGTTTAGATACACCACAGATTAAGGCAACTGTTCCTATCAAACCATATGAGCCTCCGATCCCATCTTCTCAAAGATTACAAAAGCAAAAGTTAGACAAGCAATTCTCCAACTCTACTCTTTATTCTAAAATTGATTTTGTGATCAAGGTCGATGAAGAAGTTGAAATTTTCGTGGTTGTGTTCGAGCAAGATGCTACACTAAAATCATATTTTTATGGGAAGCACAAATTCAAAATTTTGAGGATAAATGAAAAATAGTGCAAAGTCAATAGATGCAAGCAAAGCAAGTCCTCCAAAGCACTATTTAGAGTGCCGTAAAGCAACCAGGCAATAAGTCAAGCTAATGACTATAAATAAGCGCTTAATAAGAGACAACCCATTTTCTAACTCTTTTATTTACTTACTTTATATGTAGTAGTTTTAATTAGTTTAAATAATTTATTAGTTTTTATTTCATTTATTATTTAATACCCTTAAAAAGCTTCATTATGTCAATCACAGGATGTCCCACTTTGCGAGCTGCTTGGATAATATCTACGACATCATCTTTTGACCAAGAGTCCCACCTCTACTTCTAAGTCCACTTCAACCAGACCTTCAACCAGCTAGATCCATCTTCTCCATATCTATATTCGGGGAGTAACTGATCTTTTTCCTCATCTATTTGCTTTATTTTGTTATTACATTGGGGACAATGTAATATTTTAGTTTGGGGGTGGATTAAGTATCAGAATACTTAGTTATTCTGAATTTGCTTATTATTCAGGTCTACAAAAAAAATTTGAATATCTTACCGCCAATGATAATACTTGTTTGAATTTAAGTACGTTTTTAGTTAGAATATTAGACAACACTTAAACTCGTTCTTTTACCTGAACACTTATCTATATTAGACTATATTTGAAGCACGTAGTCACTATTGACTTATCACTTATTAGAAACATGACTTGAGTGTGTGTGTTGATATTATTGACTTAGATCATTGTGAAAAATTATGTTCCTAAATTCTTAGACTAGTAATCAAACTGTTTGAGAACAGTTTGGGGGTGTTAAAGTTAGTACATATTTTTATGGAATTTTGATGGTTTGAGTTTTCTAGATCTCATTTTTGGTTGAATAGGTTGTAGTCAAAGAATCTAAATCGAGCACTAATCACTGAAAAAAAAAATTAAAATTAAAATAAAATTAAAATATCTGACTCGAGCAATTAAGCCTGTTAGGGTATTTTAAAATATGGTACCCTAAAGTCATATAACTTGGGAGTCATCGGTCCAAAGCTCGTTACATGAGTCACAAAAAAACAAATTTTTTACATATTTACGTCTCTTATAGCCTGTGGGACTTGAACAATTAAGTTTGTTAAGGTATTTCAAAACCTGGTGCCCTATGGTCATCCGACTTGGGAGTCATTGGCCCAAAGCTCGCTACAAGGGTCACATAGAAAGCTAGTGAGAGAGAAGTATTGCATAAGATGTAAGATCATTTATATTGGTTAAATAAAATAAAGGAAGTTAAAGTGCTAGGTAAGGATTGCTAGATTAGAACTTAAGAGATTGAAGATAAGAATTTAGAAATCACTCACTATCCTAATTCTGAGAATACAAGTTCTAATTTTTACCACTTTATTTGAAAAAGTATTGTGTTGATCAATATGAACCAAATTTGCTAGAATACATCGAGATTGAAGAGAAAAGCATTAGAAGTGTGTAATTTATGAGAGGTGTAAGAAATAAATGACTAAAAAGGGTTCAGGATTGTAAAAAATATCAACAACACAATATTAGTCATGGTCTAATACATGTATAAGTTCAATTTTTGGCTACTCACACACTCACTAAAGGTCGAGCATTGGATAAGTGAATTTTTTTTTGTGTTGTTTGATCTCTTTCTAAATGTGTTACTTTATTTTTCAAACTTGAGGCATATGGTAAGAAATTTAATATAAATTCCTGTTGATTCTTTTAGCTTAATTTAAAGTTCTAGTTTATTTTTACTTTTGTTCGAGGATGAACAAATGTTTAGTTTGGAAGTGTTTGATAATGCATTTTTTGTATTTATTCGGGCCTTTAAACTAAGCTTTTATTCTGTCATTTTACTGAATGTATACTTAATTTAGTATTTTATTCTTCATATTTCAGTTTTGGACCTGTTTAATAGCAATTGGAGAAGAATGGACGAAAAGAGCAATAAATTGAAAGATATTTCAAAAGAATGAGGATCCAATTATACTCAATTGAAAGTTGAAGGACCAAATTAGATATTGTTGAAAGTTGAAGGACCAAATCAGAGATGATTGAAAGTTGAAGGAGATAGCCCAAGAATAACTAACCAAGAGGGGGGTGAATTGGTTTTCTCAAACTTTTTCGAAAAATATTCTCAAAAGTGATATTTAAGAAAATAAAATTAATCCACAAAAATATAAGCACAATATAAGTAAATAAAAGGGAAGAGAGAGTGCAAATGATATTTTTATGGAGGTTCGATCCAACCAATGATCTACGTCCCCCGTTACCAAGCTCTCCAACACGAGCACGGCCTTTCTACTATTTTGATTGACTTATGGTGCAATCCAAACCCTTACAATGTATCCGGTGACTTACAAACAAGGAGCACCGATCCTTATACAATATTGACTTTTCAAGGGACCTCAATATGACCCAAAAATATAAAGAGATTGATTTGAGTATTTCTCTCTAGATAAATGATAGATACAAGTTTAGTTCTAAGAGAGGCTAACACTTTAATGAATAGCAATAGATGAGGAAAGCTCAAGTGTTAGAAGAAAACTTTGTTGAGAAAGATGAATCAAAAGTTTGATTTAATCAAACAAAGTTTTTTAATAAGAGATATTGAAGATATGAATACAATGAAGCTTTGAATGAAGTTTTTCAATATGATTCTCTCTATAAATGCTCTTGTAAGTGTTCTAGAATGATAATAAATGAAATGGTATTTATAGAGATAAATTTTCATCACTCGGATGACCAAACGGATGACCAGTTAGATTAGTCAGAACTAGCCGTTGAACTGCAAAAAATCAGAACGGACACTTTTTGAAAAGTGACATTCAAACGGTCGACCGGTTCAGTTCAAACGGTTGACCGGTTCAACCGGTTTGCCAAACGGATTGTCCGTTTCCACAGTTTTGAAAAATTGATTTTTGGCTTTAATCAAAATATTTTTATGCAAGTGATAAAAATTATTTTTGAGCTTTCATTCATTTAATTGCCAAGAATTAAAGAGTTAATACCTTTACAATTTTATCTAGAAATCTATTCTTCAATCTTGATCTTCGAATCTTGAATTTCAGATCTTGAGATACTTGAACTCTTGTATTGATTTTGACTTGATCTTGACATTGCATGAGAGTTCGATTTGTAGTACTTTGAATATTGCTTGAAAATAAATTGTTAGAAAACACACTATTTTATTTGTTATAATCAAAACATTAATGTTTAAAGTTAACCATAGGTCAACAATTTCCCCTTTTTGATTATGACAAACAATGTGATAATATAGAATAATGAAATAAAATAAAGCATATATATTCCTCCTTTCCTTTTCAAGTAAACATGGTTTGATGAATTTGTATTACATGATACCATTTTCATTTGATTTGCCAATTTTATCATATATCAAATGTCCAAGTTGATTGTCATAATATTATCAAATTTTCATCACATCACATATTTTCATTCATCACATCACATATTTTCAAATTCATCTCATATCACATATTTTTAAATTCACATATTTTCAAATTCATCTCATATCTCACATCACATATTTTCTCCCTTTTGGCATAAACAAAAAAATATAATCGAAACATTAAGGTGAAAACATATTTCCCCTAAATGAAACAAGATATGCCATTCATTAATAAAATTGAAATCTAAAAACAAACAAAGTAACATAGGATTGTTTTCAAAAACATATAGACAAAAAAAAAAAAAAAACAAAAGAAATAAGCTAGGTCTCCGGTGGTGGATGCGGGAAAGCACGGCATCAAGACGGGAATGAAGAGCTTGGAGCAATGTAGTCATGCCGTCAATCGAATGTCGGAGAGTCCCCACGGTATGGTGTAGACTCTCGACCGAAGAGGAAAGCGAGTCGATCTGACCATGTAGTAAAGTAAATTGGTCCTTGTTGAAGCCAGAGGTGGAGGACAACGGCCGTTGTGATCTTTGTCGAGGTGGAGACGGGGAAGGAGCACCTTCGTCATCGTGTATATCTTTCCTCTCGAAGGGTAGAGTGGAAGGTCCCGACTCATCGTCAAACCCTTTTGACTTTGCCACCTATTGTCTATTTTCTTTGAAAATCTTCATCCTTTTGAGAGTAAGGACATTGATGGTGTCGGTGGCTTTTGGAAGAATGGCGACCGAATCACGGAAGGAGATTTCAAAATGTTGAAAATTTTAGTAAGAATCATTCCGTAGAGAAGCGCCTTAGCTCTAGTGCTGCTAAGAACGCAGTGCATGTGTTGGATCATAAATGTATGAAAAATCGAGCTTATGCCGACGGAGGATAGAGTCGAGCACGAAGACGTCAAAATGATTAACCTCATCCAAATGACCCTTTCGAGGGACAATAATGTGGACGATGATGTTATGGAGAACACGACACGGAAGAGTGAGTTGATTCGTGCTAAGACGTACGGCAGCCTCAAAATGTTTGCCGGTGACGTGACAACAAGCTTCAACCGGATCATATTCGGTAGTGTGAAGAATTGTTTTGGTGGTATAGAGACGCATACCACCATCCTCAAGGTGAAGAATGGAACGACTAAGGTCTTGAGTGATCTTTATTCGTTTGTTCCTAAGAAAGCACGAAATACCCGACCCCGGAGAGAAAACCATATTTGTGTAAAATTCTTTGACAATTAGGGGGGGAGGGGGAGGGGGGGGGGGGTAAACCTTATCATTTAGGGTAAGAAGAAGAACCCAACCCATACCTATAAAAAGGTTTTCTATATTGAATGAGGGTGCATCGTGTGTGAAGGAGGCAAGGTCGACGTTCTTACCTATGAGGACGGGACACCGATCTATTCGTTTTGTGTGAGGATCTTCTTCGGAGGAGGATGAAGAAGAAGGTAGCCTTTCCCTCATAGATCGTTTGGCAGCCATTTTAACCCGAGGCATTGTGTTGGAAACCGGATTTGGAGGCTAGGGTTAGAGTTCGTCCGTTTGAGTGGTTTTTCATGATTCCGTGGATAGAAATTGGGGATTTTGCTGTTTTGAGCGTGGATTTGATATGGGTTTTTGATTTTAAGCACAAATTTGAAGAATTTCACAGAGATTTGATGAATGGGAAGAGATTGAGAGTGAAAAACGTGGGTTCGCGCGAAGTTGGAATGAAGAAATTTGAAAAATTTCCAATTTAAAACTCGATTTACCGAGAGACGGACGACCGAAAACGTCAGACAGTCAACTGTTTGAACTGAATTTTTTGAAATTGAACTCTCTGTTCAGATGGATGATCAGACAAATGATGTAGCGGTCGACCGTTTAAAAACATACGGACATCCGTTTAAGTTAAACAATCA
Source organism: Forsythia suspensa (assembly GCA_023638005.1). Lineage (NCBI taxonomy): Eukaryota > Viridiplantae > Streptophyta > Magnoliopsida > Lamiales > Oleaceae > Forsythia > Forsythia suspensa. The sequence goes on along the minus strand of CM042674.1, from coordinate 67,718,166 downwards.
ACTGTTTAAACTTTTCAATTTTGGCAAAAGTCTCTATTTAGACGGATGATAAACCGGATGAACAATGGTTCATCCGTTTGACATGAAACGGACGTCCGTTTGGACGATTTTGCAAAATTTTACCAAAATTATTGATTTGATCCTTTGTCAAATAATTTTAAAGCATGTTTATCCCATAAAATGTAATCAATTATAGAGAACATAAGGAGTTAGCCACATATTTCACATTCATCAATTATACATAAATTTCATTGAATGTATGAAAATCTTTCGAGTGCTAATGGTTTTGTGAGAATATCGGCCAATTGTTTTTCAGTGTTTACAAACTCTAAAGTTATATCTCCCTTTTGTGCATGGTCTCGTAAAAAGTGATGTCTAATCTTGATGTGTTTGGTACGAGGTTGCAAAACAGGATTTTTAGACAAGTTGATGGTACTATCACACATAATAGGAACTTTTTCAAAAAAAATGTGATAATCATTTAGAATTTTTTTCATCCATAGGATTTGAGCACAACAACTAGCGGCGGAAATATACTCGACTTCGGCGGTTGATAAGGCAACGGAATTTTGTTTCTTACTAAACCAAGAAACTAAAGCAAAGCCTAAAAAATGGCAAGTTCCGCTAGTGCTTTTACGGTCAATTGTGCAACCGGCCCAATCGGCATCCGAATAACTAAGTAAATCAAAATGAGTTTCTTTGGGATACCAAAGACCTAAAGATCTAGTTCTACTAAGATAGCGGAAAATGCGTTTTACATCACTAAGATGGAAATTCTTATGATTAGATTGATATCTAACACATAGGCATACACTAAACATAATATCGGGCCTACTAGCGGTTAAATAAAGAAGGGATCCGATCATACCTCGATATTTTGTTATATCAATGGAAGTACCTTGCTCATCTTTATCTAGTTTGACAGATGAGCTCATTGGAGTGTTCATTGACTTTAATTCTTCCATTTCGAACTTTTTGAGCATATCCAAGATATACTTGGTTTGACTAATGAATATTTCATCATTAGTTTGTTTGATTTGAAGTCCAAGAAAGAACTTGAGTTCACCTATCATGCTCATCTCAAATTCCTACTCATGCACTTGGGAAATTCTTCACATAGGGAAATGTGAGTAGCACCAAAAATGATATCGTCAACATAAATTTGAACAACAATCATATCATTCTTTTTGGTTTTTATAAATAGTGTTGTATCTGCCTTACCCATTAAAAAATTATTTAAAAAGAGAAATTTACTTAATCTCTCATACCATGCTCTAGGAGCTTGTTTTAAACCATAAAGGACTTTTCTAAGTTTGAAAACTTTGTCCGGATACTTATGATTTTTAAAATCGGGTGGTTGCTCAACAAAAACTTCTTCTTGAATGAATCCATTCAAGAATGCACTTTTGACATCTATTTGAAATAAAGTAAAATTCTTATAACAAGCAAAAGCAAGAAGCATGCGAATTGATTCTAATCTAGCAACCGGTGCAAAAGTTTCTTCGAAATCAATGCCTTCTTCTTGATTATAACCTTGAGCCACTAATCTAGCTTTGTTACGCACAATAATACCATTTCATCTCGTTTGTTTCGAAAAACCCATTTTGTGCCAATTACGGTTTATGAAGTTGGTCTAGCAACCAAATCCCAAACATGATTTCTTTTAAATTGATTTAGTTCTTCTTGCATAGCTAGAATCCAAAATTCATCAAATTCGGCTTCTTTAAAATTCTTTGGTTTGATTTGTGAAAGAAATGTACAATTGTTATAAAAATTTCTAGAAGAATTTCATGTGCTTACTCCTTTTGATGGATCACCAATGATGAGATCTTTTGGGTGAGAGGGGACAAACCTCCATTCTTTTGGTAATGATGAAGTGTTGAGATCTTCATGAGGTTCTTCTTCATTTTGTTGCATAGTCGTTTCCTCCTTTCCTTCTCATGTTGAATTTTAATGTTATTTGGATTCCCTTTGTCTTGATTTTGAACACTTAGTTGTTCAAATAGAATTTTCAAATCTTCATCATCAATGACTTTTTCTTGTTCAATGGAGTTAGTTTCATCAAAGACAACATGCATAGATTCTTCAACTACTAGAGTTCTTTTGTTAAAAACTCTAAAAGTTTTGCTAGTAGATGAATATCCAAGAAAAATTTCAATATCGGATTTTAGATCAAATTTTCTTTTGTGTTTAAAATAAAGCACTTGCAACCAAAAATTTTAAAATATCCGATATTGGGAATTCTATTTTTCCAAAGCTCATATGGAGTTTTGGTTTTCTTTCGACTAACCAAAACTCTATTTAAAATATAACATGAAGTATTTACGGCTTCGGCCCAAAAATATTTTGGTAAATTATTTTCATTCAACATGGTCCGAGCCATTTCTTGCAATGTTCGATTCTTCCTTTCTACTACACCATTTTGTTGAAGAGTTCTAGGAGCCGAGAAATTATGTTCATATCCATTTGATTTGCAAAACTCTGCTATATTTTCAAATTCTCCACCATGATCACTCCTAATTGTGGTAATGATGTATCCTTTTTTATTTTGGACTCTTTTGCAAAAATGTTTAAATGCATTTAAAGTTTCATCTTTTAAATTCAAGAAAATGACCCAAGTAAATCTTAAAAAATCATTAACAATAACAAATGCATAATATTTTCCACTTAAACTAGCGGTTCTAGAGGGTCCAAATAAGTCCATGTGGAGAAGTTGTAAAGATCTTGAAGTAGAAGAGTGTTGTTTAAGTTTGAAAGAACTCTTTACTTGTTTTCCAAATTGACAAGCATCACAAATTTTATCTTTTTCAAACTTCATATTTGGCAACCCTTTTACAAAGTTATTTTTGGAGATTTTTGAAAGTAAGTCCATGCTAACATGACCTAATCTCCTATGCCATAACCAAGAATCATCTTTTATACTAGAAAGACATTTCATTTCTTTTTCAAGTTCAAATTCAATAGATATGATGTAGACATCCTTACTTCGACTCTCCATAAACAATACCTCTTTAGATATAGCATTATCAATGAGACATTTGGAAGAATCAAATTTAATGAGATAACATTTGTCACATAATTGACTTATACTAAGCAAGTTATGTTTAAGGTTATCAACTAATAAGACATTTTCAATGGAGGGAGAAGAACGATTACCAATATTTCTAATGCCTATGATTTTTCCTTTGGCATTGTCTCCAAAAGTTACATGACCTCCATATTTTCTTTTGAGATTTGATAGTAATGATCGATCTCCCGTCTTGTGTTTTGAATAACCACTATCCAAGAACCAATTGCTCTTGACCTTTCGTCGTACCTACAAAAATAATTTCAATTTTTGATTTTTAGTACCCACATAAGTTTGGGTCCTTGATAGTTAGTGTTTGTATATTCTTTTATCCACTTGTGTTTCTTTTCAAAATATAGTCTCTTTTTAGTTGAACAATTATAAGTAACATGACCAACTTTTTTGTAAAAACTACATGTGATGTTTTGTTGAGAAAAATTTGATGATTTTACAAAAATGGTTTCAAGAGATTTTTGTTTCAAGAGAGGTTTGTATCCAATTCCTCCTTTGTTAAACACACATTTTTGCTCACCAAGCATTAATTCAAAATTTTCTTTCCTTGGGTAAATTTGTGAATAATGCTTGTTAAATCAACTACTTTTTCTTTCAATAAAATATTTTCTTTAATTAAGGACTTATGATCATCTTTTCCTTTTTCAAAGTCTTTTTATGCAATAAAGAGTTTCTTGACTACCTTTTTCAATAATGAGTGTTTATTGTTAAGAATAGAGTATTTTCAAATAAGTTTATCAAATTCTTCAAGAATTTCATCATAAGAGGTAGATAAGTCATTGTTGTTTGTACTTACCTCATCTTCAATGGCCATGAAGCACATGTTGACGATTTCTTCTTGAACTTTATCTTCTTCAAGATCATCTTCATCACTATCATTCCATGTAGCTTGAAGAGCTTTCTTTTTGGTGAACTTCTTTTTGTTCGGGCATTCGGCCCTCTTATGACCGAGTTTGTCACAATCATAGCATATGATCTTTTTGTTTTTGTCTTCACCTTTATCATCATTCTTTTGAAATCGCATATTATTTTGAAATCCTCTCCATTTCTTGACAAGAAGAACTAGGTTATCAAGTTCTTCATCACTCATGTTTGTGTTGGAAGATCCTTCATCGTTTGTTGATTTCAATGCAATTTGCTTCTTGGGAGGTTCCTTAATCTCTTCTTTGCTTCTCCTTGTTTTCTCCTTTGTTTCGGCATTGTTGAGCTCATACGTCATCAATGTTTCATATAGCTCCTCCAATAGATAAGTGTTGACATCCTTTGTGTCTTCTATCAACATTCTCAAGGAGTTCCAATCTTTCGAGAGAGACCTAAGTATTTTACTCACAAGTTCACCGTTAGTAAACTTTCGATCAAAGCCCTTAAGGCCATTAATAATATTGGTAAAGCGTTATAAAGAAATTTTCAAAATCTTTTGTCAATAAATTATTTTAGTTTCTTTAACCTTGTTGGTACCTAAGTGAGTTATCTCTAATGCATGCCAAATATCATATGCAGAATCACATGTGCTAATACGATTAAACTCATTTTTATCTAAAGCACAATAAAGTAAATTTTTGGCTCTAGCATTCAAGGACAATTTTCTTTTATCCTCTTCATCATATTCTTCTATAGGCTTAGAAATAGTTTGGTTCGGTTTGTCATCAACTTTAATAATTTTTGTAAGCACATATGGACCAAACTCGATGACTTCCCAAATATTGTAATCAATTGATTGAATATAAATCATCATTCTAGTTTTTCAATAATTGTAATGGGTGCCATTAAAAAAGGGAGGACGATTTGTAGAGTGACTCTCAAAGTTTTGAATATTTTGGTTAGCCATTACTCAATATTGTATAATCTTCAAAAAAAAAGAGCACATTGCTTTGATACCAATTGATAGCCCAAGAATAACTAACCAAGATGGAGGTGAATTGGTTTTCTCAAACTTTTTCGAAAAATATTCTCAAAAATGATATTTAAGAAAATAAATTAATCCACAAAAATATAAACACAATATAAATATATAAAAGGGAAGAGAGAGTGCAAACGATATTTTTATGGAGGTTTGATCCAACCAATGATCTACGTCCCCCGTTACCAAGCTCTCCAACACGAGCACGGCCTTTCCACTATTTTGATTGACTTATGGTGCAATTCAAACCCTTACAATATATCCGGTGACTTACAAACAAGGAGCACCGATTCTTATACAATATTGATCTTTTCAAGGGACCTCAATATGACCCAAAAATGTAAAGAGATTGATTTGAGTATTTCTTTCTAGATGAATGATAGATACAAGTTTAAGTTATGAGAGAGGCTAACACTTTAATGAATAGCAATAGATGAGGAAAACTCAAGTGTTAGAAGAAAACTATGTTGAGAAAGATGATTCAAAAGTTTGATTTAATCAAACAAAGTTTTTCAATAAGAGATATTGAAAATATAAATGCAATGAAACTTTGAATGAAGTTTTTCAATATGATTCTCTGTATAAATGCTCTTGTAAGTGTTCTAGAATGATAATAAATGAAGTGGTATTTATAGAGATAAATTTTCGTCACTTTTTGTTGAAACAGATGACCATACGGATGACCAAACAGTCGACCGGTCAGATTGGTCAGACCTAGCCGTTGAACTGCAAAAAATCAGAACGGACACTTTTTAAAAAGTGACATTCAAATGGTCGACCGGTTCAGTTCAAACAATCGACCGGTTCAACCGGTTTACCAAATGGATTGTCCATTTTCACAGTTTTGAAAAATTGATTTTTGGCTTTGATCAAAATATTTTTATGCAAGTGATAAAAATTATTTTTGAACTTTCGTTCATTTAATTGCCAAGAATTAAAGAGTTAATACATTTACAATTTTATCTATCTTGATCTTCGAATCTTGAATTTTAAATCTTAAGATACTTGAACACTTGTATTGATTTTGACTTGATCTTGACATTGCATGAGAGTTCGATTTGTAGTGCTTCGAATATTGCTTGAAAATAGATTGTTAGAAAATATACTATTTTGTTTGTTATAATTAAAACATTAAGGTTTAAAGTTAACCATAGGTCAACAGAAGGACCAAATTGGATGTTATGAAAAGATGGAAGACCAAATCAGACGGAATGAAAAGTTGGAGGACTAAAGAAACCAAGATCAAAAGTTGAAGGACCAATAGGAAAAAATTGAAAAGCTACAAGCTGGGCAATCGCCTAGCTTATAGCTGGGCGAGCACCCAGCATGGCTCAAATGAAGTAGAGAGAAAATCAGTACACCTGGGCGATCGCTCGGGAAAGCACTAGGCGATCGCCCAGTGCCAATTTTGGCTGCAGGAGATTTTTTCCTTTTTCAATTCGACTCCGATTAGGTAACTTTTGGCCCACGATTTTTAGGTCTTTTTGACATCTTTTGGGGCACCATTAGGGTAGTATATATATGAAGTTATTAACTCATAATAGGTTGTTGAGTTTTGGGGGAGAAAAACAATAGACGACAATACCAAACGGAGATCAAGATTGCTTTTTTGAAGAATTCAATCGAAGATCAATCTCAAGACATCATCTCTTTGAGTTTTCTTCTTCTCCGGGTGATGAAGTCCATATTTTCTTCTCCTATTTCTTTTCTTATTATTAGTATGTTAGGCTAGTTTATTTTGTGCTAGAATTACGATGAAGCTTGTAATCTAAATTCTTCTATCCAAATACTTGGTTTTTGACAATTTATTTCAATATAGTTTTGAATAAATAATTTTGATTTATTTGAATCTACAATTATGTGCGCAATAATTGTATGAGTGTTGTGGTTTGTTTTACTATCGAAAGATCAAAAACAGGCTAGACAATATTTTAATTATCTTAAAGTCCGATAGGAGATAGAAATATACCGCTATGCTTTAAATGATCTTTAATTATCCATAGAAATTTAATGCATTCGTTTGTATTCGCATTTGTCATAGAAATATAGTCGAGTCATACTTATGAATAGGTTTAATTTTATTCGTGAGAAACTGTTGAACAATTGATGTAATTTGTCAAAACCAAGAATGAAGATAGAGGAATTAACGATTATAAGTGGATTCGGGATCCTAGTACTCTTCTTCCTCAATTTTAAGGTAATTCTTCATTAATCTAATTTTTTGTTTGTTTGAAATATAGTTAGTTTATTGTTTTTAGTTCAAATTCTGATTAGTTCTTAAACACCAAACATCAAAAGTTCAATAGATTCAGTTAAGATCGTTGTAATTGAACTGAATTATCTAAATTCTCGTGAGATCAATACTTGGACTCAAAATCCATTTTATTATTTGAGCGATCCGTGCACTTGCAGAATGATTTAAGATACAAAATCGCTGACATGCTCGGTAAGGATTGCTAGGTTAGACCCTCGAAGACTGAAGATGATAGTTTCGAAATCACTCACCATCCTAGTTCTGAGATTACAAGTTCTAATTCACTTTATTTGAAAAAAGCATTATGTTGATTAATAGGAACCAAATTCACTAGAACACCTCGAGATTGGAGATAAAAGCTTTAGAAGTGTGATAGTTTACGAGATGTGTAAGACATAAATGACTACAAAAGGTTCGGGACTGTAAAAATGTTAACAACACAATATTGGTTGTGGCCTAATACATGTATAAGTTCAATTTTTGACTAATCACACACTCACTAAGGGTCTAGCATCGGATAAGTGAAAATTTTAATTATTGTGTTATTTAATATATTTCTAAAAGTGTTGCTTTATTTTCAAACTTGAGGCATATGGTAAGAAATTTAACATTAACTATACCTATGGATTATTCTTTTAGCTTAGTTTAAATTTGTAGCTTATTTTTAGTTTTTTGTTCGAGGACAAACAAATATTTAGTTTGGGGGTGTTTGATAAGTGTATTTTGTGCACTTATTCGGACCTTTAAACTAAGCTTTTATCCCATCATTTTATTAAATTTATACTTAAATTGGTATTTTTATTCTTCATATTTCAATTTTGGACCTGTTTAATAGCAATTGGAGAAGAATGGACGAAAAAAGCAACAAGATGACAAATATTTCAAAAGTATGAGGATTAAATTGTATTCACTTGAAGCTTGAGGACCAAATTGGACGTTATGGAAAGTTTGAGGACGAAAATGACCAAGACCCAAAGATTGAGGATCAAATTGGAAGTTTTCGAAACTTGAAGGACTAAAAGAAGATAAAATATAAAGATGAAGGACTAAAAACACAATTTTAAAAGAACTAAAATGGGCTAGCGCCCAGCAACGTTGCCGAGAAACAGGGAGCAAAACAGCACACCTAGGCGATCGACCAGGCTAAAATCCGGCCAGTGTTTTTTTTTTTCCTTTTATTTTAATTTCCTTTTTGAGTCCTAATACAGTTAGGTAACTTTTGGCACACGAATTTTAAGGATTTTTGGGATCTTTTAGGGCACAATTAGGTAACTATATATATGAGTTATTAACTCATAACAGGGGTAGCCGAATTTGGAGAGAGAAACAAGAGATTATTGCAAAAAACGAAGATCAAGATCGTCTTTTTCAAGTTCTTCTTATCCGGGTGATAAACTCCATATTTTCATCTCTTCTTTATTTTCATATTATTAGTATGCTAGGCTAGAATTAAATATTGCTAGGATCGTGATGAAACTTGTATCATGAATATTTAATTTTTCAAACTTAGTTTTTGATATTTAAGCATGTTTTAATTTTTGAATAATTGATATTGATTTTCTCTTCATCTACAATTATATACCCATAGTTGTATGATTCTTGTGGCTTGTTTTACCTTCGAGAGATGGAAAATAGGTTATACATAGTATCAATTGTCGTAGAATCCGATAGGGGATAGAAATATACTACTATGCTTTACGTGATCTCTAAGTATTCACAAATTTTAATGCATTCTTGTATGCTCGCATTCGTCATAGAAATATAGTCGGGTCGCATATAGAAATATGTTTAATTCTACTCGAGAGAGATTATTAAATTAAATTAGGAATATTGATCTTCATAAGTAAATCATGTTATCAAATTTAATAGTTCGGGTTAAAGGTAATTGATATAAGTGTATTCGAGATCCTAGTACGCTTTTTTTTTCTAAAGTTAAATTAATCTTTCATCAATTTCATCTCTAAATTGTTTGATAATTAATTAGTTAATTGTTCTTAGTTTATAGTTTAATTAATTTTCAATCACAAAATCTTCAAAAGTTTATTAGATTCGGTTAAGGTTAGTATAATTGAACTGAATTATCTAAAATCTTCATTGATAGCAAACATCTACTTCTACTTTACTTGAAGCGATCAAATGCAAGACTTGCAGAATTATTAAACACATAAAATTGTTGACGCAATGAATCTTATAATGAACAAACATGTCTAATTATGCACAAAGTCAATCGAGTTTATACATAATTTTGTTTCAGAAATCAATTGAATTCTTTTTATTATGATATGACAGGGCAGCCTTTAAACACTATCGCTTTGGCAGTAGGACAAGAAGCATATGGACATCCATCAAGATCATTTCCCCACCAGTCAATATTGATGTTCTCTAAGCCCAAGCACAGGTACAAGAGAACACCCATAAAGGCCAAGCCAGCATCTAGGGCGCCGGAGAGGACGTAATTGTGACGCTCCCACAAGTCTGGTCTATATCTATACACAACATAGCCAGATAGGAAACCTACAATGATCCAGGTGGTGTAATTAACTGCGGTTGCTGGTGGCATTTGTCCGCAGGCACCTATCAGAACCGGCATGTTGATGAGTCTAATCCACTCTTGATTCGGGAATGCCTTTGTAGCAAACCAGACTAAAAGAGGAGCTATGGCTCCACCAAGGAAGAACCAATTTATCAATCCATAGGTCCCTTCGTCTCCAAAAATCTTCCGAGGGCCGATCAGGCCCCAAATTACAGATGCATCATAAAAAACATGATCACCTGGGCAAGTCCACACACTATCAGATGATGTTGTTTCACAGATATCAGGGATCGTTTCCATTAACCACCATGCAGTTCCCAAGTACACTAAACTAGCTATAAGAGTCCCCACAACCTGACAAAAAATATGGTAAAACTATCAGAAAAAGTGTACAAGAAAACATAAATGGGAGACCTAGTACTTCCATTAATAAAAACTAACCTGTGCCATGAACATTGTTCTTGGTGGAATTTTCATATAGTGACCAAGCTTGAAGTCTTGGAGGAAAGTAATAGCCTGTGTCATACTTATGTAACCGTAAACTTTGAAGCACATGTTAGCTACTGGGTATCCAGGATAAATATATCCAATTATATACTCGGTGATGATGTTCAAGCCCGGTGACTGTCATTTGGAAGAATTTTATTTGAAGATGTTAATAATTTGTGATTTATCAATAATGCAAAAGTAATATGATATAGTTGACATTACTTGGTTAGTGATGGCAGTAATGATCCCAATTGGGAGAGTGAAGAAAATGGCGATTAAACAAGCTAGTATAACACCCCACCATGGCAGCTGAAGTTGCTCCTTGTAATATTCACATGCAAAGATAGTAAGTGCAATATTTGCCACGAGGATGCACCAAAACCACCATTCAGGAACTTGATTGTACTTGCTCATGAGTTTTGTGTGTATGTCCATCTTCTTTTCTTTAAAGCTGGACTTGCTTTGCTCCCATATCTCTCTGGATTCGATGAAGGATTAATATCACTAGATAGTAATTTCCATTAATTGCAACATATTGATTACTATACCTTCCATGAAACAGAAGCACGTGCACAACCGTAGCACTGAGTGCAGCAAAGCCGACTCCATAAGTCATGGCAAAGAATGTACTGAGGTAAAGAGGTCCTTCTTGATTGTAGGCTGCTGTATCGAGGTGGAAGTTGGAGTCAATTATGCTCGAAATGTTGTAAATCTGACCCGAGCTGGTGAAGAGATCATCCGAAAAAATTGGGAATGTTTTGGCTTGGTAAATGTTGAACCAGTAGCTCAAGGGAGTCACAACATACATAACAAAGAAAAATCCAACAGCAACATTGGCAGTGGCAAACCACGGGCTCGCTAATGGACTTCCAAGGTAGGATGAAATAGTGGACCAGTCAAGTCCCACAGCTCCTATACCGAGCCCTTTAAGACCTGAGCCAAGTTGTTGGGCAAAGATTGATTTGGGAAAGATCCAACAGATCCATGATAGGGAGGTTAACATTTGAAAGAGATAACCGGGGAATATGTAGTAAGCAAAGCTGCAGATGAAGGCAATTATGAAGAACTGAGTTCGTGTTACTCCACCCTTGGGCCGTTTTTCTATCTCATGTAGAGCCCTGTTATAGCATTTTAATGTAAATTAGAGGGTCATAGATGGCTCTGATTTTCAATTTTTTGGTTCCAACACTTTATACACAGCGAAAGACATGTAGAGCAAAGCAATCAGTTATATTTTCAGAACTAACAGGTTGTCTCGATTTCCACAGGAAAACTTGCCTGAACAAGGAGACTTGGACTAGATTGGCTGGCCACCACATAGCTGCTGGCTCCACAAGATATCTTCTGAATATACCAGCCCAACCAAATCCCAACACCTACCACCAGTCAAACCCGAAAAACCAACTCAAAAACCAACCATAAATAAATGATTTGTTGACGAACTATGAAAATAGATGAGATCTTACCTGTGTTGTAATGATAACAATCAGAGAAACGAAGAAGGTAATATGCTTCTTATAGAAGACCTTAACAGCAGTAACAACATGAATGGCATAGACTGTGCCAGCCCCTGAATTTGCAAATATAGTGATAAGAACATGTTCTTTTACATTGAATGGACCTGGATTCAGCGTAAATTCCCATCGCGTTCCTTTAAAAAATACACGTTCTGTGATCTTGGCAGCCATGAGTTGGCCTAAAGGGACTACTGCAATCTGAGCAGAGATAGCAGTGATGGACAAGGGCTCGGTCCGATACCAGAAAAACTGGTTAAGGAATGATAAGAGGACACAGGAGAGGGTGCCCAACACCCACATTCGAAATGTGAGTACCGGAAGAGAAGGATCATCAGTGGTCGGAACGGTGAGAGCCACCTGTCTGATTGGTGAGTTTTCTTCGGGTTCAGGCAACTCGTTGACCTCAGATGAAGGGCTATAATCTTGAGTTTCCTCATGAAATTCTGATACTGCCAAAACATGTTTGTTAAAGCTTAACAAGAAGTAAAAGAATAGAACCTGAAATCTGTACTAAAAAAGGTGGAATCTTGTTGATAAAGAGACTTACTTATTAGAGGGGCTCTGATTTCATTAGAGGATTCTTCCATTGCTTTCTTTGAGTGATATGATGAATCTGAATCTTACAGAATTTGCATTACTGGGAGGAATCTGAAGCTTTAGTTAAATCACTGATAAATGCCAAAACAATTAATCAGCATCAAATGTGTAGATGGGGTGGGGCCCAAACGCCTCCGGTGGCTTCTACCACATAACTAGTATCAGAATACAAGTGAGATTATGCATCAATTTTCGTCCATACCTGGTTCTAGTTTATATTCACGACATCAAACATCAAACAGATCAGTATAATGAATGCAAAGTTTTAAATGGATTCATTGACTTCTTTCAATCTATATGCAGTGTGAATAAATATTGTATTTGACTCTTACTTTTCGAACAAAGAAATAGAAGTTTATAAATCAATTTTGTTGGTTTTATATTTTCCCCGGTTGCCTAACTAATATACCAACTCTTCTAATTAGCGTTTTCATTTCGAACACGTATTGATGTATTTGATTAATCTGAGAATGAATTTATTTGGGTTTTGAGTATTTATTCATTATGAGTAATTTTGTTTGGTTCTGGCATCTTGTTTGTTTTTTACGTGCAATGCTGTGGTAAGTTTGAAAAAGATTGTCCCTTTTCAAAGATCCCAGATAGTAGATTCTATAAATGTTGGGCAGCGGATGACAGTATGCCACGACACACTTGTCCTTGCCAAACGTGTTAATTATTACCACCTTAGAATATTCTACTTTCGTCTTAAAGGCTTCAAATTTAATTTGGTAGAGATTTCAGCAAATTACACAAATAAAGAGTATTTATATTCCAAACATACATAATATAATATTGAACACGACTCATTTGTATAGCGAACATCGTCTTAAATTCTTCTTTTTTTCTTCAAAACAGTAAACAATGTTCATGTATATATAAGTTACAAAAACATACATTAAAAGATAGACGTATCACGTAAGTTAATGTTACTAGATATTTACGTGAGAAGATGTAGCGTATGGTGCTGACCAATAGATGGAGTTAGTATACATAAAAGAAGAGGACAGCCGACAGCCTGTGCTGGGTCCAATTTAACGTAATAAGATATCTTGCACGTTGTTGTCCAGGAACAAGTCAAATGCCACTTGATATATATATATATATATCAACTCAATTTTCAATTATTCTCTATTTATTATGTAATTTGCAATTGATAAAATAAATAAAATAATAATAATATGATTTTGGCTGCATCAAAAATCTTATAGCAATAAAAAAATAAAATTTGTCATTAATAATCAGATTTCCCGAGGTAGAAAGTCAAAATAATTCCATAAAACTGGCTACATCAAAATCTTCTAGCCCTATGAATGTTTGAGGAGAGACTTGGAGAGAGAGGAACTTAGAAAGTGAAGGCACTACAACATATTATTCATCGAAACTATGGTAAGTGTACTTTAAATGACAATTCCAAAATAAAATGTCTTGTGTTGTGTTGTATTGTAGCATCTATCCTCGCAAGAATACGCAAACCAAAAACAAAAGAAATCCCAATAGCGTCGAAAGATAATCTCCACCCAACTCCCTAGCAACTAAGCAGCTTTGTACATCATCTGAACTCTTCTTTCAATTACAAGACAACGATAAATGGTAAGTGCGACTTCAGCAAATAAGGGGTTGGCTATAAACTCTAATTGAAATTGAAATTCTATAAAAGCTACCAACCATTAGATATGAAACTTTTTCGACACTACAAAATGATAAACTTTACGATATGTTGCATGGACTAATACAAGGAAATGCAGGTTTCCTTCATTTTCCAAGATGCTATCTACCATGCCATTTGCCAACCAGAATCTGCATTGGGTCAAATATGGGCACATGCAACGGTTTTGTCTAATCTGTTTCAAAAGCAAGCTAAGTTTCCTACTACAAATTTTAATCTTTGACTACCTGCTCATATCTGACTTCACTAGCTGTTCTCATCAGTTCAACTCCACAAAAAGGCTGGCCTGAGGATGTAATCCTGCTTCTTTGAGGGACAAAGAGAGTTTCTCTGCACCGTAGATGGTCCGAGGAAAGTTGGAGACCAGGTTGTAACTCTCAACTTCTAAGCAACCCAAAGAATCAACATAGTCATAAAGAGATTGTATTGTCGCTGTACAATTAAACCTCCTGCCCCTGCGCTCTCCACTTGGAAAACGAACCAAAACCTGATATGGCAAAGAGGGTAATGAACATAATAACCTGATTAGAATATAACTACATCTCCGTCTACAACACAAGACCATTAATGGATACAAAATTCATGGGGCAGAATACTTCACATGACTAGAATCTTATGCAGTTCCCTAAATTAAATCCTCATTTATACACGCTTCCAAGCTTCTATGCGGCTTCATTAAAAATACATGTAAAGTACATATAAATGATATGAAAAATAGCATAGTCACAACTACCTTTGAAGTCTATCATTTAGGAAAACAATATAGAACAAATGGCTTACTTGTGTAACATCCGGCCCTTTCTCAGGTTCAACGCCAAGAGACAGAGCTTTCTCTCCCCTCAACTTCGCTAATGCAGCTTCTTTCCCTGCAGCTTCTCGTGCTTCTCTTTCACGGGCCTCTTCCTCCTCCTTTCTTCTCCTCTCAGCTTCAGCAGCTTCACGTTCTAACTGTTCTTGCTCTTCTTTCCTCTGGCGCTCCAGAGCCTAATGCACAAGATATCATTAAAGCAATGTGCTCCTGGAGAAAAGAAACTCGGCAAGACAAAAGAAAGAAAAAATTTCTTGTTTGAGAAAGCTTTTTAGCAGATTTTGATAAAAAATTGATAAAAAGTTAATAAAAGTTGTGGGTCCCATAAATTATATTGTTGACTTTAACTAAAGCTTTTGAGTAGATTTTTATTAGAATCAAACAAGGGCTTAATGACTAAGACCTAAAACTGACGTTGAAAGTTTCCAAATATTGACATACTCGATCAGCTTCAAGTGCTGCTTGATAGGCAGCATCCTGTTCCTCCCTCAGACGCATGTTGTTTCTTCTTTCCTCTGCTTCAAGCCTGGCCGCAACAAGAACAGGAGAACTTTCTTCAAGCACTCTCTGGAGGATTGTGAGCATTTCTTCAAGAGATTTTGGCCCCTCAACCTGCACAATTAATTACATTAACAACACTACCACCAACACAAAATCATAGCTTTTAACTATGGATTGAATAGGTAATAATACTGAAATATTTCTTGGTTATAAAAGGCTAACAAATTGTTCGAGATATCTCCCCGTCTATTTGCTTGAACTTTTACATTTCTAGCAGCGTAAAAAGTAACATCTAGGCGGCGAGTCACTGATATGATCCTTTATCTCCAGTAAGTGCAGTGAAGGACTCTCGCCACAGCCACCCATTTGACTTATGGCATCATTGACTTGCTTTTCAATCTAAGCGATTTCATAACCATAAAGAAAGGCCTCTCTTTCGGGACCAGTCCCGTCCCTAGATGTAGTAGTCAATCAGCGGGACATTCAAAGAAGCTATGCACCTTTACTGAATCTTAATGAAAGAAAGCCCTTACATCCTAATCCCATCTACTTAAAGTTACAGATACAAAAACAGAACAAAATTACAGAATAATATAGAACATTAGATGAATTACAATGAAATTTCTCGTTCCCAATTATTTACTATTTACTAATCACCAGGTTTTCGTCAATAATAAAATTTTGTAAGGGAAGGTTTACAATTATGTTAATTACACTGATTCAGAGATGACCATTAAGAACAAACGACCAGATGGACAGCTTTTAGCGAACTTTTCTTCATGCATAGTTGTGAGTGCAGGAACAGAAATTCATTCCCACAATAAGTCCAATGAGAAGTCTGATTTTAGTCGACCCCCTCGCACAGAAGAATATGGTCTCTAGTTATCTGCCCAAGATGACCATTGTTTTGAAAAGCTGCTGAAACTTATGCCTCGAGGCGCACCTCACGTGATGGATAGCCCCTCGACGCTGCCTACATTGTTATTTGTCAAGGCTTACACCTCAACTTACGAAGGTGCACAACTCAAGGCATAAGCCTTAGGAAGGCTGAGGTTTTCGCTCATTTTGTGCCCTTTGGGACTTTTTATAATCGTCTCAGCTTTTGGATAAATATTTTTATAGGCTAGAACTTAACAGCCTTTTGGCTATTTTAAGCCCAATCTAACCCTAAAACAGAATTGGAGAAGAGGAAAAAGAGCAAGTGAAGCCTCTCCATCACTATCAATTTCTTTCCATTATTTTTTATTCGTTCCCTGCTTGCAATAATGACTAACCCCACGAGGGCAACTAAAAAGCATGAATTTAAAAGTCAAAAGACAGAAAGAAGTTCTTTTTATGCCTTTAGCTCTCCGTATGAAGAATTATGAAGATGGAGGACATAAACACACCACACAAAAAGAGTTCTTTCATGATTATTTTGGCTCTTTTCAAAAAATTCTTAGCAAACACATCCACTAAGATCATAAGAAATAAAATGCCACCACTGAATTATGTCCCAAATAAACAAGGATATTTTAAATAGAAACAAGGAAAAAGCTTCCTTAATAAATATATATTATACAAACACAATCAATTAATAGCACGTTAAAACTAGTTCATATTACTTTTTGATACATTTCGTCAAGAGATGCTCAAAATTTATTTTGAAAAGTTACCCCATATGTTATCTTCACTAGCTTTATTATACATTCTGGAAAGGTTCTTGTACCTTGGAAACTTAACTATATCTCTCCAAAAAAAAATTACAAGTGACTTGTCAGTAATCTAAACCTTCGAAACAATGAAGAAATGAACTCTGAAATTCATGAACTAAACAAACTCTTGGATCAAGCAGATATGATTTCATGTATCCAACATTGAGAAAAATTTAAGAGATAGTTATGATTTGGAAAAAGTCTCTAACTGCAAAAACGAAGAAGCATAGAAGAGTAATATAAAAGCAAAAATAATATGACCTAACACACTACTCCATTATTAATGTACTTCTTCCTTCAAGAAGCCAGTGAAAACTAAAATAAGTATGTCATAATTTTCTGTAGCTTATTTACTTTGAAGTAAACCTTTTAAGCTTAGCCAAACATGCACTTGGTTTATGTGTTTTAGAAGCATCAGAAACACAATTGATACAAACCCCATCACATCACAAACAAAATAATAAGCTTACTTCCATACCAAACTTCACACCTTCCAGATAGACACGTTTCCTTGCCAATTACAAATTCCAGAACCAACAAAAACATATATCACAAAGAAGCTAAACAAGTTAAAACTTAAACTAAACAGACGAAGTTCAACAACCCCTCCCCCCTCCACCACACCCCTGAAAAAAAAAAAAAGGAAAAATCAATTTGTACAGTTACATGGACTGGGTAGACAGTCATTTACCAGATCACTTGATTTTTCAACTTCTGGAAAACATTTAAGGAAAAAGCTCACATCTCATTGCAGAGTGAGCCGAAGAAACAAAGAATTAAAAATTAGATATAAACAATCATCCATTCATCCTAAAAAAATTCACGAAAAATTCTTCTGACGCATATACAAACTATACCCAGAAAATCTCACACAATCCAGTTCCTGATGATTTTAAAAACTTCAAGTAACCAATATCCATTGATAAAATAAGGAGGATACAATCATATGCTCATAACCCAAAATTCAACTTGGACATCTGTCAACAGCCAGTGGGACATACTAATTTGTAACAACAATATCAAGCTCCAATGATTCTCAACTTTCATTTCTTTATTCATAAGCACATATTAATATCCCATCAGATTTTCCAAAACCAATAAACTAAGGGCCCGTTTGACAGAGATTATAAACTAATATTGGTTTATTTGACCACTATTGGTTTATTTGAGTTGAAATTGTTGACTTTTCATGTTAAAAGTGGGTTAAAAAGTCAAAAATGACGGCTTAAAAAAACCAAAATGGGTTTTTAATCCCTATCAAACAAGCTCTAAAGTCTAGATAATACAATTATTAAAACAAGTAAATAATAATGCCTTCAAATTATATACCTGCTGTAGTAATGCGATCCTCTGGTTCGTGGCAGCCATAACCACTGCGCAGAACGGAAACCTTGATGCCTTCAAGCTATTACTCATCTTGAACCCTTCACTAGCTTTGACGCTTCCACCCCATGCGACAAAATTCTCGTTCACGAATGCTGCCAATGCCTCATTACACAAAGCCCTCTCGCAGAATGCTTGTGTGTCAGGATGCTCTGGCGAGTGCAAGTAAACGAACAACAGCTTAAATGCCTGCCGAGACCTCTGCAACGCATCCATGAAACTCTCTGCCACGAAAGTTGGCCGTGGGCTCCGATAATCCCTCTCAAAATTGGATACGAAGTCCCTCGCCTCGGATGCAGATTGAGTTACAGACAAAAATGGAGTCGCGCCAGCCCGACCTGGACAGTTGAGCCCGATCATGCCGAGGGAATAGGATAACACCCCACTAGCGGCCCACATACCCAGCCCCATTGCACCAAAAATCAACCCTAGGCTACCAGAAATGACCGAGAAAGGGAGGGTAATTAATTTCCAAGCGAGGCCGGGGGTATGATTATTGGCGCCAGGGGCCATAACAGTACCCGTATATTGAGGTTCTTGATTTGTGTTTGTGACGGCGGCTTCTGTGGTAGTGGAGGAGGAGGAGGTGGCGGCGGATAGGCGGTTGCTTTCGGTTCCGGTGATAGAGAAGATGGCTTGTTCGAGGTCCCAGCCATGAGCAGAGAGAATTTCGGTACACAAATCGGGGTCTTCAAGCCCCGTGATCGCTTGAAAATACGCCAACTTATCAGCCACATCAACCATTTCTTCAACACCTATGTGAATGAGCTTATTATATTCAAGAATTCAAAGAAAAACTTCAATAATTTGGGTATAGTAACGGTTTGGATTTGATTGAAAACAGATATCTGTGTGTGTAGGGGTTTGATTAAACGACTGAAAAAGAAACAACGAAAGTTGTCACAGTGATGGGTTTTATCATTTCAATTTTCAAGAACAGAATAGACATGGGGAATGTCAGTATACTTAAAACACTGATACCTTGGACCGCGTAAACTGGCTGAGGAAAACGAGGACAACAATGTTTCGGAAATAACAAATTGGATGTATTATCTAACATGTAGTAAGGAAAATATTCTCTACCCCACTGCCTACATGCATATTTCTATTGGTTGTATTAATATTAAATGACATTTTCTCGAGTTGCATTGCATTGTTCGTGGAATGACATAAATCTAATCCCACAACTCAAACTTGGTGCAAGAATACAAAGAGGTAATTTACTTCCTGTTGTATATCAAATTTAAAGAATGAATTGTAATGATTTTAGTTGTAATATTTGATATTGTAACATCATTAAAATCAAAACATCTATATTCACTACCAAAAAAGGAAAATTTGCATCAAGTATTATCCTCTCAGCAGAAAAATAACGGACTCCATAACCTCAATTTTCAGTGATAATGAACTACCCGGCTGATCAAACAATGTATACAACATATTTACAGATTCTCAGTATATAAAGATCCAACACTTCTTGAAAGGGGTGACCTCTACATAACTCCCATAGTCCGGGTATTTTTGGTGGCTGCAATTTCCCAGACACTATATGCTATTTCCATCAGAACGAACAGGCAAGATGTTTTGGCAACTAATGTAAAAGTACAGCGAAATAGCGGAGGAGAGGAAACTATCAACATGTTAGCTCACTGAACCTCCTCAATTAATGGCTTGCCTGTCCTTTCCACTTTCTCCGATCTCACGGTGCCCTTTTTACTACTGGCAAATTCCACAGCTGACGACTTCTCAGCATTCACTAGTGCTGCCAAGGAAGACCACACTTCAGCTGGCTGCTCGTGAACCCAACACATTATGAAGTAAACCTTCCGCTCAGCCGATTTAAGCTTGTTCTTAATTTCCACCCTTTTTGACTTGTGCAGTTTCTCTGACTTTAGCTCTTTCTCAGCAGCTTGAATCAGCCTCTGCGTATCACAAAGCAAGCAAACTAAAGCTGCACCTCCAAGATAAAGTAGGCTAATTACATCATCCAGGAGCCCCAATCCAAATTGCAAGCCACCCATATGCCTGTATGCTGGAGACGACGTTTGCTCCAAGCAATGCAACAAAGCTTCCAACACTGTCTCAGGTTGCCCACCTTTACCCAACACAGAAGATACACCAAGCAACACCATTGCTGATTCTAGTGCATCTGATTGCCAGTCCCCATTGTACAGTCTAAGAGTAAAACAGTAACTGTAAATAATGTCAATGAGATGAACAGCTAATAGAGGGGACGGATCAGCGGTACTAAGCTTGCTAGCTGGTGGTAGAGGAGTTTCAGGGCCAGGTGGAATGTCATGCAACTGATTGCCTTCCATATCATTTCCTGATGATTCCACCAAATCTTGCTCGACAAGTGGTTGGACAAGGCTGGCTCCATCCTGGCCAAGTGATATATATTTGGCAGAAGGCTTCAGCCACCATGGATCCCATGGCTTAATCAACTTGCTCAGCTCTCCCGAGGCTACAGCTCTCTGGAAACGCTTCCTTTCCTCAGCAGATAAATCATCAAGACTTATCTGGTTTCCTGTGAAAAGATAAATAACACTCAGATCAGCTCAAAAGAGAACACGATATAGTGTCATCACCAAGAACTTAAAGAGGAGTATTAGTGCATACCAGACATGATCTTCTGAATGGTCTCCTCTGACAGATATGAATCTGAAATTGACAAAAAAGGAAAGTTCATACAAAGCATAAACAGGAACATATATGCAAGAAAGTTTCTTCCAGACGACAAATACTGTCAGTAACTGGTCTTAGTTGAGCAGATAAGACATTTAACAAACTCAAGTAAATTAATATGGATAACAAAACTACAAATACAATACATTCAAACTCATCCATTCAGGTCACAACAAAGTTCACATGTACAAGCAAAATATATGTGGGGGTAAAAGAATGCTTTTTCCCCACAATCTCAATATTGTTTCTTTCATTATTAGCCTCCAAACAGACCTCGTATAAGTATAGTTGCTCTTTAGAATTTCAGAAATCGAAACTCATTAGCCCTGAGTAGATTATGGACTTTCAGAAGATAGTTTTTTTTCAGCCTGTAAATGCCAGACACAGAGAAGTGAATGTCATCAAGAAATGCTGAAGGTAGGGAAAAAATACCATCTTCATCCATGCTATCTGTCTCCTCTTCCTCGTGAAATCGTTTAAGAATATCCAGCATTTTTTGTTTAGTTTCATTATCAGGTTGCAGTTGCTGCATTTCTTGAACAACATTCTCCCTCATAAAGGATTCAGTGCACCGAAGACTGTGAGACTGCCAAAGTATCCAACATAAAAGACAAAAAAGGAAAGGTAAATGCCGATAACGTGAACATTTTAACATCTTTAAGTATCGCACCATTCCAAAGTGGGTAAGGCTAAAACCCTGGATTATGAGTGAGTGAGCTTAAGTGATCAAAGCTTGGGAAATATGGCATTCAGTTCACCAAAATTTGATAGTTTAATCGGTCCTCGTTGAGTTTGGTTACTCAAAAACAAATACTCACCTTATAACAGTGAAGAGAGCAATAGCGAATATTGCAACGAGGGCAAGTATATTGAGAAAATTGCTTTTCACATCTGCACCACATATTAAAAAAAATTAGCAAATGTCAAACTGCTCCCATCACAGTAGTAGTACCATAAAGGCTCAAAATCCAGGGATTACTACATCAGCGCCTCTCTCTATCTCTATCTCTTGCACACAGACACACATGGATATCTTTAGATACAGGTAAGTTAGATAGGCAGTACAGTCAAGAAGAGCAAAATCGTCAAAATTTAAATACCATATAAAGGAAGCTACACAGAAGCAAAATAAACTAACAGATAAGTACATTGATTTCACATAAAAAAAATTCCTATGCAGAGACAGAAAAGCAGTTATATAGTACTTATTTGCTAAATTCAAAACCCGCCAAAAAATTCAAGCAATTGAGTGCACAATTTTCATATCAGAAACTCCTAGTACAATAAGAAAGACATATCTAGTGTATCAAAAAGGATACACAAAAAATTCTGATTCAAAACCTTTCCTCAGTTAAACAAACTAAAAAACAATTACTAACACTTTATGTACTAAATCCAGTTCATTTACTTACTAAATGCAATGGAAAAATCTAAAGAAGCTATTAATTGAAAAGAGTTATAAGAACTGAACAATTAAACAGCAGTTCAAGTTAGCTTACACGCGGCAGATTATGTGCGACGGATGGTTGAATTGTGTTGACGTGGAAGGTGGCTCCGATGTGATAATAGTCTCCGGCATCGGAAAATGAAAGTCTGAGATAAAGATTAATATGAATATCTGGGCCCAGAAATTTGGGGGAATTTGAACTTCTCAAGTAGCAGAGAAAAAGCCCTAGTTTTGGTGACCAGTTTCTAATTGAAGAGGGAAGAAGCTAGAAATTCCTGGAAATATTATTGTTGGACCGTTTGTTCGAGCCATTTCATTTCAAGTTCATTCATCGAAAATTTACACAAATAGCCCTAAATGGGTAAACCCCATTTTTTGAGGATCCAGTAAATTTATTTTCTGTATTTTTTATTTTAATTATTCACGAACGTTCAGAATCCCAATCCTCAACTCTTTATGAAGAATAATATTATCTATTATCTATTATTATTATATATATAAAAACAAAAGTGCTGTAAAAATTTATTTTTTCGTCCAAATGTAGTTTTCTATTTAGAATTTCTGTTTTTTTCTCAGTTTCCAAAAATAAATTTTTTTTAATAGCTATTAAATATTCATTCATAATACTACATTTAATAGCCGCCTGATTTTTTATTTTTCCAAAACTAGAGTCCCTCCATCTACTTTATAATTTAGTTATCATTGCAAAAATCAATTTAGTTTTGTTATCATTACAAAAATTAATTGTCCAATGCGTTTTAAGTTAATTATTTATATTTTAAATATTTAATTAATTTAATTAATTAATCTTATCTTTGTTTTGGTAAAAAAAAAAAAAAATGTATGGATTTTCCAATACTAATTAAAATTCAAAAGATCGCATTTTCAAGATTATTATGGAAAACAATCAATGCACATTGAAAGAAAAATAAGTCCAAATCTATATTTTTAAAGTTTTGTTATTATTGCAAAAATTAATTTTTTCATGCATTTTAATTTAATTATCCATATTTTAAATACTTAAATAATTTAATTTAATTAATTAATCTTATCCTCATTTTGGTCAACGTATGTATGGATTTAATATTAATTAAGATTTAATGTTTGATTTTATTATAACTAATTAAATTATCGAAATTATTTTTTGTGATTACACCTCTTGTGCATCGCACGGGTACAACACTAGTTTATTTATTATTACTGATGATTATCATCACTCTATACAAGGGCAGAATTAGGAGGGCTCCAAAACAAAAAAAAAACACTCTATGCAAGGGCGGGATTAAGGTACCCAAAAAAAAAAAAAAAAATTTTTTAGTGTAAAATAAAAAAATTCTAGTGTAAAATTTTTTTTTTCTATTGGACCGTCCAATCTTGAAGCGCAAAATTTTGTTTTCTCTAATAACGTCATCTTCAAAAAATTCTAGTTCCACCCCTCACTCTACGTAATAACTGTGTTAGCATGAAATAATAGTCCCAATAAAATGTGAGATTTTATATTTGACATATTATTTAATTAGACATGGTGATTATCGTCGATTGTGATAAATAACATTACTTTTTTATGAAATCAGATGGGTTGGTACCCAAAATTTTGAAATAGCACATTTTCACTTTGTTAAGAATTCATAGTACAATTATAATATAAGGTAGTTTAGGATTCATTTAAATAAATAAAAACTTATCGACTAGATGATTCAACTCATACGAACAAAAGTGTTCATAAGATTGAGCATGGAAGCAAAATAATGTAAAATGGCTCTGATCTGTCCCAAAGATTTGTTCAACCCTGTGCTTAGTAAATCATTAAGAAAAGGAAAAGGCAAAATCAAACTTTCTCAAGTGTCTTCAAACTTTCCTCATCACATTGAACACTTCTATTAAGTTGGTTTTGTTTGGTTTTGTCCACAGCTGCATCTTTAAATTCTGCTAGATTAGCCAATTCTTCAACAGCGTCAACAACTTGTTCGACTCGTCTAGCAATTTCAATCAATAATGATGCGAAAGTTATTAACGGCATGATTTCTAGAACATCCACGTCGTTTATTGTCAAAACTACCACTTCTTTTTTCTCATTTTCGAAAGATTTGGCTTCCGGCTCATATATCAGACCTGAAAGGTTTTTCATATAATTCTGTAGCTCTTGTATTGAACAGTTCATTTCATCAAGCAAAATGTCTAATTTGGATGATCTAGTCATGGTATTAATGCTTCTCACGAGCTCCTTCAATATACGCGATGAGCTTGAACTTACTTTTTGGCAAGTCTCACTTAGGTGTTCGTCTATGATCACAAGAGCCTGTATCAATAACATTAATATTTAGTTACAATGAATACAAATGAGTTAATTATTTGAAGTTGTTCGAAATTGAGTTTACCTGATTCTCAGAATTGATGCAGCTATTGAGTGCCTCAATGCAACAAGCACAGTTGCGCGTTAATGCCCCAATTTTAAGGTATTGCTTCCATGGATGCTGGAAATTGAACCCGCCATGAGCCGGCTCCCATCTAGCATAGTTGGCCTGAACAGTAAACGCACTCCAATCATTTAATGACACATAGACGAGTGATTATCATTTTTACATCTCTAACTTACCATTGATTCTTCTAAGGCCTTGGAATTGAGCACACATTTATACAATAACAGCTCTTTCGTGTGTTCTTGGATGTTCTTGGTGCTTTTTTCAGCTACACAACCTAAATGGATAATTAAAAAGACAAAAGCAGAAACTCTGTAAGAACATTTGTAGTTAACTCAAACTATTTCTTTTACAATGGTATTGAAAGTTGCTTACAATCCAGAGAGTCGGCTAATTTTTCCAAGTTTCGTGTGATCAGTAGATGAAGTTCGGTTCCAGCCCAAACGGGAAAGAGAAACATGCTTATTAGGATGCACAAACAAGTTCCAATAATAATGGTTGATAATCTTTCATGAGCCATATCAAACAATTTCTCTACACGATAACCAGATACCGAGACCAAACAGAATGTGAGGATAAATATCGTAGCACCATAATCAAATCTTGCTTTCACTGCAGGAATAAATCTAGAGAAAGTTGTAGCAGAAGCTGCAATTAAGTCACAGAGAAAGAAAAGTATAAGCAAGAAATTGCCTATGCTAGCTAGTTATAGCATATTATAGTACAAATACTATCCATACCTAATACAAAAACCGCGACTCCTGTAACAATAGGTTCAAATTTTTCTCCAGATCGACTGGCGATCCAATGGATTCCTACAGCAAGAATTCCAGCAACAGAAGTTGCAATGGCTCTGTTCAAGCATTTATAAAGTGTTGCACCTACAATGTTACAAGTTTTAGCTTATATAATAACGAAAAAATCACTTTTAAAATGAAAATTTACGAGGATTTCGAACTACTTACCAACAGTATATTCAAACACAACCACAACTGTCATAACTGCCCACATAGCATTGCCTCCAACACCATCGTACAAAGGCCTAATGTAATAAAACAGTGAGACAACACTAAGAGATATTCCCACCTTAATACAATGAATCACTTTTCTATGATCATCTGTTCCCATATTCCACACCTTCTCCAAAATTCTAACCATCAAGCACTTGATAAACAGCCAGAATCTTACAGCAGGGCTTGTCTCTGAAACTAAATTCCGGGATGAACCTTCCGGCAACCTTATACTCCATTCTAGTTGCCCAGTTGCAGATTCATTCAAGTTTGTCATATTATTCTATGTAAGAATCTTAGATAGAAAAGATGGGACGGGAAATGTGGATTAAGTATGCTAGAACTCAAGGCTTTGGATTATTATAGTAGTGACTAGTGACTGTTTTTTTTCTTTTTTTCACTTCATTTATGAAGGGTGTTGCTGACATAGTGACAACTCACATTGCTACCTAGGGAGAAAAGAATTTTAATATTTCCAATACATTGGGACTTATAGAGGAAATTGTGTCATTATAATCTATTTATGTAGGTAAATCACTGGATTGCACTTTGTAACAAGTCCAACATCAATGCGTGCATATATTACAGTGTAAATTGATTCTCTCTCTCTTTTTTTTTTTCCTCGGGGGCGGCCCCCCCGGAGGGGGGGGGGCAGTGCTAACCATTTGATGCTGATTAGTAAATATCCACCAGAGCAAATGGGAAAGGATGACAGCAACATACTTTATTCTGTGACCTAATCCAAAATATTTGGCCGTATGTGATCTATTGCTCAGCAAAACTGTAATGTGATTAGGCCATTTTCTCATGGAAACATTTTGCTCTATTTCTTGCAAGTGGTTTTCTTATAGGATTCCTCTCTCATCTGTTCCTGCTGGATAACAATGAGCAAAGCATACCAGATCAGGATAAGCATCTTAATTATGTCTTTCAACTACGATACGGGAATCAAATATGTTGACGATTCTCTTAAACATCTTTATCACGAACTTATTTTTGGGGAATCAATGCTTCGGATCCGATTGAGGCTTTTCAAACATTAGTCTTTAGCCACAGCCAATGCATGACAGATTAAGCAATATGAAACTTATTTTTTCTAAACTGTTGCTGCAAATACCAGAAATCATTATTATGAATCAACAGGCGATAACGCGTAAAATCAAGCAAACATTAATGGGTATCTAATTTTTTCCTTTTAAGTGATCTATGTTCCTCTGATAAACAAATTCTTTAAGAACTTTAGATTTATTTAACATTTGTACTAATTGGATCTTACTTTTCTGTGTTCATATTAAACCAAAAGTGGAAAGTCCACTTCTTTGATATGTAATCTTAGTCGAGGTGATTCCACACTTATAAAAATCATCTGATTTTGTGGCTAGGGTTAGGTCATGAATGGAATGGACCCCTTTAAAGTTCCTATTTTTAATCAATAAAACCCAATGGTAAGGTTTCTGATTTGTTTAAGCAGATATTAGGTGATTAGTAAAAGTACTTATCTTCAACTATTAAAAAGCAGTTATACAGCTGGTGCTTAATAATATAATTTTAAATCCTCAAGAGTGTTTTTACCAACAAACAGTGATTAACATCCTTAAATAAAGTTCGGGGTGGCAAAAAATTGAAAGAATTAAAGTTGCTTCGAAACAAGATATTAAATCAAAGCATCCAAACAGCAATAAGGAAACCCTTTGATCTTCTAATCTACACTGTAGCATCAAGAATCTTTATTTCAATTTTCCATGCCCTAAAACGATTTCACGACTAGTTATTTCTTGTTAATTACGAGTGTTTAACTAATTTTAACTGTCGTAGCAAGAAGAAGAATATAATGATGTGAAGTCCTCACATGATGAATACTTGTCCATTGGCATAATACCAAAAATTGCATTTTGGAACAATTTTCAGTATTGCATACACAGAGTAACAACAAGAATCCAATAAATAAATAAAAACTATCAGAATCCGCAAGCTAGCTTATACTACTTGATTTCTCAGATTTAATAAATGACCCCACCATTGAAAGATCGATGAAGAGAAATATAGTGAAAGCAAAATGGGATGCTTCTCGTGTTACTACTGCTCCTCAAAAGCCACATAACCTAACAAAATCATGCCAATAGCATATATTTACCTACCACATCAGTTGATCCCATATCAAAACATCTTGGTCGGGCACTAGTTACAAAAACAAAGCATTCCCCTCGACTGGTCATCATTCATAACTGTTGTCATCTGTGAGTGAACCACCGTGTGATGTCCATCTAGGAATTCCAAAGAGAGTCATTGATGCAAAAATCCTCTTCCCTTGATAATTTGTTCTTGAACTCGATATCAAACTTCTCGAGTGCTAATAATTGCAGTCAGTTCACTCTTTGTTGACTTTGGGAAATAACATTGTCACTAGCTTGCATATTAGAAAGTATCAGCCAATTTAATCGGAAGTGAAACAACAGGCTGATGATTTTCTAATAGAAAAGCCCCTGACTTGGTAATACAATCATATCCATGACTTGCATTTGCTCCACTTGGGCTTGTTATTTGCAAAAGCTGAATGAGAGATGGAAATATTTCATGGCGTGTGACATGCCGATTTCCCTACAAGACATATCAAACTTCTGTCAACTGATAGAAACAACTAAAAGAAATACAAGTTCAGATATCTTATTTGTTTCTTCCATTCATTAGTTCAGTGTTTACCTCAGCCTCAACTATGAAATGTGCCCATATCTTAGTTTCACGAATTTTCATCACTCCCTTCAAGATAGTCAAGCCAAAACCTCGAATTATATCAGCAATCTCCAAAAAAGAACCTTGTTCTTCAAAGAGGATCTGCAGCAAGAAGCAAATTTACAGTTGAAGTTGTTAAAACTAACGGCAAGATTTATTTCGGTGTCTCCACGACCGACAGATACATAAAGATGTGTTACATTGTTTTACTTACCTCTATAAGCATTTGGCCAGGGTTACTAAGGTCCTCAACTACCAGAGGACAAACCATAGTTTGATCACCAACTTCACATGCCCACGTAACTCCACCACTGCAACTGCTGGAGTTTTCATTCTGTGTAGATGAGTTCTGTTATCCAAGTTAGTGAACGCTTGAAATAATACAACAAAGTATATCCATTTTCCAAATAATCAAGGTAATGTAGTAAAAATAACATGACAAGATTTTTACCTTTGGCTTATCAGCAAGTTTAACACTTTGACTGTGTCTTGTTAGACTTTGCATGAAATTCAAGTGTCTAATAGTTCGTTCCAACAAACGATCAATGCTCATCTGTTGAATCAGCCAGTTACCAATCAAAAACTAATAATAGATGCTGCATCATTTGAAGAAAGAAACTTGATTTCTGGAGTCATTTTTAGATGATCACTTCTTTCATATGCAAAAGGCTTTTCTCAAATAGAAAAGACACGTTACATTTCAACTCTCTCTTTTTCTAAAGAAAAATAATGATTTACTTACCTTGTCACCATTTGGAATGAGTCCCCTCAACTCTGAAAGACGATCTTGGATCTGTTGACGGTCTTTTGGCCTGGGACGAGATCCTGGTTTAGCTTTCTTCTTCTCAGTCTGTACAAGTTGTTCATTCCTCACTGGCGAACAAGAGTTTCCAGTATTCATGCTAGAGCTATCACCAATCCATGAATCAGCTTCTTTTGTGGAGGTTCCGTTCTTGGGTTCAAGGATAATTGTTTCGCTGGGATTATATACAAGATTATGCGGTTTCGTTTTCCCATCAAAGCTGGGAAAACCTTGAAATTTCACTTGGTTCTGGCTCTGCAAATAATTCTCAATTTTTCTTCTTTTAGCATTGGATGATGCTTGACCCTCAAATCCCGATCTGGAAACTGGAGAAGAGCTACTGGCGATACCATCAAAACAATGATGGTCAAGTCCTAATTTGGAGAACAAGCTGTTATTTGTCCCAACTTTGGATCCAATACGTTTCTCGGAGGTGCATTCTGTGTTATCAGTATTCACAACTGGCTTCAGGACATTATTCGAACCTTCTGGCCTTTTACACACAGGATCCTCTCTAAAACCATAAAACAGCTTGTCAATGCCAGACATTTCAGAACATTTCTCTTTTCCATTACAATAAAATGCATCTGTGATAGAACTTTGTAATGAATTGGTAGGACAATTTTCTGAGATGTTAATAGAGGAGTTGTGTTCATTCAAATTGGCTACTGGAATCAATCCTGTGGCCTGTGATACGCTATTACAGAGATCCATAGCCGATGAAGTAATGCTTTGGTCTGGCGGAGGAGAAAACCACTGAGAAAGGTCATCCACAGGGGAAGCTTTAGAGACGGCCACTGTAAAATCCACAGGGGAAGCTTTAGAGACTGCCACTGTAAAATCATTTGTCGGGAACAACTCCTCAAATGTGGATAAATTAGATGATCTCTGACCTTGGACATCAGATGAATGGAGTAACAATTTAGAATTTTGATTATTCGACGAATCTTCAGAGAATGAGTGAGAGTGTAATGAAGTGAATGCTGAGCTCATTTGCACATTAAAACTTGAACCCGTACAAGACTTGAAACTGCTTGTTTTTGAGAAAAACGCATTGTTCCTGAGTTCGCATGGCAAATCATGCCAAGATGAAGTCAACACAGAATCTCTACTTACACAGCTAGGTGCTTGAGTGGAGATATCAAAGCAAGTAACAGGCTCTAGAAGCAACTGCTGCAATTGAATCTCATCCTCGGAAAGAGAATATGTAGAATCAATGGTATTCATGAACTGGTGGTCTAAAGCAGAAGGAAAGGAATGAGGGAGAATTACTGATGAATGATTTGCATCCGTCAAGTTTGCATATTCCTCACCATGTTGAAAATTGTGGTTCATAGCAGAACTCCCACGTGATGCCAAGGAAGTGAACTGCCTACTTGTACCAAAAATCCGGCTATCTGAAGATGAAGTTTCATTTTGTGATAACATGAATTTTTGACCTGTACCCATGCCCCTAAAAGATCTTTTTACTTGATCAACAAATACTTTTGTTTCTGGAATCTGCAGTAAAGAATCTATGGCTGTCAATAAAAATACAGACTGCACAAAAGCATCTTATTTGCTCAAGTCTAGATGGAATAGGATATTTGATGTCAGAACTAACCTTCTGAGTGGACCCAATTTGCACCACACCAAATGGTTCTACTGAGATGACTGCAATTGTCTGCAAAATTAATTGGAATTACATTCAACACGGATTAATTCCTTGATTAACAAACTTTACCCATGCCATTCGATACATAAGCTAAATGCTTTTCCAAATTAGATCAACTGACTGGGACTAGAGGAAATAAAGTGGGCACCTTTATCCCAGTAGCAAACTGGCAATAGAACTCAGAATCATCCTGTTAAATGAATTCACAATTACCAAATTAACTCACAAAATTTTTATCTGCACGGCTTTTAAACTCAAATTTGTAAAGAAACAGTGTTAAGATACAAGGGAAATTGGATGCTGTTGAGCCACATCAACAATCTTGAAAGTAAAGAAATACAATAACTGCAAACCTGAAGACTCCCAACTGATTCCAAAGAAGTTTGCCAATGATGACAAGCATCTGAGAACATCCATTGATGGTTTTTAGTGAATGCAGATTGTCCAATTACCCTGTATTAGACAATTCTGTCAATCTTAGCCCCGTCAAAATAACACCTCAATTCTCAACATTTTTCCCAAAAAAAACAAAATAATTGCAGCAGGATTCTGTTTGATACAGATATTTGGAGCCATGTTTAGCTTACCCTCCCCCCACCACGTGAACTTGTAGAAGCATATCATCAATCACAGCTCCCATTTGTTCTCCATAGTAGGCATCTTGTAATGTCAACAATCTGGCATGGCGAAAAAGTTCAGGTTATTTGCAAAAAACATACATAAGTAACTTTGCATCAGAATAATTAAGTACAGTAAAATGAGAATTCCACAATGTTAGACCTTAAATATAAGCTAAGGCTTAAGCATTTATGCAACCAAATCACCAAATTTAAGGAGATCTTCAAGTTTATGTATTACCTAATGTTAAAGATCATGAAGGGTAATAACTCAAGGGATTTTAACAACAGCAATTTAAGAAAATGATTTCATTTTACAGCTTTATCACCAAGATTTGATGGGGGAAAATGCAAGTAAATAGAGCTTTTTCTTAAGAACAAACAAAAAAACAGAAGAAACAAGTATCAGAATAATCTATCATAACTATATATGTTAACAACTTAAAATTCAAATACAAAATAAGCATAAACTTACAAGGAATTTCTCTGATCAAAGCCCCACAGAACTCCATAAGACCATCCATTACTGCAACAAAGACTCTTGAGGGTGTCTTTTATCATTGAATCACCCTTTTCTGTACACATTTTATATAACAATCCAAGAATGCAACACTACCCTCAAACCCCAGAATCACTGCCAGTCAACTGTCAACCCCAAAACATTTGTTTTGTAAAAGAGAAGTCATGGGTCAGATCACTATCAAGAAACACAAAAAATACAATCTTTATTGCAGGAAAAGAGAAACACTTGGTGAAAACAAAAGAAAAGTATCAAGAAAAGAAAAGGAAACAAAGACAATTTTGTTCTGGGAAAACAATGAATGGTGCTGAGAGAAAGTGTTTCAAGCTTGTCTTGTAGATTTATAAACACGCACTCTCTAAAGGTGAGTTCTAACAAAAGTGTGGTTATTACAAACATAAAAACAGAAACAGAAATAGGGAAAATTATAAAGTTGTCAGCTGAGAGAACACAATAAAAATTGCACAGTATTTAAAGTGGATTTAATATATAGATACAGAGAGGTAGAAAGATGATATAGAGGTATGTGCAAGAAAGAACAAATCAGATGAAGTCCAAGATTTTCCCATTTATGTACACTTAAAACTGTCTTTATGCCTATAATATCTTTGTGGAAGATTTTCAGCTTTGGGGTCCCATTTGCAGTTGTTGCTGTTTTCCTCATATACCATTTTATTGTATTGTATTCCTTTTTCTTATTTTCCAGAGAAGATTTTGGTAAGAAATGATTATAAGGATTGTTCTGGTCTTGAAGGGTAGGTAAACATTAAATAACAATAATAATAATAATAATAATAATAATAATAATAATAATAATAATAATAATAATAATAATAATATTGATTTTTTGTGATGTTTTTTTTAAATTTAAAAATAAAAAATTTCATTAAAATAAATTGTTAACTGCAGTTGACAATAAAAAGCAAACAATACTAGGTTAACTGGAGAAAAGATAGCTAGATAAACTAACTCGTGGGCCGGGGCGGACCGGGCAATAGAGAAAATATCGTTTTTTATAATGTAAAAAAAAAAAAAATGTAACAACTCGGTCTCCAAAAAACTCTTGGAATCCGCCATTGCTTGTGGGCCACCGTGTTCTCAATACAACAATGAAGTGACAACAAAACTACTATATCAAATAAAATACCATTATTATATGGACTAAAATCCACTTTGAACAAGTAAAAATTATAATTAATTAATCTTGCCTCACTACTTCAGTTATGGGCAGTTAGCCTGTTAAATAATATAGTTCATGACAGTTAGTCCCAGCAAAAAAAAAAAAAAAGACTGACCTGCTTTCTTTTTGGCACATGAAACGGATTAACTTGTGTCTTATTAGTTATTAGAATACATAATTTGTTGCTAATATAATAATATTTATTGACAATTATTCACGTAGTTAAGATGATTTATGCTACATGGAACATAAATAAAAAGAATAAATTGTATATACATATAATTAATTGTAGAATTAGTGATATATAAATATAATTAATGGAAAATTTTTCCCTAAAAATGCAGGTTGTAAAACTTAGCCACTAGAGCCTAGAGTAAAAGAATGGTTTTGATCTAATGCCTATGGTGGGCAATAATTATAATGCCCATGGACATTAGATCAATACCGAGTAAAAGAATCCAATTAAATGGATATTAGTGGGAAAAAAAATTTGCATTCAAATTCCTTGGAATTATTAAAATTTATGTATTAATTAATTGGTATCGTAAAATATACTTATTGAGTCTATTAATTGGGTAATTTATGTAACGATGAAGCTTTTGAGTCTCTTAATCTACTTAAAATAACTCGATAATTTAATACTGTTAAATTAAAAAAGTTCCAAAGTGGTCCTTTCAAACTTGTGGGCATGCTTGTTGAAGAGTCTCAAATTCAACTTTTATAAGCAACATGATTACTAATTATTTTAAAACGAAAGAATAAGAAAAAAAGAATTAGAAAATTGTGTCACAGTTCGAGCTCTAAAAAACTTACATTAAAATGAATCACAATTTTATTGACAATTAATTAAAAAACTCACTGTCACATAGATCGATAATAGCAAAATAGTGACGATGAATAATACAACATCCGTCCTACAAAGATAAATTTATTTTCTTCATTCATTTGTCCCAAATTATAGTCTACTTTTTTGTTGAGAATATAGTAGATTTTTTAGTAGAATATACTTCTATTTAATGTGTCTTGTTATTAACAAATATGAATTATCTTGATATAATCATATAATGTACGGATGTAAGTAAAATTTTATATTTTAATTATATTAATTAAATTTTTTCAGAGCATCTCCAATGCACTTTGTCTATTGAAGTTTATGTGACAGGTAAAATAGACAGACTTTCAGTCAATGTGACACTACGTCTATTGAGTAGACAATTAAATTAAAAATTCATCTCTAATAAGTTCCGTCTAAAATTAATATTACCGTTTATGTGACGGGTCTTCAATTTTTATTTTTCTCTTCTGAATTTTTTTATTAATAAAATACTGTGTTGAATTTAAATTCTTATCGAAATACTGCCTAAATTTAGAGCGGATTTATAATCAAAATCTATTTTTGTGCCATTACATTAAATTTTTTTACATTACATTAACTGTAGATAAGTTCTCATCGACATGTATTGATTGTGGTGATTTTTTATAATTTTGTCTATATGCGTTTATATTGTACGCAAAATGTAATAGATATAGTGTATCGGAGATATTTTTAATTTATGTAAAAATAGAAGAAAATGTATTTTTATGAAACAAATAAACTATTACTCAAGATAAATAGTCGGCCATAAACGTCTTGTCGGCGAGAGAATATTCTGGGATGAAGCACGAGGTGGAATAGAACTGGTCACCTCGAGAGTTGAGGAAGTTGTGGGCCCCATCTCTTTAAAGTGTAGGGCTTGTAGGGATCATTTTCTGATAAACCCTTCTGCTACTGCCTCGTTCTTCGAATTCACATCCAAATTCTTCATAATCATTGGATTTGATTAACATTTTTATTTATTAAAAAACAACAAAATTGATCCAAAATTTTAACCAAGAAAAGGAAAAGGGAAAGAAATCCAAAATGGGAATCTTAACTTTGATGCATTTTTTTATATATTATGATATAAATATTGTGAGTATAAACAAAGAAAAAATTAAAGGACTTGTGACCAAGTCAAGTGATAAAAAAAGGGAAAAATAATAATATTTTTCTCTCCATCTCCTACCCTAAATTTAGACCATCTCTAACAGAACTATAGATTGCTAAAAAAAATTATTACATAAATAAAAAAGATAATATCTAAAATAATTATTCTCTAATAAAAGTTGTCAAAAACTCTATTAAACTAACATGGTAAAAAAAATATAGACAATGTCTAAAGTCTCGTATAAATTCAGAAGTTTTATTAAATATGTTGACTAAGCAAAAAATTCATGTGCTTATTAAATGCAATTTTGTTTTTATTTTAGGGTAATTAACATATTCCGTTCCTATCTTTTGAATTTATTGCGCAAATCATCATATCGTTTGAATTTTGACATTTTGGTCATTAAATCACCAATTCTTTGCACAAAATGTCTTTATCGTCTAATTTTGTCAACTGTTGCCGTTAAAAACAGTGTGTCATCTGCAACGTCTCATTCTATGAATGGCATTTTCGTCAACTCACCAAATATATTGTTCACACCAAATCCAACCTATTTTCTCCTGCAAATCCAACCCATGGCAAGTTCACTATTTCCCTGTAAGAAATTGAACCCATCACTTTTTTTCATCTTGATTTTGCTTCTTTTGAACTTATTGTGACCCTTCAAACGGGCGGCGGCGACTTGAATCAATTGCAAAATTAAATAAAGAGACACAGCAAAAGATAATTCTGAGAAGTAGGGAATGAAACAAAAAACTCAAATGAATGCATATCTAAGGAACAATTACTATTTAGATTAAGCCCACGAATTATCAAAGGCATCAGAGGTAATAGCTTGCGAAAACTCCAAAAAATTGATCATTTCATCTTCATCTATATGAGCCTCTTTGATCATCTTAGTGAGTTCTTCAGCAGTCAAGGCATTGCCAAGTTTTACCATTGAGTGAGCCAACTCGGCGAATCGTGATATACCCGTTTCCATCCTTGTTAAACATCCTAAACAACTGTCTCAATTGCTCTTTCGTGAACGACGATTTTGCAGGCAAAAGCTCCGGCGCCATTAGTGCCACAAACTCTGAGAATTCCACTAACCCATTATTGTTCTACAATGATTTTTCGCCTCTTCTTGATTTTTCGTGCATGTCTTCGTCCTCTTCTTCTTCACCAACCCAAGCGTAAAAAAATGATCACACCACGACGTCTTCTTCTTCTACCTCGTCGGCCTCTCGATCGGATTCTTTAGCTTTTTCGAAGTCAAACATGGAAGAAGACACTTGCGAGAGGGGAAAATTTTAGCAATATAAGTGTGATCAGGTTAAACTAGAGCCCACCGCCTTGTCCTCAACCGCCTGAGGACGCCATAGGTGATGTTGATTGTATGAATGTTATGGAGAATTTTGGGTACATGGATCTGATTGATAGTAATGAAATTTGGGACCCATCTACAATTTTCCAAAGTGAAAACCCTCGAGAATATTTGGAAAACCAAGAGAAGGAGGCCGTGGTGGCCCCGCTAACGCTTGAAGGGTCACAACAAGTTTAAAATAAGCAAAATCAAGATGAAGAAAATGATGGGTTCAGTTTCTTACTGAAAAATAATGAACTTGCCATGGGTTGGATTTGCAAGAGAAATGGGTTGGATTTGGCGTGAACAGTATATTTAGTGAGTTGACGAAAATACCCTTCATAGAATGAGACCTTGCAAATGACACACCGCCTTTCTTTTGACAATAGTTGATGTAATTAGACTGTGAATGACCTTTTTGCGCAAAAATTGGTGATTTAATGATCTAAATGTTAAAATTCAAACGATATGAATGATTTGTGCAATAGACTCAAAAGATATGGACGAAATGTTCTAATTATCCTTTATTTTAATAAAATAAAATACACATAAATAACAATTCATATAAGAAAAATTGGTGCAAATGGTCCATAACCTTTGCTCTTATTTACAAATGGTCTATAATCTTTATTTTTGGGTATAAATGGGTCCTAATCTATGTATTTTGTGAGTAAATTGGTCCTTATTTGATAAAAAGACAAAAATACCATTAATTTTAATTAAAAAAATTACAATTAGAATTTTAACATTTGCAAAATGTTCAAATAAGTCTCATACATTTATTAAACAATATTTAATTTAGCATATTAAATATATCACTATAGTCGTATCAATTAAATTTTTCGTAAGAGAAAAATATAAAATTATTGTGCTTTAGGTATATGTAATTGTTATGTGATGTGAAAAACTTGAATAAAAGTTAAAGAAATAATAAAATAGCGTATATAATTTTTGACATTGAACAAATCTTATTATATTTTTTTAACATAAAAATACTAACAAAAATTAATTTACACATTTTGTGTTCTTTATTTTTGAACGAATATTAAAAAATAAATTAAAATATGAAGAATAAATTTGAGTTCTAATATTTGTAATTAATAAACAAATAGCTCAATTAAATAATAATATTTGAGCATCAAATTTGTGACAAAGTTATTTTTCTTATTGTAATGATAAAATTAAAATTTAAATTTTATTGATTACTTAATAATAATAAAATAATTTTAATTAACACGTTTGTTAATAATTATGAACTTAAATTTTAGTTATTTTATAAAAGTTTGTAAAATATACAAAATAATTTAGTATATTATCAATTTGTTAGTTTCTTTTTATTTTTTATAAAAAATAAAAGTATCAGACTCATTTGTACTATTTGCGAAGGTTAGAAATTCAATTGAAAGTTTTTCTAAATAAAAATAAGGGCATATAAGTCTTTTTTATCAAATAAGGATAATTGCACACAAAAACACATATGTTAGGAACTGTTACGCCAAAAAATAAAGATTATGGACCATTTGCACAATATGGGCAAAAGTTAGGGACCATTTGCACCAATTTTCCTTCATATAATGTATTGGAGACAAATTTTGAACTTGAATTTTTGTTCATTAGATATTAATGTCACATAAGATTATAAATCTTTCAACTTTTGTGTCACCTAGACAACAATCTATTGAATGCATTGAAGATGTTCTTAATACAACGAACACCAATGGGTGCCATTTTTAGAGTAATTGGTGCAAAATGTTCTTATCTTTGTGCATTTTATCCCAATAGTTTCAATTTTGGTAATTAGGCACTCAAAACCGGCAAACATTGCGCAATTCATCCTTGTCGTTCAATTCCATCAGATTTGGCCGTTAAATTATCCCATGATGTACACCTCTTTAAAATACCCAATGACATTATTATTAGTACAACAAATAAAAATATTTCACATCAAATCTAATATGTGTATATGTGGAATAGTGCACAATGTCTGAATTTATAAAACTGTGCAAATGTAGAATATAAATTGAGATGAAAACATCTTGGACACAAGCTAACTCAAGTAGACGATTTTTTACATGCAAACGACGTAGGGTAATTGAGCACTCCAATTTATATTTTTCTGAAATTATACATTATGATTTCTTATTGAAATTGTTTTCCATTTATACAAAAAAAAATTAAATTGTAGGGTTTTTCTCCTAGTGTGACCTGCCTATGTGTCTCAGATCTTTGGAGACAATACCTGATCTTAGATCCAAGAATGCATACGACCAACAAGTATTTTGTGAAGTAATTTGTCGATCGTCTTGTTGTAATGTATGTGAATTTCTTTTAGTGTATTATATATAAAGTATTTTATTTTATTGTAATATAAGTTGGAACTATCAATATTGGGTTAATTGAAATGGAGTTTCTAATCTCTATTTTCTATTGAAGAAGAAAACGTGTGCATTTGTTGAAATGTTGCGTGTGCAAATCACCCCATCGTTTAAAAGTTTTGCGAAAATCATTTGTATCATTTTTAATCCTTGGCACAATTCGTCCATATCATTTAAAACGTTTACGCAATTCATCCATATCATTT
Source organism: Forsythia suspensa (assembly GCA_023638005.1). Lineage (NCBI taxonomy): Eukaryota > Viridiplantae > Streptophyta > Magnoliopsida > Lamiales > Oleaceae > Forsythia > Forsythia suspensa. Next base: position 67,678,787 of record CM042674.1, on the reverse strand, counting down.
CTAACTTTTGCCCAATCCACCATATCGTTTATATTAACTGTGTAAATCATCCTAACCTATTATAATCTTGCAAAAAACGTCTATAGAGAAATAATGTCACTACCATCAGCACAACCATTTAAACACGTGTTCCCAACTCAAGCACAAACATCATGTCAATTCAATATCAAACACCACTCAACACAAATGTCCAACGCCGACAAATTGTCGAACTCACCATATTTAGGAACCTCTTCCTCATTGGAGCAAACATTGCTTTTTAACTAAAAATAACATTTATGTGGCATAAAAACAAAAAAACAAAAAAAATTCAATCAAACCCACGTTCAAGACACATCAACCTTGCATCAAAAATCAAATTTTTTTTGCAAGAATAAAAAATTCGGGCCATGTCAAACTTATCTTTATGCACAAATCGGAGTATATGATCGTGCAATGGCTACTTTGTATTTTCCCACCTCAAGAAAGAGGCAAAATTTTTGGTTTCTTGAGTGCGTTTTGGGGATTTCTTTGATTGTTCTTCTTCCACCTTCATTTCAAAATGAAAAACAAACATAGCCTTCTAATTTTTCTTTGTTGCTCTGACGATAATGCCTTTGGATATTTTAACAGGTGTACATCATGCCACAATTTAATGGCCAAAACTGGTGGAATTGGATGGTGTTGGTGAATTGTAGAACGTTTTGTTGGATTTGAAGGTCCAATTGTCAAAATTAAACTACATAGATGATACGTGCAAAGAAGGAAAAGGTAACAAGTTATGATCGATGCGAGATCAAATATTTGATATGCTTTATTATATTGTTTATTTTATCTCTTTAATTTTTTATTGTTCAATTATAAGGCTTTAATTAGGGTTATCTTCTCATTTTAGTTGCTAAAGTTTTTCTAGGATTTTACTATGGCTAAATATATTCGCACTACATTTTTTTATAAGTGCACCACATTTAAATTGTTTAAAATGTTCATAATCTTTACTTATTATTATATTTATATTCCTATTATTTTTTCATTGCATTCTTATCATCAAACTTCTATTAATTAGCACATATTATATTTGATAATGATTTCTTTCCAAAAATTTCATTAAAAAGAACAAAGAGACTTATTTTTCCTCGTATTTTTAAATAAGCAAAAAATAAATAAATACAAATTTTGATTAAATATTTGACCATCATTTTAAATCACACTAATGAAATTTTTAGAGGAAAATTGTTAGTAGGAACGAAATGTGCTAATTAATATAATGTTAAATATAAGAATCCGATGATAAAAAAATTAAGGCAATAAATATGACAATAAATAAAAATTAAGGACTTTTTATATAATTAAAATGTGGTGTGAATATAACCACCATTTTACTATTTAAGCAAGATTTGAGGTTTTATATTTTAAGTTGGCTTTTATTAAATAAAAGTTCAAAATTGAAAGTTTTTCCAATTGTTCAATACAATCTCAGTATTATATTTTAAATCACCAAGTTTATTGGTCAAGATTAATGATCGATATTCGTGTACAAATCAACGAGTAGTGATTGTCAATTCTCAACATTATCAAAAATTGACAAATTTTAATCATCTTCTTCGATTGTTCCACACTTTTCAGCCAAACCCACGTTCAAGACAAAAAAAAATGAAAAATAATTTTCACCCAAACCCACATTCAAGACACGTCAATCTCGCATAAAAAAATCAAATTTTTTGTGCAATAAAAAATTTGGACCATGTCAAACATACCTTTAGGCACAAACTAGAGTATATGATCGTGCAATGGCTGCTTTATGTTTTTCCACCTTGAGAAGGAGGCAAAATTTTGGGTTTCTTGAGTTTGTTTTGGGGGTTTCTTGGCTGTTCTTCTTCTACCTTCATCTCAAAATGAAAGACAAACATGACCTTTGATTTTTGTTGCTCTGACGATAATGCCTTTAGGTATTTTTAACAAGTGTACATCACGCGAAAATTTAATGGCCAAAACTAATATGGAATTGGACGACGTTTGTGAATTGCGGAACATTTGTTGGATTTGAGGGTCCAATTGTCAAAATTAAACTATAGGAATGATACGTGTAAAGAAGGCAAAGATGGCATGTGCACGGGACAACGTTTATGATCGACGCGAGATTAAATATTTGACACACTTTATTTTATTGTTTATTTTATCTCTTTGATTTTTTTTTGTTCAATTATAAGACTTTAATTAGGGTTATCTTGTCATTTTAGTTGCTAAAGTTTTTCATATGATTTTAATTTGGTTATATATATTTATACTACGGTTTTTATTTGTTGCATCACATTTTAATTGCATTTAAAGTCTTCAATCTTTTTTTTATGGTAACACTTGTGTCCTCGACTTTTTTTCCTAGCATTCTTATCCACAATCTTCTAATAATTAGCACATCTCATCTCTAATAAGGTTTCGTCCAAAAATTCTATTTAGATGGCGTAAAACGACTTATTTTTTCATTACACTTTCAAAAAGAATAAATAAAAAGTGCGATAAAATATTTTTCTCGTATTTTAAAGCACGTAATATAGAATATTTTGACAGAAATAATCTTCAAAGAAGAAATGTGCTAATTAATTGAAGATTAAATATAAGAATTCAATGAAAAAATGTTAGAGACACAACGAGCAAAGGTTGAAGACCTTAAATTAATTTATTTAATAAAAACACCAAGAATGGTAAAAATCTGTATAGTGCAGCAAAATATTAAAACCTTAAATTTAATAAAATGTAGTGCAACAAATAAAAATCGTAGTGTCAATATAACTACTCTTTCACTATTCAAGCAAGAGTTGAGGTTTTATATTTTATGTTGGTTTTTATTAAATAAAATTTCAAAATTGAAAGTTTTTCCAATTGTTCAATACAATCTCAGTATTCTATTTTAAATCACCGAATTTATTGGTCAAGATTAATCATCGATATTTGTGTACAAATCAACGAGTAATGATCATGAATTCTCAACATTCACAAATCGTCAATTTTAATCGTCTTCTTCAATTGTTCCACACTTTATTGTTTATTTTATCTCTTTGATTTTTTGGTTCAACTATATAAGACATTGATTGAAGGTTGTCTTGTCATTTAGTTGCTAGAGTTTTTCATAGATTTTAATTTGGTTATATATATTTATACTCTAGGTTTTTATTTGTTGCACCATATTTTAATTGCATTTAAAGTCTTCAATCTTTTTTTTTTTTATTGTAACACTTGTGTCCTCGACTCTTTTTCCTAGCATTCTTATCCACAACTTTTCAATAATTAGCACATCTCATCTCTAATAACAGTTCGTCAAAAAATTGCTTAGATGGCGTGCAAACGCTTATTTTTTCATTACACCTTCAAAAAAGAATAAATAAAAGTGCGATAAAATATTTTCTTATTTTAAAACCCGTGATATAGAATATTTTGACGTAAATAATCTTCAAAGAAGAAATGTGCTAATTAATTGAAGATTAAAGATAATAATTCAATGAAAAAATGTTAGAGACATAAGTACTATAGTGTTCGCTTTGATAGAGAGATTATAAACTGATTTATTTGACCAAAACAGTTTATTTGACCAAGAATGGTAAAAAATAACGGCTACCAAGGCAAATTTTTTTGTCAAATAAACTATTTTGGTCAAATAAATTGGTTTATAAACTCTACCAAATAGGCTTATAATGAGCAAAATATTAAAGACCTTAAATTTAATAAAATATGTAGCAACATAAAAACCGAATGTCAATATAACCACATTTTACTATTCAAGCAAGAGGTTGAGGTTTTATATATTTTAAGTTGGTTTTTATTATATTGAAGTTCAAAATTGAAAGCCTTTCCAATTGTTCAATACAATCTCGGTATTCTATCTTAAATCACCGAGTTTATTGGTCAAGATTAATCATCAATATTCGTGTACCAATCAATCAGTATTGATTGTCAATTCTCAACATTATCACAAATCGCTTCTAATTTTAATCGCCTTCTTCAATTGTTCCACACTTGTACTACATCATCACCCAACACTTTTCCCTTTGTTTTTCGATGTTCAAAATAGTTAACGTAATGCTTTCTATCCAAAATTGAAGAACATTTTCGTGCATGACAAACATAAGAATCTTTCGACAAAATTAATATCGATATTACCGTGCATATAAACTTAATCATATTCGTACAAATTTATTTATTTTGTCAATGTCATGCATATAGAGAAGCACAATTTGTTGTGTGTTTAATAATTAAAGGGTAGTGCTATCTAGTACCAGTAATATTTTACACACCAATTTAGATAATAATAAGTGTGACATTGAATTATAAGTTCAATTAAATTTAATAATATAAAATACATTAATTAAATAATATCGCAATTTCGGAATGGATCCATTTTTCCATGCACAAAAGATGAAGCATTATGTTTGATGTACACCAAAAGTTGATCTCTCATTCAGATTATGTTTTTATTTTTTGCCAAGTAATATTCCAACTCAATTATCATTCTTATTCCGACTCTTACAACTTATTTAAGATATTGGGGGTGCTATAGAGATCATCAAATCATAACATTTTCAAGTAAGACCATTATTGAAAAAATTTGAAAAAATATAAAATCATATGGCCAAATCAAGAATGGTCAATGCGACTACATATTTTACCCAATTTTAAAATTAGATAAAAGAATATCGGTATTCCGTCAAAGAAAAATTTATGGACTCTCATTGGCTTGAGGTCAAATTCAACGTTTAGGTAGTTGAATTATTTATTATTGTCGAGATAATTATTTTTATATTTCGATTAGTAGGAGATTTATTTAAATTATTTTTTTAGACTTTGTCTCATGTTTAGAATAGTAAGTTAGAGTTTCTTATTTTCTATTAAAAGCAAGAATTGGGATTAGTTCTTCTTTGATTGCTTATTGAATATAACCAAGATAACGCTTGCTTCCTTTTTTTGATATCGATGCATCAGATGCTTTATTATGACGATAGATTTTAGAAATGATCGGTAGAGGAAGATAATTGATCGAGGAGATTGAGGTGATTTTTGGAGATGATTGGTTGATGAGATGATCCAATCGAGTGAGATAGATCGAAACAAGTTATCAAATTTGGAGGAGATGATTTTGTAAGTAAGAATCGAAATATAAATGGTCATAATACCCAATATTTAAGACTTTTTTCTTTTCGTTTCATATGCAGAAACCCACACTGGTAGTAATTATAAAACTTGGATTTTTCAATCCATTTCGATCCAATATCGATATTATTTTAAATCTTAAATCACCGATTTAAAATGTGATCAAAAAATTAATTTTTGATATTCGTATCGCTAAATCAGCTAATCTTAATTGTTAAGTATTTGATATTTTTACGAAGAATCAATAAATATTTAATTATGTTCTTTGTTATCGTAATTTTTGGCTTTTAACTACATCAACACGTATATACTATGTTTAGATTGATAATTAATGATCGAGTAACTTGTAAACAAATACTTGTATAAATTGAATCTACCATGATTAACACGCAAGTATCTCTGTCTCTCTCTCTCTCTCTCTCTCTCTCTCTCTCTCTCTCTCTCTCTGTGTGTGTGTGTGTGTGTGTGTGTATGTATATGTATATATTTATTTGTAAGGTATCCGAGGTGAATCCTCTACATTGTTAAGGAACATCCATTATTTGTCATGATATATGTTTTGCATAGAATACAAACCAGTAAGATTTATGGGTCCCCGTCCCTCTATATTATAATCTTCATTAGAATGACAATCTTGACTTGCCCACCATCTCTAATGTTTTCACAACCAATCCTAATATTTTCACTTTTATATCAAATTCTTCCAACACTAATTTTACAATAACTTGCAGCAACCGAACACCTACTCGACAAGTTTATGTATATTTGGTGTGACAATTTTTAAATTTTTTTATTTAAAGACGATATAGTCAATAATTCAATTTAAGAATGTACCACTTTTGTTCGATGAATGATACTATATAGGACAAATTGTTGGAATCGATTTGATTGTATTGGGCCCACAAAAGTGTTATGCTATCTAGATAATTATTTTGTATATTGCCAATTCTATGTTTATTTTGTTTATTTACGACAACTAGAAAGTATGAATTTTAAAGATAACTCTTTGTTACGGTACTTATCGAGCTAATTTAGTTTGCTAAGTGTTCAAACGCGTCTTAAAATGAATGCCCTCCCATGTATTTCAACTTGTTTAGAAAACCTACAATTAGTGATGGTGGATGCTCTTTAAAAAGAAAGAAAGACCCAGGAGACGGGTGGGAAAGAAAATTAATTTTTGAAGTACAATTAGTAATTCGATTTTGAAGTAACAAAAAGAAAAGAAAAGCAGTAATCCTCCTGGCCAATGAGTGATTGCAGACCCAAAGTTAAGGCCATTACTCTTAAATTGATTAGCCAACAAAATTTATTATTTTGTGGCCTATCAAGTATCAACAACACACACTTCATCATAACCGTTGAAAACAAAGTCAACGGCAACCAAAAAGTTTCATATTTATCTGCATTGTTCACTAGCATCTTTTTAATTTCTTCCTACAAATCTATTTGAAAATTTGCGTTTTTTGATTTGAGAGGATGCCATCGCAAGATTATAACACAATTAAACATCAATTATATTGTATCAATAATGATTAAGATGCGAATAATTGTAATGATTAAGAGGTTACCTTTTTTGTAATATATCCACATTCCACCTCTCTCTTTCTCTGTAAAAGTAACACTTTTTGAGACTCTAATTTATGCAAATTTTATTATTTTTTTTACTCTTGCTAAGCCCAAGCATGCATGCAAATTCCTCTAAATTATACAATTGTTAAGAATTCTTGATTCTATTTTTGTGATGAGAAAATGGAATTGAAGCAAAGCACTTCCAACAATTATTGGAATATAATAAGTGTACAAAACTTATTATTATTTGATTAAAACATCAATATCGAATTATCTACAAACTATGGTGTTATATGTTCGATTTAATGTATATGGTCGCGAAATAATTATTAACAACCCTACACGACAAGGTGAACAAAAAGAAATGCAACTTATTAGTTAATGTGCAAAATAAACTTGTATGATCACCAATGCGAATACATAAACATGACAATCTTATTTTTTAAAATGAGTCATGCCACCTCGGTAGATGGTCGGACCATTTTTTACTAATTTGATTTATTTTTACACTTCTAATTAAGATCAAATGTTAAGTAGTTATTAGTCGAGGGGACCCATTAGCAAAAGTGGGGTAAATTTTAGCACTAATGATTTAATAATGAAATGGCAAGGTCAACCTCGGAAGACAGGCCATCATAGGGTTCTTTCGAAACACATGGACCCCTTGCCCTTGATAGATACAATAAAAAAAGCCTACACCATCTCGACCCGATTCCCACATCATATTTTATATGATGCACGATTTATAATTTATAAACAAATACTAAAAATTATTCAAAATATTTCAACTATTTTTGTGGTATTAAGAAAAATTTTCCAATATTTTCTTTGTTTGCAATTTTTTTTATCAATAAACCAAACGTTGATGATAATATCATGGCAAACAAATATCAAACCTTCACCTATGTACAAGTATTGCTTCTTTTACTTTAGGGTAAATTACACTATAGGTCCCCCAACATATTTATTTTATTATAAATTTTTTAATTATCCTCCATTATTTTAATAGTACGTATCATTTCAACCTTTTAGTAATTAACCCAAATATCAAAAATTTGTGTTAAACTAGTGTAAAAAGAACATTATTGACCTTAACTTTAAATATAAAAAAACAAGACAAAGTGTCTTCTTCTTCATCACACACCCCACATCGTATAGGCAGTAGTGGCTCTAGTCAACCACTCCATTTTTTGCTACTTTTTTTCCATCTCGTTCTCGAGCCATCGGCATTCAACTTTTCCATGATCAACAATACCCAGTAGTTTAAAAATGGTTATAAACAAGATCAGCCTTATTCAAGCCAATATCTACATTTGTGGCCTAATAGAGCCACGACTGCCGCTACTTTATCAAAATCTTCTAAGCTTTTCAGTGCATGCAAGGCTCAAAGGAATCACCACGCTCAATTAAAATTGAATGAAGACCAAATTACTATAAAATAAAAGATTTGGGAATGTAAAGTAATTTAACCCTTAGTTTATACTAAGGTGAGCCTATTCACAATTTGAAAATATATTTTAAAAAATTGTACACACAAAATTTATATTCTTTGTTACTTTTCTTTAAAAATCACATATTGACTTCAGATCAAAAACACGATATAACCTGTTTCATCATAAACAATAACTTCTCTATCAGTAGAAAAGTAACTTTTGTATTATTCACTTGAAATGTGTATTTGAAAATTTGGTAAAATTGTGACATCTATAAAATAAAAATGAGTTTAGAAAGAAATAAAGTTAAAAAAAATAAAAAAACATAGCTAAACATGCTCATAATATATATTAATTGAAAGGATTTAGGGACATATAATTGAGTAGATGGGCCGAAGCATTTGCCTATACTTAAATGCTAAATGGCCGAAATTTTGTGAGACATTTTAGCAAAAGTTAATTAGGCTCAGCACTATAGCCAATTGAGTATAAAGTGTGACGATTTATGGTATTTGTTTCTGATTAAATAGTTATGAAATGTTGGCCTTAAGTAATTATTCATTGAAGTAGAATTTCTTAATACTGAAATGATTTGGTATTATAATTACTGTTTTCAGATGTCTGGATGCGTTTTTGGGATTTTCTATAGTTTTTGTTTGATTATAAGCTAATAGAAGGTTTTAAATAATTATGATTGTGAGTAGAAGTGGCAAAAATGGACTGGTCCGTATAATTCTGGACTCTAGGCTGCCAGCCTAATTAAAAAATTTAAGTAAAAATCTGGGTATATTTGACCCCTGATATATAAATAACTCCGCTAACATTAAAGGTTGTGATATCAAAAAATTTTGGACCCAAATCACCCAACCCATTTATCACCCAACTACCCACCTCGAACTCCTATGCTGTAAACTGCGAAATCCCTCCCCCTTTTGTCGAAACCGTAGAAGCTTCGACGAGTTCTAGTTTTTGGGAAACCTCTCCTCGGTTTCAACCCGATCCTGGGAGGATTTCTCCATGAAACTTAGGATTGGTAGTAAAACATTGATTTGCTTGTTGAGACCCAATTTATCTTCATAGATTTCTAGATATTTTCTTTTACTAAGTTTGCTATAGCATCTATAAGCACGCTTTCGCTTAGGTGGACAACATGGCAAATACACAACCACGGAATCTGGGTGGGTGGGTTTTCTCCCAATCTTACACGATTTCTCTTTCGACTTGGTTGACTTATGCTTTCAAAGCGGGTGGGGGACACGCTTTGTGTTGTTTTTATTTTTTATTTTTATATAAAAGATAAATTAAAGCTTAAAACGTACTGACCGAAAAGCATCTTGGTCATTCAAGCAGTCGTCGAGTCGTCTAATTAACCATATTCTAATTTTTTATGGCCTATCCAATTTCGAGTCATGGTTTGACTGGTCTATTTACCATTTACTACCTCTAATCAAGAGATTTAGCTAGGGGAGAATGTTTAATGGAGCAAAAATAATAAAATCCATGTTAATTACAGTGTTAATGGAAGGTTTTCAATTCACTCACTATTTGGTCCTATTTATGTAATTTTCCCTTTAGCAATTGTTTAGCCCTGCTTTCATTTGGACTCACTTAAATACACATTACATTTTAGTGGCCTAAAAATTCTTAAAATTGATCTACATTTACGACAGCCCAACTAACACTATAATTGACCTCGTAACACTTTAGTTGAATTTGTTGTTTATATCACACCTGTTTTGGCGGTGAACTAACCCCAAACACCACGGCAGATATTTTTTGGGGTCAAGACAAAAGCTCAAAAGCTGAGAGCAAAAAATTAATATTCCATTAAAATTGTCATTTGTTACTCGAGTTGACTCAACTTCTAGACAAGCTAAAATTGTCTGTTAGAATATAATCAATTGTCTTTTAAGAAATTTCTCAAAGATTTAATAAATTTAGAAATATTTACGATAGACTTTTTAATACTATCTAAAAGTACCGGTATATTATTCAATAGAAAAGATTTATTACTTTAGATCTTCTTAATTACACGTGTTGTAATAATTTGTGTAATATGTCTAAAAATTATTCAAATTAATATTATATTATATAAGAATTTAGTTTAATATTTTTTTGTATAGTTGGAGATGGCGTATTGACAGGGTGAGAGGTGAGATCGAGGGTATATGGTAGTTTATTCACGGTCGCCGCCGATGTGGTGGTGGTACCGTGATTCCTCGGACGTGTCGAATTTTGGGAAGATGGCATTTTTATTTTAATTATTTTTTATTTGTTTTGTTCTATTCTTTGCTTTTGCAAAAAAAAAAATTATCGTGAATCGTATCATTTTGTCCATCTTTAAAAAAAAAAAGACAAAGTGTCTTCTTCTTCATCACACACCCTACATCGTGTATAGGTTGGTAGTGGCTCTAGTCAACCACTCCATTTTTGCTACTCTTTTTTCCATATGTTTTGACCATATTCTAATTTTTCAAAATCAATAATACCCAGTTTAAGAATTGTATAAACAAGATCAACCCCATTCAAGCCAATATCTATACATTTGTGGCCTAATAGAGCCACGACTGCTGCTACTTTATCAAGATCTTCAAGCTTTTCAGCGCATGCAAGGCTCAAAAGAATCACACTTTCTATTAAAATTGAATGAAGACCAAATTACGATAAAATAAAAAGATTGGGAATGTAAAGTGCAATTTAACCCTTAGTTTATACTAAGGTGAGCCTATTCACAATTTGAAAAATATTTTAAAAAAAATTGTACACACAAAATTTATATTCTTTGTTACTTTTCTTTAAAAAATCACATATTGACTTCAGATCAAAAACACGATATCACTGTTCACCATAAACAATAACTCTCTTTACTGTTGAAAAGTAACTTTTGTATTATTCACTTGAAATGTGTATTTGAAAAATTGATAAAAATTGTGACATCTATAAAATAAAAATGAGTTTAGAAAGAAATAAAGTTAAAAAAAAAAAAAAAAACATAGCTAAACATGCTCATAATATATATTAATTAAAAGGAATTAGGGACATATAATTGAGTAGATGGGCCGAAGCATTTGCCTATACTTAAATGCTAAATGGCCGAAATTTTGTGAGACATTTTAGCAAAAGTTAATTAGGCTCAGCACTATAGCCAATTGAGCATAAAGTGTGACGATATATGGTATTTGTTTCTGATTAATTAGTTATGAAATGTTGGCCTTAAGTAATTATTCATTGAAGTAGAATTTCTTAATACTGAAATGATTTGGTATTATAATTAATGTTTTCAGATGTCTGGGATGCGTTTTTGGGGATTTTCTATAGTTTTTGTTTGATTATAAGCTTAATAGAAGGTTTTAAATAATTATGATTGTGAGTAGAAGTGGCAAAAATGGACTAGTCCAGATAACCCGGATTCTAAGTCGGGCTAGTCCAATTAAAAAAATTTAAGTAAAATTGGTATAACTAAACCATTGGGCCAATCGAGCTAGCCCAATTATTTTGGGTTGGACCCAAATTTTTTTTTTGGACCAAAATCACCCAACCCATTTATCTACCCAACAACCCACCCCCAACCCCTATATCCAGGAAACTTGTGATTTAGTAAAACATTGATTTTTGTTGAGACCCAATTCTAGCTTCATAGACGAGATATTTTCTCAGTTTTTTGTAGCATCTATAACCTCTCTTAGGTGGTTTTGGCCAGGATGGGGGGGATTTCTCTCACCCGATTTCGATTTTCCCACGATTTGGTTGACTTATCTTTGGGGTGGAGTGGAGTGGTGAAGACAAGTTTGTGTTGTTTTATTTTTTCATTTTTATATAAAAAGATAAATTAAAGTTTAAAATTGAAGTTGATCAGGTAGTCGCTGTCAAAAAAAGTTGAGTTTGTACCAATTAACTATATAAAATTAACAGTAATATTCTAATTTTTTGTGTGACCCATCTAATTTTGAGTTGGGTTGGGTTTGGTTGTTTGACTCATTTGCCACCTCTAATTGTGAGATTTACCCATAGAGAGAATGTTTAATGGAGAAAAATAATAAAATCCATGTTAATTACAGTGTTAATGGAAGGTTTTCAATTCACTCACTATTTGGTCCTATTTATGTAATTTTCCCTTTAGCAATTGTTTAGCCCGCTTTCATTTGGACTCACTTAAATACACATATTACTTTAGTGGCCTAAAATTCTTTAAAATTGATCTACATTTACGACAGCCCAACTAACACTATAATTGACCTCGTACACTTTAGTTGAATTTGTTGTTTGGTATCACACCTGTTTTGGCGGTGAACTAACCCAAACACCACGGCAGATATTTTTGTGGGGTCAAGACAAAAGCTGAGAGCAAAAAATTAATATTCCATTAAAATTGTCATTTGTTACTCGAGTTGACTCAACTTCTAGACAAGTTAAACAATTGTCTAAGAGAATATAATCAATTGGGTCTTTTAAGAAATTTCAAAGATTTAATAAATTTAGAAATATTTACGATAGACTTTTTAATGCTATCTAAAAGTATTGGTATATTATTCAATAGAAAAAGATTTATTACTTTGAATTCTTAATTACACGTGTTGTGAATAATTTGTACATGTCTAAAAGTTATTCAAATTAATATTATATTATATAAGAATTTAGTTTAATATTTTTTTTTATATAGTTGGAGATGGCGATTGATAGTGGGTGAGGTGAGATCGTGAGGGTATATGGTAGTTTATTCACGGCTGCTGCCGATGTGGTGGTGGTACTGTGATTCTGGTCATGTTGAATTTTGGGAAGATGGCATTTTTATTTATTAATTGTTTTGTTCTATTCTTTGCTTTAAAAAAAAAAAATTATTGTGAACAGATCATTTTGTCCATCTTAAATATGGTCTAAAGAGCAAGGACTACATATTTGATCAATTAACGGGTGGTTGGATTCCATTCAAAAACATTATTACGATCGTAGAGAATTTTTACCCCTACTCACAATAAAAAGAATACTTACATTTTAGATAAGAATTGCTATTTCTTCATCAAATCTCATCTCTTTAAATTCATCTTATTTTTTCCTACAATTGCATTGTTTCTTGATATTCAATTGCATTGAATTGAATATATGATTTTACGGTCGAATCCTATCACCCGTGAGTGGTATACTAGAATGTTACATATTCTTACAAACGTTTAGGATGACATTGCTAAACATAAAATATTTAGAACTACACTGTGTTTTTTTGGAAAGGTTTTGGGATTTAATTGCAATTTTCTCATGTAAATATAAATAAAACAGAAAGGTGAAAATAATAAATAAAACACAACCCGTCCCACCAACGCCCGACCGGGCCCCACGCAAAAACAGCCAAAAATTGCCTTCAGCCTTCGAAAGATCAACCCCTTATTCAACGTTCCCTCCCTCTCCCTATTCATATTCCCACAATTATCATTTGCTTTTGCTTTCCATATGAATCAAATTCCATCTACTCTTCTCATCTTTACACAGTTTTGATTTATAATTTTGAGGAAAAATAAGAAAATTGAATTACAAGGATCATATTTGAGATGGCAAATTTGTATGTACAAGCTGTGCAGCCCACGGATCTGAATCGGAACACCGAGTGGTTCACTTACCCTGGCGTGTGGACTACCTACATCCTAATACTATTCTTCTCATGGTTGGTGGTGCTCTCTGTTTTCGGTTGTTCTCCCGGCATGGCCTGGACCATTGTTCACCTCTCCCATTTCGCCGTAAGTTTTTTAATTTATTCATTCATTAATCGATGTATTTTCTAAGGCAATGCAAAAGTATTCGTTTATGTCGTTAAGGAGATGCATGATTCCCTTTTCTTGTTTTTTTTAGGATGAAAATAAAGTGAGAAAATTTTTTATTGATCAATTGGTGTTTCAACTTAAATATGTATATTGGAAGTGCAATTTAGGACCTTTATTTTGGCTCTAGTCATTTATGATATCTAGTGGAACTATATAATAGCTAGTAGAATTCAGTAGTGAATAGTGATAGTAAATTATACGATGGCAGAGGATCAGTCAATTTGAGTTCTAAAAGAGATGAAGAGGCTTCTATGTTGAACTCTACAGGAATGGTATAACCCGTGATTTCGTGGCAGTTCACTTAAGGCAGAAATAGTGCTGTTGATTGATATTTAGCAATAGAATATTATAACAAAACTAGAATAAGTACTATGTCGTGGTATGTCTCACTTCTATAGAGGCGACTATGTTCCATGTTGAAAGATGAATAGCAAGATTTAAAATCTTCACTTTAAGCTAAATTAGTTCCTAAGCAATTTCTTGAAAATCTTCAATTTAAGTGGCCTTTCTTCGTTTTTTTCCATGCTATAACTTGCTTACATTTTATGCAATTTATGGTGCGTTTTCTGTTTTACGTTCAGGTTACATATCAGTTCTTTCACTGGAAGAAGGGAACACCATTTGCGGAAGACCAGGGTGTCTACAATAGGTTGACTTGGTGGGAACAAATAGACAATGGCAAGCAGCTCACTCGCAATAGGAAGTTCTTGCTTGTTGTCCCTGTTGTGCTGTAAGTTTTTTATTTTTATTCTGTTCAACAACTAATTCTTTAAATTGGACTTTTGGTGTTTATTTTTCGTTGCAACAACTTTTGTCTTGTAAGGTACCATTGACTTCTATAAAGGTATTGGGGTTTGAACCAGTTCTTCTGTGCCTTTAATACAGATAGGTACAGGCATGGAGTTCTAGTGTGCCTTTTGTGATTAGCATGATGCTTAAGGGTCATATCATCAATGTATTTGCACTTAGAGCTTAAGAATATAAAAAATTCAGTATTCAGCATTGACATTCTCTTAGCCTACAGATGAATGTTTACAAAACAAAGGGGCAAATGCTGTAATACTTCTTAGATGTTCCTCGCGTTTGCCTATTTTGCCTTGTCACATAGCTGGTCGATCTTGTGAATGTATTGATATGTGCTGAAATTTACAGTCATGTGAACTTCCACCATGGCACATAATGCTTTGAGGTTTAATTTGTATACCCACGTAGATTTTAAAAATATATTTGATGTCTCAATATCACAACTAATTGGCATCTAAGATCTCCACAGTTCAAATGGAAGTTATATTTTCTACCCTGATATGATAATGTTGCCTGTCTATTGCTATATATTGCATGTATGTGCAGCCCTCAACTTGGCAAATGGGAATTTATGCAGAACTTGATAAATTTCTAATGTTATACAGACTGACATTAGGTGTTTATTTTTTTTAAATACAAACTCTTAATGTAGAACATATAGTACCATCCGGAGAGCATAACTTTTGAACTGGTGGTATCGGCAATAGATAACCAATTTGTTGTCATTGGCTATCAAAAGTTTTGTACTGATTATTCTCAATTCTTTGAAACTGATTCTGAAAAGTACTTAGCAAGCATAATAAAATAAATTCTGATACTTGTCAAAAAGTGTCCTTACGTTGATAATGAACTCATCTGACATAAGCTTTTTATTCAACATTTTTCACCTTTTACATGGAGTAAAGTGATTCATCTACAATTTTTGAAAATGGTTCCTGAAAGGATGTGAAACTAATTAGAAGCTTTATTTCTATTACATGCGTTGCACATGATTTAATAATGGTGTTGTGAGATATATGTTTATTCAAATATTTAAATAATTATAACTTAATTTAATACTATATTAAATTACAAAAATCTGATATTAGAAAATACGGTGAAATATAATATTTATTGTTGTATTCAAACAAAGTACTTTCTACAATTGTGTGGTCAATATTGAACATTTATTTTTTAAGGTCTGTAATATAGTCAAATAATGTCAATTAAAGAACACGAACAAAAAAAATAGCGTACATAAGTTCTTAAATATATCGAGCACTCAAATCCATTGAATTTTATTGCTTTATGAGATGGCAAATGACTTATAACAAATCTTTGTAATTTAATATAGTTCTTCAACTATAAGAGGTTTTAATCCAAAATATCACATGCAATTTGGACTCGTAGCACCTCAAGTTAGGTAGATTTATCAATCAGTATATAAAAGAAAATAAAATAACATTTACGTTAGAAATTGACAAAATTAAACATTCTTATTTGCACAATTCAGTGCCTAGATGTTTTCACATGAACTTATTCAAATTGTAATGAAGAAATAAAGTAATATTACTAAAACTAAATATTCTAGCGATTTAAGCGTCTTATTCACGTTAGAACATAAATAGTTAAAAAAAATTAGTTTAAGCAAAATAGATAACAATTCAATTCAAAAACATAAAAAAGAATAATAAAAATAAGATACGTATCAATAGTGGATTGAAACTATTATTGAAGTTAGCCCACAAAATTTTTTTCTTCTAGAAAATCTGAAGTCGCAAGTCAATTAGATATGTAAACAATATACAAATATGTATGAGCATGTACAATAATTAAAAAATACACCGTAACTTTTATAGTTCAACGCAAATTATAATTTTTTTGAAAAAAGAAGAGCATTGAGAGAGGATTATTCACATTAATTAACAAAAATTGCAATCACAAATAAAGATCTTCAAATGAAATCTTTATTGACATTACAACCTACATAATTACCTTCAAATAAAACAACCTTAAACTTCAAATTAGACCTTAAATAAATTCAATAAATTGTTGGTGGAATGTTAATTACTATTAATTTTGTAACTGACCAAATCCGTTTTCACAATTTAAAGAAGATATTTTCAAAATCTAGTAATTAAATATAATAAATGGAGATTTAGCCTTTTCAACTTCCAAGAACTATATGTAGCTATAAATGCTAAATTAGGAGTTCAATTATATTAACTCAAGGACAATTTAGGAAATATAAAATATTAATGAGGACATATTTGTCCAAAAATATTTCTCCATTTAAGCCCCTTTTAGATTAGTATATAGATATATAGATATAGATAGATTTATTTTCGCAATTCTGCATTAATTAATTAACTGCTATTGAAAAACATGGACCATGCCAATATAGAGTACCCTTTGTGCAACATTTATCAAAATGTGCAACATGATGTTAAATATTTGTTTACCAATTGGAAGATATTTTTATGAATGATGATGGTCGATAAAATCTTTTCTTATGCATTACTCGGGTTTCTTCTAAGCATATGATAGAGGAAGGGACTAGGTGACCCTTCTCGGCTTGGAAACTGAATCAAGCTATGTGATGCTTGGGTCATGTTCACCAGAGATATTTCATTTGAAATAGGCTCGGGCAGC
Organism: Forsythia suspensa; assembly: GCA_023638005.1. Lineage (NCBI taxonomy): Eukaryota > Viridiplantae > Streptophyta > Magnoliopsida > Lamiales > Oleaceae > Forsythia > Forsythia suspensa. The sequence goes on along the minus strand of CM042674.1, from coordinate 67,661,416 downwards.
TGCCAAACTGAGCTTGAACATAGTTTGGTGTTTGTGAATTCACGATGTTTGGTTTGATTATCTAAAAATAAGAATAAATATGCGAAAGTGTGAAGCTACTTGAGCTTGATTCACTTTTGGATTGGTCGAAGCTCTTCTAGGATTGTCTCATTAATAAATCTAACTGAGTTTGAACTCAATTTCAAAGCTCGTTGAGAAATCAATTCCAAGTATGAACAGAAACTGTTTGGCTCACGTGCAGCTGTAGGCTCTGCCTAACGTGCTTTTTTGTTACCTCAAAAACGCATCTATCACTTCTTTCAGGGGAGTCAAATACTGAAATGAAATACATTATTTGATATGACAGTTTGTTTTGGGGGTTCTGAGGTAGTGACTCTCCCGTTCCCTGCTAATCAATTGATTTTAGGCTGTATAGTGCCTCCACTTCGCCCACTGGATAAAAATCTACTTTGCTTTATGGCATTTTATTTATTTTGATGTTCATGTATTTTTATTTGTCTCTCTGGTCAGGAGTATTTTCTCAGGGTCTTTACTATTTATTTGCTTTTATACTTGTCCACATACCTAGATGCTTTATTTGTTTTTCCATTTTTTTGGGTGGTGTGCACCCCATTGGGGGTTGTGTACATTCAAAGAAATGGCATTTTTGATAGGAATACTTTGATTTCTCAAGATGGAAGTGTCCCTTTTCTGACTATATGGATAGGAAATTCATCTGTGCTTTGCTTCTGATGGCTTGAGTAATCGTGTCAAAGAAGAGTTTCTACTACAGTAATCTAATATCTTGCCTATCTTGGTTTCTTTTGGCAGGTATTTGATAGCCTCACATACAACAGATTATCAACACCCTATGCTCTTCTTGAACACGCTAGCAGTTTTCGTTCTGGTTGTTGCCAAGTTCCCACATATGCATAAAGTTCGTATTTTTGGAATCAATGCCGATCAATGATCTGAGAACCATTAGATATTCCAGTGCAGTTTTAGACTCAGATACAATATTTTCATCTTATAGTATTTCAGTATGCGAAGGGCTGTCTCTCAGATGCTGGATAGTTATTGTACGAATCCCTTGTACAAGTCGAATTTGAAAAATATGCATAAGCTATAAAATTTTGTTGTTCTTATTGTATACAATATGCAGAAACTTAAGCAGCTATTTTTCTATAAAGACTGGAACTTGATGTTTATATATCATATACTAGTGAAATGCACGTACAGAGGCACGTGTTGTATTTTAATTAAGAATTTAATAGTGTGGTCATTGTTAGTGAGTTTTTTAATTATTTTCTCACGTATTATTTAATTGTGGATGATATAGCTTCAATTGATATTTAACAAGAACGTTCTTCATTTTTAGATGATATGATGAATAATGTGTAGTTTACTAACAGAATTGATTAATACAAATCCTATAATTGAATATTTCAATTACGATTTCACAAGATTATTTTACTGCTTTAAAGTTTAAATTTATTCTATATTTCTCCTCACTGGTCGCTCTAGTCTCCGGATAGATTCCTGATGGAATGACTCGACTAAATTATTTCAATTTTTCAATTTAATTTTGTTCATATTATAATGTATAAAATATTTTAAAAAGTTTAAATCACATTAGTGCAATGAGATGCATAAGATTTTTTGTGAACTTGAGTAATAAGTAGTAAAAATATTTATTATAGATTAGCATAAGTTGTTAATTAGTGATTTTATTTTCTTGGTATATTGGACAAAGTTGTACTCATAGATATAATTTTCTTCTCTACTAATGTAACTTTCTACTTTGAGAGTAGTACACTTTTTTCTTTTTTCTTGCATAGTGCAAGATTTTGAGCTTGTGAATAAATTTTCTTGAACTTAATTGTAATTTGATTCAGTAATCGCCAGAAAAAATGACTTAAATCTATGTATTTCTTGTAATCTTGATCACTTTGTTGCTAACTTAATATAAGTAATTAATTGAAGAAAAATTATTTCGATTGCAAATGATTTTAAAGTTGGCTCGGCTTAAGAGGTCGAACTTAGAACCTAATATATATATATTTGTGTGTGGAGTTGAATCATATTTCAATGGTTTAAGTTATTAGGTATTTGGATAGCTTTTATTTGGAGAAAAATATAAAAAAAAATTGATTGGATATCTAAAATAATGGACATATCTGCAAAATTTTTGGGTGATTTTCCGAAAGACACGACTTAAGTCGGAAGGAATATGAATAAGACGAAAAAATTGGGGAAAAAAATGACAAGAAAAGAAAATGTCGGGAAACATGGAAAAGTTGGAAGAAAAAAAAAAAAAAAAAAAAGAATAGTAGTTGGACACGCATTCTTATAACAGTGCCCAGACCGACGTTTTTGTCCCCTAAGTTAGCCCAATTTATAAATGCAGTTATCCAACTAGCTGACATAGAGCATTCTTTGGATGTTCTTAAGCACCTTGAAAGGTGGTTACTTTTGAAAGCATCTGATGCTGCCTTGAAAAAAACACCTTTAAGGTGCTTTTAAGAACATCCAAACACTTTAAAAACCACGATTGATCATGGCAAAATAAGTAACTTAAAAGTAATTTTGACTACTAAACATGCTCATTTATCTTCAAGCTGAAGGCCCTTGGTGTTTCTTATGATCAAGAATTTTTGGCAAGAATTATAGAGAGGCCCTACCAATTTGAGGAGTACATCAGCAGCCTGTGTGGTAGACTCAGTTTGCAACTGAATCTGGTATAGCATATATTAACATGTACAACTACTGGAGTCCGAAGTCTAACCTTAAAATGGTTGACACACAGATTGTGAGGACAGGTAGGGTTGTCAATGACAAATCTGATAATGGTTAGTTGGTGCACATGGAGTGCAGTTGCATTGTCGTGTAATGTTTTAAGTTGCAGAGACCCACTTTCAGACTCTCTAATCTCTATCACTCTGTTACCAGTTTTGCCTGGAAACATCAAAACAACGTATGCTTGAAATCGCCTAAATAATTAAAATTTTGAAAAACCAGACAGAGAAATGTTTTCAATTATATCCAGTTCATTTTTTTATGGCCACGTAGGATGGTGTTTAATATCTAACAAGTGGTGTTAAACAATGTAATTGTTGTAAAATTATGGAAAATAATATTGATGATCACATTTAAATATTTCTTACCTAATTTATAAGTCTTTAAAACTTTATACATATAGGTCCATTATTATAATAAAAGACGCATTTTTTCTCTACACCCTTGATCTCCTCCCACTGGTGGGAGAGCTTTATGCTCCCACTTGGACACTTGTCCAAGTGGCTTGGACAAGTGTCCAAGTGGGAGCATAAGCTCCCCACTAGTGGGGAGGAGATCACTCTTGTTTTTCTCTATCTCTTCTATTATTCTCTCTAGTTCGCAACACATTATCATCACGAAAAAGCTCACCCAAAATAGAAAGAAAATCTGGGAGCAATAGTTTAAAAAATTCGCATAATCTGAACAGTATGAACAGCTGTGACAAACGTTGATATCTCAACACTCTGTAGTCCAATCTTTGTGAAAGAAAAAGTTCACAACTCATTGTTATTTATCAAGATCCAACGGTTCATTAATGAGAAATCTCTGCGTCAAAAGTATTAAATTTTGAATTGATAATTGAATTCAAAAAATACAATAAGATCAAAAGATTCATTTTCATCCAAATGACTATCTTCTATTATAAGAAAGTTTTTTCTTACAATTCTTTTGATTATATTATGTAAGATTGGATTTACATGATTTGTGAAGTTTTTATATGTTAAATCTTTTGCTTTAGCAAATTAAATACTTTTGAAGAAGTAAAACATTATATGAATAGTATTTAAGAAAATTGTGTTGATGTTCTTGAATAAACATAACATAACTACATAAATATTCAAGAAGAATATTTTTTTTTTGTTATTTATGAAGAATTCAAAATTTTATGCAAATCAATAATATTCTAAGAGAATTTCATACCAGATGAAAAAAAATTTGTCATATATAAGCGTAGATTATGAACGATGCTTATTCCTGAAGAAAAGCATACAACTTATGTCATGTTAACATTGATTACCATCCGTACGAAAGAAATTGATATATGTTATTCTATTTAATGCATGTTTAGTGGAGTTTAAAAGAAGTTTTTTATGAGATGGTGAAATGTGTGGTTGAAAATTTGATAAAAGTTGTAGGTCTTATGAAATATATAGTTGAAAATGAATTTAGAGAAAAAAGTTTAAAATAAATTAAACCAAAATGCTTTTAATTAGATTGTTGTCTATCGTAATTAATGGTAAAAAAAAAATTGAATATTGTTTATTGTTACTTACCAATATTCTAGAAGAATATTAGGTTACTATTTTCAAAAAAGTAGTAATTTATACGTATCAACGTTCAGAAGAATATTGCTTTATTCTTAAAGAAACAAAATCTAGCTATATCAATATTCTGAAAAAATATTTTTTTGCTTATGAAGAACACTTTTCTACACGTCAATTTTGTGGTGAATTAATGGCACACCTAAATCATGATGACATTTGATTTCAAAATAAAAATCATCGAATTAAAAATAAAGCCAACTGTAAATATGGTATGGATGAAGAGGCGTATACTCTTTGAGAGTATATAAACATAACTAATTGTAAAATTCCAAAAAATATTCACGTACCTGAAATATTGAAAATGAATATATATTTCAATAAATTATGTCGTTATGGGAAAAAATAGAATAAAAAAAGAAATGTTGTTGACAATATTTTTGTACATGGTGTAGTGTTTCATATTATGAAAGGTATCGAGGATATTGAGAGAAATTTATTAAATAATTAATTGGCCAAATAAAAAAATGCAATCCAAGTAAATTGAATTTACTAGAGTAATCTGAAATTTCTAGACTTACAGTCCGAACACCTAAATGTGTATACTTATACGAAAAGGAAATGAGAAAAATGCAGTCGTAATATGTAATGTACGACTCTTAACATCATGAATTTCGCAAAGGCTTATGTACAGCAATCACAAATTGATATCTTGTTAGCATGTCAATGCATAACACTTGATATGCGTATAATGAATATGGTTATATTCAATTCATCTAGCATGACTAATAATACTATATATATAAATTTATTGAGGATTTAATATGCCCGAACATATAGTTCAACTTTTTGTTGATCAAATTAAAGATCTCAAGTGATACTATCATGAGGATGAGAAAATACACATTATACTCTCTTTTTTCTAGGGTGAGGTTTTGTCTAATTGAATTTTCCTCACAAGATTTTTAATGAGGCAACTTTTATAGTGTATATATCCAAAAGAATAATATACACTTTTTCCTTCAATGAGATTTTTCCCACAAGGTTTTTCCTAGTAAAGTTTTAAAGAAGCATATCTTTTGTGTAAATGACATTCAATGAGAAGTGTTATAAATATTATAGTTATAGATGTCCATAACCTATAATACATTTACCCTCAGCATAACTCTATGATTATACTTTTGTGTGTTATGAATTGAATATGAGACTCCTAAAGAGTACAACAACAAAATCTTTTTATTTTATTTTTTTAATATAATTGCATCACACCATCGTGTTGACTAAAGCCAACCAAGGATATTGCATGAAGATGATATTGTTGGGAAGATATAACAAGACAACAACATGAAACAAATTTCACTATACTTGTTTTATACAAATTTTAGAAAGATGGTAGAATTGAAGACACTGACGCGAGATATGAATTGCTCGATACAAAGATTTTCATTGATTGAAATCAGAGTAAGTAGTTGTACTCTTTTTTCTTTGTTCAGATTTTGTCCAATTGAATTTTTCTGACAAAGTTTTAACGAGAGACAACATTTGATTACTTCAATTTTTTTAAATTTTTTTCTTCTTTTCGTTTGATATTTTGTCCCACTAGATTGTCAAACAAAGTTTTTAACGAGACAATTATTGTACTAACGGTCATCAAATGGGAGTGTTGTAGAATTATGGAAAACAATATTGATAACGATATTTAGATATTTCTTATCTAATTTACAAGTTATTAATATTCTATATATATGGATCATCATTATAATGAAAGATACAATTTCTCTCTATTTTCTTCTATTATTCTCTCTAGTTCATAATCGTAATGGAATTGAACAAATGACTTAAATTTAGATAAAATTAAAGTATACTGATACAATTAACACACAAAATTATAATGATTCAATTGACATAAATTAAAACAAGGGAATGTTGTATTGATTAAAATAAGAAAATAGTCTGTATCTTCAAATACTTGACGATGTAAACTAAAATAATATATATATCTAAGTGTTTGTTAATGGAGTTCGTAACATGTATTTTTGGTCTTTTTACTTTAATCACTCATTGTGCACAAATTGAATATGAATTTTTTAAAAGAGAAGTAAAACAATTTATCAGCTCGAAATCCACTTCCATGAAAATCTGATGAGTTAGACTGAAATTCTCAAAGAATTTGATATTTATACTTATGGAGTTAATATCCACTAAAATTTATTAAAATCTTTTTGATTAATGAAATTCTAATAAGTTCATGAGTTATTGAAGAAAATTAGAATTTTAAAAATTCTATTAAAATCCAAATTAGAAACACTTCAATTTTAGTGTAATCTATTAAATATGAGTTGATGACACATATAATCATATAAATTTTTTAAATTTATTAAAAGCTGAATTTAGATGTCCATATATTTGGGAAAGGGTTAATTTCACCAACGATCACTGAAGTTGCCTTCAAATTACAAAATGGTCACTGAAGTTCAAAAGTTTCAGTAGTGGTCACTAAAGTTAGAAATATTTTCACTAATGGTCACTCTATTAAATTTCTAATTTAAAATGGTGATGTGGCATGATTATGTGACATTTATTTATTATATGGTAGTTTATGTACTTTAAATAATATTCACTTTAGTCCATATATTTCAATGAAGTCCTTCAAAATTACATCTTAGGTCCTTAATCTTTTACATCTTACAACTTTAGTCCCTAAATTTTTAATTATCTTCCAGTTAAGTCCTTTAAAAATTGTATCTTAGATCCTTCAACTTTTTACATTTTACACTTTGGTCTCCAAATTTTTAATTATCTTTCAGTTAAGTCCTCTAAAAATTACATCGTAGGTTCTTCAATTTTATACATCTTCAAACTTTGGTCCTCCAAATCTTTGACTTTAGTTGCCAAAATAAGTGCAATTTTAGTGGTCAAAATAAGTGTACTTTCAATTAAATCTTTGATTTTACACTCGAATTTTCACATAAACGAAAAAAATAATATAATTACATAATAAACTATTTAGTGGTCAAAATAAGTGTAAAATTCACACTTATCACTTAGAGTTGACCACTAAAAGTAGACATTTTAGTAGTCAGACCCTATAATATTATTTTGTTCATTTAGGTGAAAATTCGAGTATAAAGTTCATGATTTAATTGAAAGTACACTTATTTTGACCACTAAAATTACATTTATTTTGGCCACTAAAATTAAGGATTTGGAGACCAAAGTTTGAAGATGTATAAAGTTGAAGGATCTAAGATGCAATTTTTAGAAGATTTAACTGAAAGATGATTAAAAATTTGGAGACCAAAGTGTAAAGATGTAAAAATTTGAAGGACCTAAGATACAATTTTTGGAGGACTTAACTGAAAGATAATTAAAAATTTGGAGATCAAAGTGTAAAGATGTAAAAGATTAAAGACCTAAGATGTAATTTTTGAAGGACTTAATTAAAATATAGGAACTAAAGTGAATATTATATAAAGTATATAGACTACCATACAATAAATAAATGTCACATCATCATGCTACATCACCATTTTAAATTAGAAATTTAATGGAGTGACTATTAGTAAAAGAATTTCTAACTTTAGTGACTACTACTGAAATTTTTGAACTTCAGTGATCATTTTATAATTTGAAGGTGATTTTAGTGACTGTTGATGAAATTAACCCATTTGGGAAAACTATAGACTTCAAGATCAAAATTAAAAAATTAAAACTATAGACTTCAAGATTAAGATTCGAAATGCAGACTGGTCACTTAAAGAGTCAACCGCTCCACTGTTTTAAAGCCAAAATTATATGGACAATAAAATCATGTCAAGAAGAATTCGCAAAGTCCTTACTTGGCACACTATTGTCAACCTTATTCAACACACTTTAAATAAATAAATATATATTTATTTTGATAATTTAAATTTTGAGATGATATGATTTAATACGATATCAAAACAGACAAAACATTCGAATTCAAATGTTATACCTATTTATAAATATTATACACGTGTCAAATATTTATTGGAAAAAAAAAAAGAACAACGTTATTTATTACAACTAGTGACAATTACTCGTTTATGTGGCAATTGCGTTGAAATTCAATGAAAGACGAATGAAATGTGGGAATGTGAAATTTTTTTTTGTCGGACCTATCATTTGATGCTACGTAGACTGATAATTATCACTAATTGTATCAAATAGTATTACTAAAAAAAAAAACAACGCACATAAGAAAGAACATATTAAAGAAAAACACCATAAAAACTATAGTCCACCATACTTCGAATTCAATGATTTTAATGAACTTGAACACTATATAGAGTAGAAATAAGAGGTTGAGATTTGATTGAATAACCTTTCTATTTTGTTTTTAATTCAGAAAGCGTTTTAAAATGTTCATTTATAACACCACCTTAAAAAAATTTAAGTGACTCCCTGTAAAGCTAAAACCTCGTACAAGCCAGTCGTACAAGCCAGTCATGATATTTGTGGCCTTAGGAGAAAATTTAAATGAAAGTCCTTAATAAATTAAGATATTTTAAAATATTTTGTTTAAATTCAAATTTTATTTTTGCATGAGTATATAATACTTTATTTAGATCCAAATTATATTTTCACACAAGTCAAAACACTCAAAAACTGTTATACAATAACACAAAATATAATCAAATCATTTTTACTTAATAAAAACAAATAAAATTTTTTGAATTAAAAACAGTTCAAAATGTTAAAGAAATGAGAAAATAGATAATAAAAAAAAGCATACAAGCAACATATCCAGAGGTTTGTGCGATATACACATAAACAGATTTACAAGCTAAAAGATCGTGCATTTTTCTTTGAATAAAAAAATGGTCCAATCGTCCTGATTCAAGATAAAGATTTTTAAAATGAGCTTTAAATGAAAAATTGCACGGTATACAATTTAAATACTAGATTAAAGTAGATAATGTATGTTAGATTTTGATTAGTTTTTTATTTAGGCTCATTTCATTTGTAAGTAAGTTGATTTTTTTTTTTTTTTTTAAAGGCCAAAATATGTGGCCCTAAATGGTTGGGGAGTTCTAGGCGGTTGCCTAATCGTCTAGGGTCAGAGCCGGCCATGCTAGATTCCATCTTCCATATACATTAGCCAATCGAGAAATACTTCAATTGAACGGTCTTACATGCACAAGTAACAAGATTATGTACTCAAATCACGACACCTCAAATGTCCAGTGAGTAATTTCTCTCTCTAACGTGATTTGAGTAGACAAACTTACTATGTATACATGTACAACCGTCCCACTTATTATAAACAAAATAAAAACTGCATAACCCTAAATTTGGCCACCAAAATAGGGTGGTGCCTACATATTTGGCACTGTAATTATGCACAAGGCACAGAGTGGTTTACAGCAAATGAGAAGAAATGATGTGAATAAACAAATGTAGATGGAATGTTGGATATTTGAGTAAGTGGGGTGGGGTGGGGGTGGAAATAATTCTTGAGCGCACTAGCCTAGGGGAATGTTTGTGGGTCCCCTATAATGACTAAAGTAAACAGAGTTTGTCAGGTCTTTCTCAATCTAGAGAGAAGGAAACATTAATGGGGCATGGCATGGGGGACCTAATCATCATCTTATTGAAAATAAACTAAGAAATAGACTATTACTACATTTTTTTGTAAATAAATATGGCAATTGAATTGGTCTTCACATTGTTTGGATACACAAGTTTGATTAGATTGAATTGGTCTTCACACTCTTTTGATACACAATCTAGATTAGGTAAAAAAAAATTCTTACTTAGAAGGTGCGTTAAGCTACTGCGCCGATACTGACACGTTTACTAAAGTAAACTAGACAATATAATAAACGGTAGATACGTCCATGTAAAACTGGAAAAGTATGATTTCGAAAACAAATCACAAAAACTAGACCTAGCTCCTTCATCTAGTCTCAAAGACATTGTCTTGTATTGAAAACAAAAACACTAGTACACAAATATGCACGCATTGACACTTACTTGTGGTCGCATTGCATGTTCATTAACTTCCGACGAAGTAAGTAAACAAAGAGAGACTACTTCATCACAAAGATTAATACAAAGTTATGTGCATACATGATATGTTGTACCAGGCAACAAAATGACGATAAAATTTTGCTCCTTTTGCCTCTAATATCAGGATACAAGTATTAGCTGATTTTGCCCTTCAAAAATCTGGGCAGGCTTAAATTCTTCATCATCTAGTCTTCTATCAATACACAGTATCCCAAATAGTTCATTAAACTGAAGCCAATACCTAAACATACTTCAAACTCCCACCATGAATACGATCAGACATTAAAGATAATTATAAGTTCAAATATGGAAAGAGAGGAAAGAAACCCTTGTACAGTATCAGTTAGTAGATGTTTTTGCAATATCCAAACAAGTCTCCCCACATCAAAACACTAAAAGAAAACCCATGGGAAAAAAAAAATACCTGGATAATTGTATACTAAAGTTTTTTTTTTTTTTTTTTTACCATGATCCTCCTCCTATCATTCCATTCCAATATCCAGTTGAATCTCCATGTTGATCTCTATTTTTCTGAGCATGATCAGTTGTATTATTATTGGTGCTTGAGACCTGCTTCAAATCTTCAAATGGAAAAGGAACCTTCACATTTGTCTCTTGCACTGATCCCTGGAAACTCCCATAAGCACTAGTTCCAATATTTCCATCCAAGGAGAAGTTCAAAGAGGGTTTGAATTGATGATCAGGGAATAAATTAGGAAACCCAGATGAGTAAACTGTATTTGGATCTGTAATTAGCATTGGTACAAAGGTATTCAAACCGCTTGATGTTGAAATTCCAGTCAAGAGTTCCATAGCTGAAAGGTGAGATGAAGGTGAAGAAGAAGTAGGATTGTTTAATTCCTTGTTCACATTAATATCAAAGTTGGGAACTTGAATCAGTTCATTTATAGTCTTGAAATCATTCGGGGTTGAAAATCCCAAGTTGAGTTCTTGAGTGTCATGGATTTTAGGGTTTTGTAGAACTAGATCAGGAACTTTCTTCGATGAAACCGATGAAGAATTAGCAGAATTTGATGAAGATCTTCTGTTCTTTCTTGAACCTCCCCCAACAGGAATGTTTCTTAGAGATCCACCCTCAGTCCAATATCTTCTGCATGTCTTACAAAAATACCTTGGCTGTGATAGACTGTAATTGTTGTAGTAGCAAAACTTGGTGTTAGTTGAATTGCATCTTGGACAATTCACAGCTTCTTCTTTCTGATGCCTGATTTTCCTTTCTAAGGAGGGTTTTGGAATCTCTTCCATTGGTCTCACAACTATATCCTAAATGCCCCAAAAATTAAAAACTTCATAAAGTATGAAAATTTGCATAAAGACAACATATCAAGAATAAACAAACAAATTAAGAATACCAACTCCCATAATTTCAGAGCAAAAACCAACTCCCATGATTTCAGAGCAAAAGCATATACATACAGGAGAGAAACAAACAAACAAAGTCAGGTGCTTTACACTTTTTTAAAGATCATAAACAGAAGCAAAACAAGAAAAGGTTAGAAGAAATAAGTTCCAGTCCTTTACTACAAAAGCAAAAGAGAAAGTACATAATTTGAAAACAACCTTTACAATTTTTTTTAAAAAAAAAAATCAACTTTTAGAAAAGCATAATATATCATATAAAGAAGAAAGCTGAAAAAAATCAAAACAGGAAAACAAGGGTTATGGATCTAAATACCTGAGGCCATTTAGCAGTATCCATGGATGAAGAAGGGAGATCGTGTTTTTCAGAAAGAAAAAGCTTCTGCTTTCTTGAAAGTGGTTTTGAAAAAGCAGTAAAAGAAATGTTTGAGAATGTATGTGGAATGTTCCATGTGCTTTATGAGTGTGTAGGAGAGAAAGAGAGGCGTGTGTGTGTGTGTGTGTGTGTGTGTGTGTGTGGGGGGGGGGGTGAGGTGGCAAATTTTCTACGTCAAATTAATATTTATTTTTGTTGATTCATTTTCTCATAAAAAAATTTCTTCTTTTTTAGGGCCTCCAAACACACCGTATATAAATGATTTATATGTTACAGGTTAAATTTTTAGATAAAATAATTTAATATAGTATATATTAAAACAATATTTGATAGAAAAAAATAAAATTGTTCATGTGTTAAGACGACTACGTTCGAGTTCAACTTTAAATGGTATTAAAGCTTGTTTTGATATTGATGTACTTGTAAGACAATTAGCGTGCGTCGTGTTGAATAAAAAATCAACTATGAGAAAAATTAATTAAGTATTTAGTAAATTTTTATTTCAAAATGGTTGTATATTTCAAAATTAGTATTTTAGTGTTTGATAAGTAAACATGATTTAGTGTTATGTCTGTATACAATTATTAAAATAGACATTGATTATAATGATATGTTTTAATACTATCGTAAAAATTATTTTTACTTTTATAATAATTATAATATTATCAAATATTTTTTCTAAGACAATGTATTCATTATATTTATTTTAAAATAAAAAAAAATATTAATATTTATTAAATCTCAAAATTTATAAAATTACATAATAAAAGTATAGTCTATATAATATAAAATGAAATAATTTAATTAATTAAGAAAATGAAAATGAGTTGTCAACCAAATAAAAAGCGTAGTTTAATTATTTAAAAGATTAGGGCACATACCGTCATTTATATTGGTGAGACTTGAGAATTAGGGAGAATGGGAAGTTAGATTATCCTAATTTCGAAGTTTAATATAATTAATTCATATATTTGTCGTTTTTCTGTCAGTTGGAGCCCCTTGGTGAAACAAAATGAAAAGTAGTCCATTTAACTTATTTTAGATAAAAGGACTTTTTTGTTAGATATTCCAAAAATATTTTTATGTTCTTATTCAATTATCACATCTTTGAATTTCTTGGTTCGATTCTTTATATTACATCCATCTTTTCCCCCATGAGTCCTCCCTCCCTCCCTGCCTCCCCTCTCCTCTAGTTTCTCCCTAGCGGCTTTCCCTTTTGTATTTTGTTTTTGTTGTTGTGCTTCCACAATTAGTTTCATCTAATTAATAGTCGATGTATTTAGACACCTTCGATGACAAAAAGCAAAAGGCTTTTTAGATTTGAGAAGATGAAAAGTAGAGTTGCAAAAACTCAATTTCAGCTCGACTCATTATCATTATTAACGAATATTGAGAAAGAGGCAAAATCTCCTCATTCTCTTAGACCACGTATCTAGGTATCATTGAACATTTAAGTCTCATATGCAATGGATTGCCTTATTGTACAACCACATCACTATGTATGCAGTTCAATGTCAAAGCTTGATTTTGTTTTTACAATTTTATTTATTAAATTGTGCTATTTTCTAAATTTGGGGGTCATTATATATTTTGTTAGTAGTTGATGACTTATGATGCAATTTTTACATCATTTGTTATTTTGTTGATTAGGGTATTTTTTAATTCTTTGATCCAAATCGATATTTGTGCGTAAATTAAAGATTTGTCGTTCAATTGCATTCTATTTCACATCTTTAATTTGTTCACAATTTTTGGATAGATCTACAACAAGACCCTCTATAAATTATGAAACAAGATCCTCTATAAATTATGAGAACCCAAAATCTATACATGACTTAAGTGTTAGGATTAGTGCCCTAAATGCATGATCTAATTTGTTCTATGACATTTTTCTATAAATAGATGATATAGATTGAGAGTATAGATTGCCACGGTCTATGTTATAAACTTAAATGGTACGAGTAATTCAAATTTTGGTAATAGTCGATAATCGAAAGTATATTTGATAATTTTTTCTATTTATTTTATCTATCCTCTCAACAAAGATTATATGTAAACTACTATTTTATTGATAAATATTATTAACTCGTTCATTCACGAAAACACACATAATTTATAATTATTGAGAAATGAAGCCAAAGTTCAAAACCTTAAGCAAGATCTAAAGAAAATAACACATAAAAATTTTGAATTTGAAAGGTAATTACAATGTTATATTTAATATTATAATTTACTTACACTACTTTCATAAAATTGATGAAAATGAAAAGTCTATTAGCATAAATAAAGGAATAATTTCTATATCTATCTATATTATATAAGCAAAATCGAACATAAAGAAAATGGATGTATTTAATTAAGATTTTACAAGACTTCTTTAGTAATTTAAAAGTTTAGATTTATTTAATACATATTTTTTAAATTCTATAAAAATCTTGAAATATTCAATATAGACTTTAGAAAGACTTTAAAAGATATGTAGTCCCTCCGTCCCAAATATATAGATTTGAATGGATTTTTCACACGGATTAAGAATGTTATTGGAAAATTAAATTTTATTAATAGTTTTTCTAATTTACCCTTATTTAATGAGTATCATTTAATGTACAATTTCAAGATTAAGTTGAAAAAATGATTATAAATAAACAAATTAAATAAGGGTATTTTAGTAAAGGAACAAAAAACAAAAAAAAAAATCAAAATAAATGTCTATATATTTGAGACAAGAGAAATGAAATGTAAGCTATATATTTAGGATGGAGAGTAATATCTATCTAACCGACTTTTTAAAATTCTAGAACTTGAGAGATATTCAAAATATCAATAATTTTTAATGACTTTTTATAAAATGTGCTATATACTAACTTTAAAGCACAATGTATTAATAAATAATATCATAATTTCTCTTTCATCATCTCCAAGACTTTGGAGGACTTTTGAAAAAAAATCTTTCATTTTATGGTTTTTTTTTCTTTATGCAATATTTCTCTTTTCTTTTTTCTATTACAAACTCTAGAGTCAATATTAATTATCAACAATTTTTTAGAAAAAGATTAATATTTTTCTCTTTTTATTCAATATTCTATTAACCATTTTTTTCCCTTACTTCTTTTTCTTTATACGAACTCTATCGCCATGATTAATTATCAATACTTTTTAAATAAAAAATAATATTAATATTTTTCTCTCTATTATTTTTGTTGGAAAATATTTTAAACTGAATTGCATATCATATTTTTATTAATTTATCCACAAGCTATTTGAAAATTCATAATTTTACCCAAAAAAAAAAAAAAGAGTGGTCATTTATTTCATTAATTTTTGATGTAGTTAACTGAAAATCTATAAAAATTTATGAAGCAAATAAATATACACTCTCCAAAGTCTTTAAAAGTTTAGATTAAATACACTCTCCAAAGATCAAATTTAGTTCCAATTGAACCTTAAATTATAAATTCTATAGAACAATTTGTCGTCGCTATAGTGTTTTATTTTTTTACAATTTAATAATATTAATGCAATTAAATAAACACATGAAACCCTAAACCCATTTTCACATCCATTTTGAATCCTTAAATTGAATCCTAAAAAACTTGATGCAAAATCAAAACCCCAATGCAGTACCCATTAAAAAAAAAAATTCAAGACTTGAAAACTCATAATGCAAAAATAGGAATAAGTGTTTGTCATTATATAGATCTTGGATTAAAGTGAAAATGAAATTAAAATGAAAGAAGCTCACCTCACCATTTCTAGTTGCAGTGAAAATGTAGTCGATCCTAAATTTGATAAATTTATGGAACTAATGAATATTTAATGGCAGATTAAATGTGACAAAATTTTTTCCATCTTAAATCTACCATTGATGACATATTGATAGGTTGTGGTATCTTGTTGTCGGTGTGGTGGTGGTGGTGGTGGTGGTGGTGGTGGTGGTGGTGTGGAGATAATGGCTATGGTGGGTGAGTGGGTGGGGTAGGGTGTATAAAAAAAAAAAAACTTTATACTTTTTGAAAAGTTATAAGA
This sequence comes from Forsythia suspensa, assembly GCA_023638005.1. Taxonomy (NCBI): domain Eukaryota; kingdom Viridiplantae; phylum Streptophyta; class Magnoliopsida; order Lamiales; family Oleaceae; genus Forsythia; species Forsythia suspensa. The sequence continues at coordinate 67,645,303 of CM042674.1, read as the reverse complement.
TTTTTTTCTTATATTTTGATTATTTTTAGATTTCTTTTATTTTTGTTTATTTAAAGAGGATGGCAAATCCGTCATTTTCTATTATTATGGACGTGATTTGCAGTTAATTGAAAAGTTGAGGATGCCTAGTGGCTAGTGCTATACAATTTTGTTGATGATAGATTAGTAATAGAGATGAAAAGGTTGGATATGAAAATTACAAATTTTCCTAACAAAAATCACGAAATACGTTTTATTTTCATCATATTTGTTTAACCTTCATATATCATTATTTATTCGAATCAATTGTCATTCATTTTCTTCTATCTATTATCTAACATTACAAGTCTCAATCTAGTTACCATTTATTTTCCTTCTATGTATTAAACATAAATCTAACATTGCAATTTTGAACTTCAAATCGTGATAAAAAATGTATTTTTAATTTAAGTTCTAGAATTTTAAGTGTTTTTACATATATGTTAAATATCATATTAACAACATGAAAAATACATTAAAATGATTATATTTTTTTTGTAATAATATGGAATAATTTTGAAAGCCATTAATTAGAATCATTTTAAAAAGTCTAATATGGAGCTAATAAAAATAAAGTGAAGGTTAGAGTGGTGATAGATGATCAAAGTATCTAGAAATGCAGTTCTTAGCTGTCGAATTAGACATTTCAATTGTCAAATTTTCAAATTGTCTAATTCGATAGTTGAGAACGGTCTTCCAAAATAATTTGAAGTGTTTACATCTTTAGTTGTGTCCATCCAAAAAAGTTTGGATTACTTGTGTATGACTTTATTGAAAAATTGTACTATTGTGGTAAATTTATGTTAATGATGTATATTTTAGATGTGGCCGAAACCCTCAAGTATGATTGCTTACGTGTTGAAAGACAAAAATATGTGTTTCAACCCGTTAACTTAGGGTCCGTTTGATATAGATTATAAACTAGTTTATAAACCAATATTAGTTTATTTGAGTTGAAATGATTGACTTTTCATGTTAAAAGTGGGTTGAAGTGAGTTGAAAATCAAAAATAAAAATAAACTAAAATTGGTTTATAAACCATACCAAACAAGATCTTAATGTTTGTTGGCATGATTCTCAAAATGTGTAAATCAATTTATTATAAATCTCAATATTTACATACACAAATAACTCCAATGTAAAAGAAAATAACAAATAAATGAACACCAAAAAATATAACATTTTTCTTATTTTCTCAAACGAAACAACAGAAAACTACCCACAACAAAATAAAATTGTTATAAAACTAAGAAAACAAGATAGAAAAATAGAAGAGAATTGAGAGATCAAGTGTGTAAATTTATTATAACAATGACATTTATTCATAGGGTTCCATTGAGTTACAATCTGACTAGAATACTCTTTTGAAATAAGTAAATAACTACATAGACATCTAAATAAAATTAAATAGTCATTCATCATTATCTATAAATTTACGACACTCTTACTTGAATAACTTGTCTACACAATAACTAGTTCATTAAAAATTTGTTTGGTAAAAACTCAATAGGTCAAAAATACCAATCAAATGAAAAAAAAATTTATCAAAAATTGTAGTAATCAAATGCTACCTCATTAAAATTTTGTCAAAAAAATCCAATGGGACAAAACCTGAGCGAATGAAAAAGAGTACAACTACTCCCCCGATTTCAATCAATGAAAAAAAGCTTGTATCGAGCTATCCATATCTTGTACATTAATGTCTTCAATGCTGCCATCTTTTTAAAACTTGTATAGAACAATTCTGGTAAAATATGCTCCATGTTATAACCTCCAAGCAATATAATCTTCATACAATCAGCATGATAGTCTGATACAATTATATTAAAAATAGATTTTGTTGTTGTTTTCTTTAGGCATCTTGTATACAATTTATAACACACGAGAATATAACCACGTGGTTATAATGAGGGTAAATATTTTGTAGGTTATGAATGTAATACCTCAAATTTTTTATGCTAAATTATTTATTTATAATTTTAGTTATGCTTTGAATATTAGGTACTATTAATATTTCTACGTCAGTTTAGTAAATATTTTTGAGTGTCTAAAGACTTGGATTTTTATATGTCAATATTAGGCTCGTTTCGAAGTTCGTATTAAATAATGTATAATTAACTCAAGAAAAAGATTTTTCGGTTAAATTAGATCCTAGATATGATAGTTAAAGTAAATTCATAAGAAAATGAATTGATATAATTATATGAATTTGATAAGGATCTGAATACATATTTCTTCATGATTAAGTTATTTATATATACATGGTCTTTAGCTTAGGCAATTATGCATGAATTTTAGATATATATTCACAAATTCCAAAATTTGGAGATAAGCACTAAGTGGCGGTTGCGATGAATAATAATAATAATCTCCCTTCTCATAAATTTTCATTGTTTGCATATAAAATGGCACTATCCTCCGTCATTTAGTATAGTTATTTTGCAAGAGAAACTTTATAAGGATTTTGGTTCGTAGAAGTTTTGCATACTTTCAAGCACATTACTCCAAGTTTTAAGGTAAGATGCTTTCTATGCTCAAGTGGTAGGATTTCATGGTAATATCTATGTTTAAGTTATGCATGAAAACCATAATATGGAAGATGTGGACAAGTCCACAAAGTTAGATATCTATTTATGCCTTAGGACAAGTCCGAAGAAACGCAACAAAAGTCGAAATGTGCAAGTATGTGTTTGAATGCTTACTTTGTGTAATATTAATGAGTTAAATCCGAGCATGGTATCTTCTTGAGTATTCCTTATACTCATAGTATTCATACTAAATTTTCAGATGTATGATCTTTGTATTTGATGGAAGTTAGTTGGCATACTCGATGATGGGTCAAGGACAAAGTTATTTTGTATCGAAATTTCTTTTTCGTATGTTTTGTTCAAACACTAGCTTTTAATGTGTTTTCTTGTGGTTTTGAATATAACAATGTATAAAACATGATGTAATATGGTAGTGGAAGTATGTTTTGAGATCATACCTTTCATGTTATGCTAAAAGGCAATTTTATAGATTTTTTTCCAGCAATGATAAAAGAGGCAGAGACGGGACAGATTCTTAGGGTCAATTCAAAGTGCCATTACGAACTCTTAGAACATCCATTTGAGACTGTAAAAGTACTTCTGCGTTCTTCTTTGAGTTGTCTTTACATGAGCACAAAAATCACTCAATTTGGATATGTGTGGCATGAGATATAAATTCTTAAGTGTTGAAGGGTCAATCTGAAGTGTTTGTGCAGTACCTTACTATTTTTAATAAAACGTCTATATCATATGATCTTGGTAACTTTCCATATTTTAATATAGGAAACTAATTTAAAATATCTTTCTAATTCCACAGATTTCATAGAAAAAGGAATTGGGATGAATTTTACAAAAATCTTCAAAGTGACAGCACCCATCAACAGCAACTGTACTGGTTCCGTGTATTTGGGGCGAAGTTTGAAGTCTTTATATCCATTTTCTTGTCATGAAATTTTACAGAGTGGTTATTTAAGGAATTATCTTTCATTAGGCACTAGATTTACTATTTTCTAATGTGTATAAAATTTTATACATATTTTCTTATCAGTAAGGTGCAAACTGAAAATGTATAGCGACCAAGTATCTTCCAAAATTTATTATAATTAGGTCATGTGCCGAAAAATTTTCAAATTTGGCATATCATTAGTATATTAATCAATAGTGCTTCCCTCAAAATTTTGCAACTCGACGATACCATTTAGGTATCAAACGAAATTTCTTTTATTTAGTCAAAATCTTTGAATATTTTAAAGTGCTGATTTTGAGTAACTCTTGACACCCGAAAGTTAAGTTTTGGGGCGTCACAGCGTGGTATCAGAGCGGTTATACTTTTCTGTAGACTTTTTATAGATTTAATGAGTTCAGTATGAAATTTATATGTTTTTAATTATGCATAAACTTTTTAAGAAAGTTACTGTCCATCATCATCGAGCAAGCTAGCAACTAACTTTCAACCGTCGATTAAGGTAAAAATCTTTTTCAAAGTTTATGAGTTTTCTTATGCAATGAACTGCTATATCTATTGTTGGATATAGGAATATTTTGAATCAAGTTATGCCTGAGATTATAAAGTCATTACTGCTTATATGCAATTATTTATTAGAGTCTAGTAGAGTAATGTAATCAATTTTCTGTCTTAGTTATAGCAAGAATGATAAGAACCCCCACCAGGACAAAAGCTTATGGTTTTGCGCAGAAGCGGGACATGTTATTGGGATTTTATTATACTTATTGTATGCATCCGCTCCATAGCCTCGAGCAACATCTTGATCTGCTAGACTGCATTAATGAGATGTTGTGGGAGATACACCATAGCATAAGGGATGAGGTGAAAATACAAAGGTTATATGAAACCGTTCGAGAACCTGGGGCTTTAGTCATAAATGAGATTGTGCAATGGAATGATAATGATCTTGCATATGAAGATGTTATCTACTTGCTTCGAAAAAGTTATGAATTTAGCTGCAATTTAAAGCAAAACTTTAAGAAGAGTATAACCTTATCCTTGAATTCTAGTCTACGAGTTACCAATTCTAGGCTAGATAATGGACTGTTGGCTAAGTACTTCTCGAGAGTTCTCGAGAAAAGTCTTCCAGCACCAATCCTAGACAGTTCAGAGCAGGGCATGTTAGAAGAAGACCCAGAGAGGACTATACAAACTTTAGAGGATATGCTACGTGCCTGCGTCCTTGATTTAGGAAGCAGTTGGGAAAATTATGTACCATTGGTAGAGTTTGCCTATAATAATAGCTAAAAAGCTATTATAAAGATGGCACCTTACGAAGCTCTATATGGTAGAAAATGTAGATCTCCTCTTTATTGGGATGAAGTAGGTGAGCGAAGAGTTTTGGGACCAGAAATAATTGAGGAAACCAGTCGAGCAATTGATAAGATAAGAGCTAGAATCAAGGCAGCTCAGGACCGACAAAAAAGTTATGCTGATAAAAGGAGAATAGATTTAGCATTCAATGTTGGTGATAAGGTTTTCTTAAAGGTGGCACCGATGAAGGGAGTTTATCGCTTTGGAAAGAAGGGAAAACTTCGACTAAGATTCGTGGGTCTTTTTGAAATTTTGCAGAAAGTTGGAAATGCAACTTATCGAATAGCTCTGCCACCAGATTTGTCAGCAATTCATGATGTATTCCACGTGTCAATGCTTAGACAATACGTGTCAGATCGAAGTCATGTGGTTAGTTATCAACCATTAGATATCAAACAAAACATGACTTACGAGGAAAAACTAGTAGCAATCTTAGATCGCGAGAATTCAACAACTAAGGACAAAAGAAATTCCATTAGTGAGAGTTCAATAACGAAACCATGATGTCGAAGAATCAACTTGGGGAAGAGGAGAAAATCAAGACCAAGTATCCGAACTTTTCAACTAATTTCAAGGTAATTTCAAGGATGAAATTATTTTAAGGAGAAGGGGATGTAATACCCCAAATTTTTTATGCTAGATTTTTTATTTATGATTTTAGTTATGCTTTGAATATTAGGTACTATTAATTTTTCTCGTCCGTTTAGTAAATATTTTTGGGTGTCTAAAGATTTGAATTTTTATATGTCAATATTAAGCTCGTTTCGAAGCTCGTATTAAATAATGTATAATTAGCTCAAGAAAAAGATTTTTCGGTTAAATTAGATCCTAGATATGATCGTTAAAGTAAATTCATAAGAAAATGAATTGCGGTCATTATATAATTATATGAATTTGATAAGGATCTGAATACATATTTCTTCATGATTAAGTTATTTATATATACGTGGTTTTTAGCTTAGGCAATTATGCATGAATTTGAGATATACATTTACAAATTCCAAAATTTGGAGATAAGCACTAAGTGGCGGTTGCAGTGAATAATAATAATAATCTCCCTTCTCATAAATTTTCATTGTTTGCATATAAAATGGCACTATCCTCCGTCATTCAGTATAGTTATTTTGCAAGAGAAACTTTATAAGGATTTTGGTTCGTAGAAGTTTGCATACTTTCAATCACGTTACTACAAGTTTTAAGGTAAAATGCTTTCTATGCTCAAGTGGTAGAATTTCATGGTAATATCTATGCTTAAGTTATGCATGAAAACCATAATATGGAAGATGTGGACAAGTCCACAAAGTTAGATATCTATTTATGCCTTAGGACAAGTTCGAAGGGCACCAGCAAACCGGAAATGTGCAAGTATGTGTTTGAATGCTTAATTTGTGTAATATTAACATGTTAAATCCGAGCATGGTATCTTACTGAGTATTCCTTATACTCATAGTATTCATACTAAATTTTTAGATGTATGATCTTTGAAGTTGATGGAAGTTAGTTGGCATACTCGATGATGGGTCAAGGACAAAGTTATTTTGTATCGAAATTTCTTTTTCGTATGTTTTGTTCAAAAACTAGCTTTTCATGTGTTTTCTTGTGGTTTTGAATATAACAATGTATAAGACATGATGTAATATGGTACTGGAAGTATGTTTTAAGATCATACCTTTCATGTTATGTTAAAAGGCAATTTTATAGATTTTTTCCAGCAATAATAAAAGAGGCAGAGACGGGACAGATTCTTAGGGTCAATTCAAAGTGCCATTACGAACTCTTAGAACATCCAATTGAGACTCTAAAAAATACTTCTGCGTTCTTCTTTGAGTTGTCTTTACATGAGCACAAAAATCACTCAATTTGGATATGTGTGACACGAGATATAAATTTTAAGTGTTGAAGGGTCAATCTGAAGTGTCTGTGCAATACCTTACTGTTTTTAATAAAACGTCTATATCATATGATCTTGGTAACTTTCCATATTTTAATATAGGAAACTAATTGAAAATTTCTTTCTAATTCCACAGATTTCATAGAAAAAGGAGTTGGAATGAATTTTACAAAAATCTTCAAAGTGACAGTATCCGTGAACAGCAACTGTGCTAGTTCCGTGTATTTGGGGTGAAGTTTGAAGTCTTTATATCCATTTTCTTGTCATGAAATTTTACAGAGTGGTCATTTAAGGAATTAAATTTCATTAGGCACTAGATTTACTATTTTCTAAAATGTATAAAATTTTATACATATCTTCTTATCGATCAAAGGTGCAAACTGAAAATGTATTGCGACCAAGTATCTTCCAAAATTTATTATAATTAGGTCATGTGCGAAAACTTTTCAAATTTGGCATATCATTATTATATTAATCAATAGTGCTTCTCTCAAAATTTTGCAACTCGACGATACCATTTAGGTATCAAACGAAATTTCTTTTATTTAGTCAAAATCTTTGAATATTTTAAAATCCTGATTTTAAGTAACTTTTGACACCCGAAAGTTAAGTTTTGAGGCGTCACAATGAACATCCATTACTATAAGATTTATAACACTTTAAATTGGATGTCATTTACATAATGAATATGTATAATTAAACCCCGTGGGAAAAAATTCTAGTGAATGAAAAAGAGTACATAATTATTTTAATACACTAAGAAAATTGATTTATTAAAAATCTTATAGAAAAATCCAATGGGACAAAACCTTGGTAAAGGAAAAGAGTACAACGCGTATTTACTCATCCTCATTATAATATCACTTCAAATCTATATTTTAATCGACTACGTTCTCGAAAAGTTGAACTATATGCTTCAAGGATATTAAATCCTCTAGAGATTTATATATATAGTTTTATTACTTTGGTTATAACAATATCTATTATATGCATATATGTCATGTATTGACAGACTAACAAGATATCGACTCGTGATTGCTTTACATAAGTCTTTGTGAAATTCATAATGTTAAAAGTCGTGCATTATATGTTACGACTTCATTTTTCTCATTTTCTTTTCGTATAAATATATGCCTTTAGGTATTCGAACTGTAGGTCCAGAAACTTCAGGTTTCTCTAGTAAGTTCAATTTACTTGGATCACATCTTTTTATTTGGCTAATTAATTCTTTGTCAGATTTCCTTCAATATCTTCGCTACCTTTTATAATATGAAGTGATATATTATGTACAAAAGTGTTGTCAACAACATTTCTTTCTTTCTTTTTTCATTCTATTTATTTCCAATAATGACATAACTTATCGAGATCTCTTCATTTTATTATTTTCAGCTAGCTAAACCTCTTCTGGAGTTTTATAATTAGTTATATCTATATACTCTCCAAGAATATACGCCTCCTCAATGTGACCATCTTTGCAATTTGCTCCATTTTTCTTTTGAGGATTTTTCTTTTGGAATCAAATGTCACCACGATTCGGTAGCGATATTAAATTTACCAAATATATTTATAAAGAAGCTCGTGCTGATAACGTGTTATAAAACTAAGAAAACAAGGGAGGAAAGTAGAAGAGAATTGAGAGAGCAAGTGAAAAAATTTATTATAACAATGACCCTTAGTTATAGGGTTCCAATAAAAGTTACAATCGACTAGAATCATGTGACGACCCTAAATATTTTAGTAATTTTTTTTTGTCTTTGCTTCAAGTCTACTGAAGGCTTATATAGTAGCCTCAAACTGTAACAGAAAACCAGCTTCTGAAGGATTATAGTATCCTTCTATTGAACCTGAGAACATATATGTATGTGTCTATTTTCTAAGTTTATTAACTTAATTCTTGGTACTCAAATTAAGACTATAGTTTTCAATCCTTAGATTTTCAAATCTGAGGCAAGAAATAAAACTTTGAAAAAGTAGATGACGGAATTCAAAAGCTTGAATATATAAATTTAAATAAAACACAAGCATAGTTAATAAGATTCTCGTTTCTTAAGTACATCGAATTTCCTATACTTTACAAAATCAATTATCCCGATTCCTGTCAAAAAGTAGCATCATCCAAATACAATGGTCTAGGATTACATATAACTACTTTATCCAAAATCTTACTAGACCACCAATTCATTTTCTACTCATTCTTGTACATGGTTTGGTGATGACAAATGAATCGCAAAATAGGTTAAACCTCCAAAACCGTCCATCCTTCATGTGATGAATTGTAGGGTTCGTAAAGGCTCTAGTGTTATTGCATTGTAAGTAGAGATTGTTTTGTAGGTTCTTTCCTTTATATATATTTCTGGCCATAAAGGAAAATGGGTCCATACATCCCGCTTGGTAATGATGTGATACTCCGCTCATTATTCAACGTTCGTCCCCATGTCTTTACTAGTTCCGTGTATCTTCGATCCACTTTCTACAAAAGTCATAAAACGATTTATAGGCTGCGAAGCTTAGCGAGTAAAGCAACAAGAATACATGAGTAGCTAACTACATAGGTGAAAATTCATCTTCACTTTGATCTCCACAACTATAAGCATGTAAGGAAAACATAAGAGATGCACTTGACAAAAATATGCATTCATAGAATGAGTATCTATTTCACATAGTTCACTTATGGATCAAATACATACCCGAATGTTGACTGCATATGCAACCGGTTTTATCTTGTCTTTGGGCCTTTTCCATAAATAGAAAATTGTACACCGAACGCTCAAATATTGTGCTTAAAATAGCATTAAGGTCACAATACTTTCTTATATCAACTCTTTGCTCTTTGGGATTCCAAAGGCCTTATGGCCTTAACTCCTCAAATAGCCCTTGTGGTTTGGAGTTTATGAATGGCCCTATGGCCTTAACTTTTATATGGCTCGTGGCCTATGATCTTAAGCGATTGGACCCTACGTTCTATGAGGTACTTTACACCTCATTAGTGTATATCTATTTAGGGAACTTAGTGATTTGTCATTATCTATTTTATTGTTGCATAGCACATGAGTTAAGACTCTTTAATGATCATGATTACACATAAACATCTCAAATATTTTCAAACATGTTTTTATTTCAACTCTTCAACGAGAAAATATGAGAATCATGCTTGAACTAAAACAAGGGATAGAATGTATCACATGAATAATTTTCACGTAGTAGTTTTGTGAGGACTATTGGAAGTATTAAGCTATATAATCCATATTTCAATCTAGGAAACACCTTGAAATGAATCATCAAATCATCTTAATGCAGCTAATCATTCAATTTAACAAATATAAGAAATGTAAACATCTACTTTAAGAGTGATTCTAGAATCAAATAAGACACTTGCTTGAGCATAGAGTACATGCAAAGTGAAAGCCTTCGTAGAATTTACTTAAGAAGATGGATGGATTAACATAGAATCAACACTTGGACTATAATACCATTTACTCATAAGAATTTCTTAATCTCAAATAAGATAAATTAGAGTTGCTCAAAGTAAAAATATTCAATTTAACTAATACCAAAAGTGGAATTAAAGTGATATAAAACCTTTGAACTTTGAAAACACTTAATTATATGATTTGGTTATAGAAATTCAATCAAAAGAAAGAGTACAACTGCTGGTGGTAAAAACTCGAAGGATTAAATACATGTAAGACAAGAAGCTAACCTTTTAGAACTTTAAAAATTTCTGGATTTGATTTACCCATTGTGAATGATTGAAAATTTTGTGTTAGGGTAAGAAACCACACTTTGCTCAAATGCTGAAATTCTGAAAATAAAGGCAAGAAACAACATGTCGTAAATGATGAAAAATAGTAAGTAATTGCAAGAACATCATTGCTGAAATTTCTAGAAAATGGGTGAAGAAATTGCTGAAATATCATTAATAAAAAAAAGATATTTTAGGAAATTTTTTGATTCCAACATAGGTTGAGCGAATTTTAAAAATCCAACATAGTCTTCAATTAATCTAACATAAACAATGAGTAGTCTTGGATAGTTTTGAATCACTGTAGAAATTTTTTTTATCAGTGATTAAATGCAATAAAATGAACACATAGAGCAAGTAAATGCTTTACTCATACTAAGAAAATGCTTACCTTGGCTGAAACTCTTTCTAAATGCTGAAAATTTCTTATTTATAGAGAGAGCTAGAGGTGTATTAGGCTAGGTTTGGCCTTACTTATTTCTATGTTTCTATTTATTTAATATTTGATTGTCCTAATTTTGTTATTTTATACTTAATATGTACGAATATAGTATCGTACCATTAAATTATTTTATTTTTGTATTTTTAGTTCTGCCAAACAGCTCCCTAAAGATCATGATTAAGCTTGACATTTGTCACCAAATGAATATTATAATAAGAAAATAAGCAGATTTTTTATTTTGAGATGCAATGTTCGGGTCAACATTTGGGGGTCTTAACGAGATTCAAACCGGGAGAATTCTATACCATTGTGAAGTTCTAGTTACTAACGTACACATGCAACATGAATGAATCATCCGAATGCTCAAATACGATCCACTCAAAGTGGGTTGCTTGATCGCGAATTTTACGCAAATTTCCAGATTTCTCTAAAATTTTGTTCGACTTTGGCTCGACTTTCTATACTTATCCCAACTCGAAAAGTCTATTAATTTGATACCAAAACGAGGGCTCGATATAAAAGATGAGGTAATATAACATGCATTGTACTACTCATGGAATGTTTAAAAAGTAGGTCGAACATAATGGCAAAATTGTAATTATTCCAAATTTCCAGATTTCGTTCTTGCCTCCAACTATTAGAGCATAATTAATTAAGTCTTTCAAATTTTCTCTAATTTGGTTGTTAATAAATAAATTGACACATTTTTCTCTACTTTTTATATTGTAAACTATGGTAACTCTTCAATTCTTAAAGAAATTAATCATTTGAAATTGAAGAATGCTTTCATATACTTAATATATTATTTCTAAATCAGATAATTAAGGCGTTAATTTTTCGGGACAAATTCTTGCTTGCCTTTTTCCTTTTCTTGGTCATGTCGTGGCATCGGCGGGTCGAACAACGGCATTCCAAATTATTGTTAATTTGTTTCCCAAAAATCTTCACGCCTTGAGGGCCAGACATTTTGAGATTCTCGGTGCGATTGTTTGCTCTGAATTTTAACCTCAAGATAGCTTCTTGGCTAAAATAAAAAATCTTTTCACACAAAGGTCCGTAGTTGAAAAAAGTCATCAACGGCCAACCTTGGGAAAACTTGAGCATCGACGGGGAATCAAACACGGCGTCGAGGCTGAAATTTAGAGTTTTTGAGATCTTCTTCACCCTTTACAGACATATGCAAAAGTATTGAAGAAGTTCGAGAAAGAAGTGTCGTCCACCATCGCGTGGTTGAAGGTGTAGCTGATGAAAACGACATTGTTGTGCTCACTTACCTGAATTGATATTATGGATTTGTAGTGTCCAACGTAGTTGAGTGTGTCATGAAATTAGAAGAATTTTCTAAAAGCGGGAGGGATATCTTGATGATCGGGTGGCGAAGGATGTTGAGAGACATTTATAGGGCCTTCACATAGACAAAATCTACTCCGTACCGTTGTAGAGGATGTAGACATGGCCATTAGCGTCAGTATGGATACACCCAACGAGTGTTGTGAAGTGGGAGGGAGTTTTAGAGAGAGAAAGCTTGAAAAGAGATATGAGAATGTCCGATTCAAAAATCAGTTGTGATAACAAGACACGATGTATGTCTTGATAGCATGTGGGGTCAAATTCATAGAGCTTAAGAGATTTAATTGCAGTTTTTCCTGAGTAGACAGTGCATTTGGAGATGATGGATACTAAAGAAGAATGAGATGTGTGGACAGGGGCGGATCAAGGATTTTAATCCGCGGGGGCTAAAATATATAAAATTTATATATAACATAAAAAAAAGTCACTAAAATGATATTATTTATTGAAGTTGTTCTGACGAGGTTTTAAAACATAAAATTCATCTATGATAGAATCTACATCGCTTTTCTCGGCAAGTTCTCGTTCGATGAATAGTGTTATACAATCAGCTAGAAAGTCATCATCCATTTTGTTCTGAAGATCAGTCTTCACATGTTTCATTGTAGAAAATGTCCGTTCGGTTGTCGCGGTAGAAACAGGTAATGTCAACACAAACAAGACGAATCAATCTAGTCACCATAATATAACTATCTAACCTTTCACTCTCGGTTAGCTGTTGGCATAACTCAACAAGTGTAGATACTTGAAATTGAGGGTCGCGCTTCTTATCTAGCTCATAATGTCGCAACTCATATTCCAAACTACGAATATCTTGCGTTGAAAAATCTTGAGGATAAAACTTTTCTCGCAAGTGAGCAAATATTAAGCTCATTAAATGATTTATATGGATCTTTAGGATCCAAAGGAACAACGAGAGAAATGAGTTAAACTGTTGTCTCATTAAATCTTGTATCTAACTCCATTAGTATGAAATTTATCACTTTATTGAAAACATCGAAGTGATAATGATGCTCAACTGTAGTTTGATATCGAGAACGACCAATTCTATACAAACTATCTAGATCAGGTATGAGAATATCGTTTCTTCAGCAAAAAACTATTCACTCTTTGGAGAAATCCTTTCCAATTAGTATCTCTCAATTTCTGAATAAGTTCTTTTGTAGTTGATACAAATCTTATAGCAGATAAGATGTCTAGAGATTTTCTTTAAAATGTTTGACAAAGAACATCAGAAATACTCATAATGTCATGTATTAAATGCAAGATGAATACAAATTCATAACTTGTAAAGTTTTGTTAGTGCCACAAGCTTATTTCGAGATCTTGCGTTTGGAGAATGATGAGTAAGATATTCAAGTATATTGCAAGTTGCGCGGACATATCTATCAAACTCTTTATAGAGTCATAATAAGAACTCCAACGAGTAGCTTCCAATCGTTGCAAATTACCCATTTAATTAGCCTCACTTCTAGACTTACGCTCTCCAATAGCCAACATATACTCAATTTCTATTGTTTGAGCGGGTTTGCAAATCATTAATGTCGCTTAGGAGAAAGAGTAATAATATTGACAACATTATCCAAATGGGAAAAGAATTCTCAAATAGCACTATCATCTTTAGCTTGAAACCAATTTCAAGCGTAATTGGTGGGCAAAACAATGAACGTAGTATGCATATGGACAATCTCTAAGAAATAATGTCGAAGTCCGTTTCTAACACCGTGCATGTTACTTACACCATCATACCCTTGGCCTCTCATTTTTTCCTCCGGAAGCTCGTGTTGAACAAGAATATTGGATATTTCATTTTTTAGATTCAATGATGTGGTATCACTTACGCTTTTGGTCGCAAAAAACCGTTCTCTCAAAAATACCATGATTGTTCACAAACCTTAGGGTAATGGCCATTTGCTCTCGTTTAGATACATTTTGTACTTCATCAACAAGAATCTGAAGCATTCATTCTCAATTTCCTCACGAATATCCTCTATACTCTATTGGACATAATGAAAAAAATTCTTTTTAATACTTGGAGCAATGTATTGGGCATTTTTGGAGCATTATATCCGGTACAACTTTATCAATTTCAATATTCATTTACGCCAACAACTTTACCATTTGAAGAAAATTCCTATAATTCGTTGAAGGCGAAAATTCATTATGACCTTTGAAGGCACAACCTTGAAGTGCTAACCATCGAATACTTATGATTGAAGTTTTTAGACGCAAACGATGTCTCTGCACTTCCTCTCTCGATACTACACGCATTACCTTGTTAATATGTTGAGACAGTCTCATTAAATCTTTAGCTCTTGTCTCACACATATTATGATGTGATACACCAATATGAGTAAGAATTGTACATTTTGCTCCGTCATTAACTCTCTTCCACTTATCATACCCATGACTGACCAATGCCAAACAATTGGATGAATTACCATCATCCACGAAAAGAAAGCGAGAGAAACAATATGTCATATCTGTTGTAGGCAAATACTACGACCAAGGAAATTGACTAAACCATTTCTTTTAAACCGACAAGATTGAGTTTTTCATGTTGTCTTTGGATATTCGAAAATCTTGGTTGATAAAGCACAACTTTTAGATATGCCACTCTAATCTCATTTCGTAGATTAACAGGGTGTTCAAATATTTGCTTTCTTTTTCCGAATCTCGTTCAATACTAGTAGGCGGTTGCAATTCAGAATTTGAAGTTGAAGAATGTACGATATCTGGAGATGAAATTGGATGAAGTTGCACAGTAGGAATTGAGGATTGATCTTCAGTCAATCTAGATTGAGCTATTTTTTTTAAAAATGAAAACAATGTTTTTTCTCTTGCATAAGCTTGATCTTCTATTTGTAAATTCTAAAACAAATAAAAATGATATTCTATCAACAATCCACAAATAAATTTGGCAAGGCACAACAATTTAATCGTAATCCAAAAAGGTACAACAATTCATAACAAGCCTACAAGGCAACAAAATAATTTGGTAAAGTACAACAATTCAATAATAAAAAGACAAAGCATAAAAAACAAGCCGGTAAGGCAACAAAAATTAATGACACAATTGCAAGCGAAATAGCAAAATACTTGTATGGTGTAAGGGTATTTTTCTTTACTTTTCCTCAATCCTCACATTGGTCACCGATTTCTTCCTATACAATAAAATCTAGTAATAAATCGCTATAAAACAAAATAAAAATATACAAAAAACTTCACAATTGGATCATCGAGTTCCTGATCGGAAAAAAAACATACAAATAGCTTCACTTTTTATATTTATTATTCATACATTCAGTTTGTGTCTATATTCTTCTAGCTAAATAAAGTCCAACCAAATACCAATTCATCTTCAAACCAACTAATTAGCTCTCTAAACTCTAATTACTTAAGTCTTATAGTCTTTTTTCCCAATAATTGAAAAATAAAAATAATATACAATTAGTCAATTCATACAATCAGTCAATTCATAATCTGGCATAAAATTAAAAATAAAATATGCAAAATAATATAAACATTACAAAAATGTTAAAAAAAATAAAAATAAAAATGAAAAATTCACGTTCTTCAATACGTGCAAAGACTGCTTGTGTCGATCAGAAAAAATGGATTTTTGGTGATTTAAAATTTTGGATAACGAAGCTACCAAGTTGGGTGAACAGATTTGCGGCTGATTTTTAGTGATTGGAGCTTCAATTTGAGAAAAATAAGGAAAAATGGGTAATGGAGCTACCACACGTCTCCACATTTTAGGTTGAATTATAGATGAATCTCTTATTTGGAAACCAACGAAAGCAATGTATTGGGTGGCTGAATGTTTCTTTGGACTGAAATCAATTAGGGAAAATTGTCAATAAGACATCCATATGTGACTTATTCTAAATTAGGTCCAAACAATTTCTAAAATTGCCAATAAGTCATACTAATTCAGCTAATGCCATAATTACTCATGTAAGAGTTTTCGAGATCTTATCCGTCCCTTTACTGACCTGTGCAAAAGTATTGAAAAAGTTCAAGAAAGAGGTGTCGTCCACCACCGCGTGGTTGAAAGTGCAGCTGATGAAAATGACATTGTTGTACTCACTTACCTGAATTGCGACTATGCATTTGTAGTGTCCAACATAGCTGAGAGTGTTATGAAATTGGAAGAACTTTTTGAAATTGGGAGGGATATCTTGATGATCGGGTGGCAGAAGGGTATTGAGAGACATGTATGGGGCCTTCACGTAGACAAAATCTACACCCGTGTCGTTGCAGAGGATGTGGACATGGCCATTAGCGTCAGTATGAAAGCAGCCAGCGAGTTGGAGTTTTAGAGAGAGGGAGATAGCTTGAAAAGAGATATGTGAATGTCCGATTCAAACGTCAGTTGTGATAACAAGACACGATGTACTGTCATAAAAGCGTGTGGAGATCAAATACATAGAGCTTAAGAGACTTAAATGCAGTTTTCTTTTCTGAGTAAACAGTGCATTTGGAGATGATGGATACTGAATAAGAATGAGAGGTGTGGGTTGTATAGAAGAAGATGACATCTTTGTTATTCTTTATTTTTTGAGCTACATTTGGATATTTTTCTATTCTTTTTATTTATTTTTTGTTCATTTAAAAGGAACGACAATTTCATCATAAAGTCTTAAGATTGATGAATTGTGTTTTTCATTTATAATACATCTTAATAATTACAAGGTATATATAAGATTTTCATAACAAAAATCCTAGAATCAATTTAACCCTATAATCAATTTAAGATTATAATCCCTTAATTACAAACCATGTAATCTTCTATAGTTAACCAAAATCATCCTAAAATAGGAAAGAATCAATCTATATAATTAATGACATATTTCAATACTCTCTCTCAAGTTTGTGTATAGATGTCACACATGTTCAACTTATCTAAGAACTTTAAGAACACTCGATTTGAGACTGCTTTTGTAAGAATGTCAGCCAACTGGTCATCTGATTGAATCTTAGATAATTCTACAATTTTTCCATCCAATTTTTCCTTAATAAAAAATATGTCTACCTTGACATGCTTTGTACGATCATGTAGAACTGGACTATGCGTGATGCCACATGCTGATTTATTGTCACAAAACAGTTGGATAGGTTGTTCAGATAGATAATCCAAATCCCGCAAGTTCACAAACACCACACTGAAAACTAGAAACATCAACTTCTGTAAATAAACTAGGAAATAATTTTTTGAGATATCTAAATGAAGCATGCCCAAAACAATGATACCATTACCATATTTATTCTTTTTTTGTCTTCACAACTACCAACGGCCAGAGCTTGTCGAGACTATCGGTACTCTTTGATTTCAAGTCCAAGTAATACAGCCTCCCCGCCTAATATCACAACCAATCGTCTTCCTGGTTTTGATGTCCTTAAACACACAAAAATCATGCCAAAAAATTACAACACAAGATAAGTTGGCGGTTATTTGAGAAACTGACAAAAGGTTATAATCTAAACATGGAACTATTAAAAATGTAATCTAAATTTAATGTATTGATTAGAGTCAAAGATCCTTCTCCAATAACTTGAGTCAAGCTCCATTTGCAGTAGAGACAAACTTTTGGGTTGAGAGATTAAGTGGTGAGAACTGTCTAGAATCATATGTCATGTGATCTGTTGCGCCAGAATCAATTATCCATCCACTATTCAAACAGGTATAGAAATACTTAAAAACTTACCACCATTGTCGGCGAAGAATTACCAATGCCGAGGTGTGTCGAGAACTTCAATTTCCATTTTTGTTTGAGCAATTGCTGCAATGGAAGGATTTTGTTGATTTTTTTTTTCGCGACTAGGATCCCACCATTCTGGATATCCCACCAGATCAAAACAAAAACTTTTGGTATGACCGGTCTTATTACAATGAGTGCATTTGTAGGAAGACTTGTCAATACCATTGGTCGGCCTACCATTGTTAGGTTGAGCTCGATCTTGTTGAATTCGATAAGGACGGTTCCGAGCCACCATGGCACTGGATTCAGATGCTTCAAAATTACCTTTCAGGGTGGTACTACAAATAGCTTCTCAGAGAACCAAAGAATAATACTTTTCGAGGTTTGGCACTGAGTCTCTGCGCAAAATCTCTCGTCGGAATGAATCAAACTCTTCGTCCAATCTAGCGAGAAGTATATGAACTCTTAATCGTTCAATAGACTTGTGGTGGGCTTTGACATCATTTGGATCTTTCATAACCACAGTATCACGATGATCCAACTCTTGAAAAATTTCAGTCAGCTCTCCATAATACACATAGATGATTTTTTCCTTTTGTCTTTAGAAAAAGCTTTCGATTCAAAGTAAAGACTTGTAATTCATCACTTCCATTGTAGAATGTTTTTGACAAGGTATTCCAAATGTCGTAGGTAGTGGGTAAGCGTAGATAACGTCTCATAATTTCTAGAGACAGAGACATTAATAGCCACCGTTTGACTTTTGATTTTCAACATACCATTTTTCATTGCCTTCATCAGATTCTGCAGGTGGCTTGGTTTTGCCACGAATGTATGTGAGTTTGTCCCGTTCAGCAATTTGTATTTCCATCAGTTTCTCATGTCGTAATTTGATACGGTAAGAGTGATTCTTGCATTAAAAACTCATTCGGACTAAACAACAACCGGATTTTTTCTACTCATTTTTTTATTACTAAAAAAAATGTTCAAACTGGGTCTCGAAAACAAAATTCAATCAAAATAAATACAATTTTCGAAGGCAAATATACAATAATAAGAAGAAAAAAATGGTTCACGCCTCAATACTGAAAGGCTGAAACCATATTTCAAGAAAATGGAATTTTTTTGGAAGTTGGGGAGTTCCTGTTGACCTTTTTTTGGTTGAAGTTCAGTTGGAAAATCGAAACTTTGGTTACATGGCACACACGCAATCTTCAACCACAAAAAATTTTCCTCAGCTGCAAAGCTACTCCTCGGATTTTTATTTTTATTTTTTTCCAGATTCGAAGAAGAGGAATTTGGTTTGGGTACGGCTTGAATTTGATTTAATTTATGGGTTTTGGTTATGGATATAGAGATGAGTATGGTTTAATTTTATGAATTTAGGTAGTGAAAATTTTGGAACGAACGAACCAAACTTGACACTAACACCATCTTAAGATTGATGAATTGTGTTTTTCATTTATAATACATCTTAATAATTACAAGGTATATACAGGATTTTAATGACATAAACCCTAGCATCAATTTAAGATTAGAATCCATTAATTACAGTCATACGATATTCTATAGTTAATCAAAATCATCTTAAAATAAAAAATAATCAATTTATATAATTAATGACATATTTAAACATAAAGTACCTACCCATTGAATACTATTCAAAATGATTGTATAATTTCTTCTATTAGCTCAATATAAAATCCTTTTATTAGCATGAAAATCATTTTAAACCAAAAATATAACTACCAAAAGCTGTTCTAAAAGGGCATACAAAAATGGTTATATTTCTAACGTCACTTTAGAAGAAAAAGCAAAAGTAAATATACAAAAATGGAAGAAAATCAACTACTCGTAACTGACTATTTTGTATAATGTTTTTATATTTTGAAAAGATACAAAATTTAAAAGAGAAAAACAGACCTAAAATAATAAAAACAAAAAGAAGAAGCGTAAATGACATAATAGTCCAAGTTCAACTAGCATTTTGGCGACGGACAGACGCCGTCAGGTGTAGTGGTGGGCCTGCAGCGGGACCACCGAGAAGGGCCATTTCAAAATGAGACGTGTCCAACTCTTAGGTTGACCTACAGTGGTGATGGCTAGTGCAGGGGTGTGGACTCTGGAGAATGTGGTGGGGGCCTTAAAGTATTTACTATTTACATTTTCTTCCCAGCCAAGTAAGGAATAATTTTTCACCGTTGATTGATTACAAGTCTGTTCTGAAAATTCGATGATGATGTCTCGTGCTTTGCCTTGTAGCTGCTCCAAATGCGTTACACGTCTGCTTCTAGGTGACTGAATTGAATAATTCTATCTAGCACTAGTAGTGCTTAGTAATAGTGTAGGTGATAGTATAAGGACCTACTTTTAATTATTTGATATGTTGACAACTACGGATGCTAGGTTGCATCACTCGACTGAATATTAGTATGTGAGGGAGAAATGAGTAAAAGTAACATAGAGTCGACACTGAGATTTTGAGTGTTCTATGTGAAATATAAAAGAATGTCCCTACTTGACAAAATAATCTTACTTTCTAAAACAATAATTATATATGTAGTGTTACTACAAATATAAAGTCTTGTACAACTTGCATCAACCCTAACGCTACATAGAACTATTAACGTTTAACATTGGTTTGCATAACAATTAAATAATATGTTCAATAGAATGGATTTACATTTTATTAGATCTATCATATAATGTGATTGTGTAACTCCGTAAAGTGGTGTTAAACACTATTTGAATTATATATATCATTTTTTGAAAATAAAATAAAATATTCAAAATTGTACATATATTGAACTTTTTAAAGAAGATTTAAATTAGTGAATCCCACATTGGGATGATAAAAATAGTTCAATATCATTATGTCATAAGGTCGTATACAATAAATGAGGATATGAGAAGTAATTATATATAATTAATTGCAATTACCAAAATTATATTTTGTCCATGTCAATAATTATAGTGGGCCACAACATTTAACTACCGTGGGCTTAACCATTGTCACTCATTTCACGTGGTTCATTGATTAATTTGATGAAGCTCCCTTATTTTTTTTTTATATCCGCAAGATCTGGGCCACACTGTGATCACGTCCCTGACCACCCATTCCCACCCTTCCTGATGGGTGGAAGTAAATCAGATATGCCAAAGTTGGTAGGGGTTTGGCACCATTTATACTCACGACTCCATGGAGCCTTCCTCCATGGATATTACATCACTGTTTAAGGCTGCCACCCATAATTGAGTATTTTTATATTTTACGAGAAATTTACGAGTTCGTTCTTCTTTTTCATTAATTCAAGAAACTAATCGAGGAAAATTAAATAGGAGAACTCTACTTGTTGATTCAATTGCTTTCATATGCGTAACGTATGCACATGTTTGATGCACAAATTTTCAACAACTACACGGTATTCATATGTACACAATGAAATGAGATGCAAAATAGAGGAAATAAGTATAGGCAATAATGAAATTCATTTTATTAAATATGTGTACGAAACCTATACACAATTCATTCTTACTATAGAAAGAAGAATAATATTATTCATAGTCATTAACTACCGATAGTCATTTTACGTGACATTACTCAATTGGATAAATTATTTACTCCAAGTGAATAATGTATTTATAACTATTAATTATGAATAATTCATCCAATTGAGTAGTGTCACATAAGATGACTATCAGTAGTGAGCGACTATGAATAACATTACTCTAGAAAGAAAGAAAAAATAGCCTTAACAATTACTTCGATCTTGTGAAAATACCCACATGCCGTAAAATGATTTAACGTTGGATCATTGTCAATGGGTTCTAATATAGGAAACATGTTTGGTCTAGATTGAATTATTGTTCCTATGTTTGGACAACTCTTGTGAACCCTTTAATTGGGTTCCACCATAAAGACGTACCAACCAAGATCCCGGCCCATCACAATCACATGGTGGCCCGTGCCTGTGTTATGATAAGGCCCAAATTTAAAAAATCTTGACATGACTACAATTATTTAATATTGTTTTGGATATACTTTAATCAAATTTGTTGTTGAAATATCGTACGTGTGTATGTCATGTGGTCATAATTCACGGTTTTGGTATATATTTTACATATTGACAAGGAAAACGTTATAGTCACCTCTTTTTTTAGTGAGAAATAACGTCAAGAAAAATAAAAGGCACGAATCATATGATTTTGTTTTGGGCCGACGACAGTCCTTTTGTCCAAGGGTAATGGCTTTATTCACGTGGCCTACTTACGAGTTTAGGTATTGCTGTCAGAAAATTAAGGATAAATTGTACATTTGCTCTCTCCAACCTTTGGACAGTAGCGATACTGGTCCCCAACCAAATTTTCGTCTACTTTTTGTCTCCAACCTTTTGTAAATTAGCAGAGTTAGCCCCTAATATCGTTTCCATTCATTTTTTATATTAAAGTAGTGTTAAAAGACAATATTGTCCATAACTTTAAAAACAAAAACTAAAAAAAATAAAAATGTCATCTTCTTGAGCTTGTTTGAAATCAATTAAGAACTTGTTCGGTGGCCATTCTTCAATGGAAAATAAATCCAATTTTGCATTAAATAATGGTGGACCACCTAATGAATTTAGCTAAGACATTTTTCATTTTTCAACAACTTTACCTTTTCCAATTACGACGAATTTGACAAAGCACCTTTTTACATTTATACATGTTGTGTGATTTCAATTCGCAAGTGAACGGATCGATTAACAAGTAATATAGTAATGAATAGAGTGTTGAACCCACGATGACTAACTATCAATTTAACTTATTAATTTATAACTTACGTTTTAACAATGCGAAAAACACATATTTATTTTGGTTTCAATTTTAAACTATTTTAATTAAATCTAAATTATCAATAATCAAATTAAATTGGTGAGAACGAATTCGAATTTTACCAATACTAGAATTTGCGAATCCACCTACACGTTTCTTAATCAATTATTTGTTAATCGCTTTAACTCTTAATTACTCTAGATTGAAAATTGGTGATCCTATAATAATCAAAAGCCTCTCTCGATATTCAATCAATTCTATATCGATATGCGAACATAATTATCTCTAATCAAGTTTCGAACATAAAAATATGTATTTAAATCACAAGAACACCTAATCGAAATAAAGCATAATAGTAATCTCTATATATTATTGGACCATATGTTATTCAATACCACGTGCTAAATCTATATTTAATCTCTCGACTTCAATATAGATCACAAAACATTCTAATGGTGATCATGTATTAAAACATTAAAAATACCGAATAAAAAATAATCAATCAAGAAGTAATTAACTACTAAAACGGAAAACTTCTAATTAATTAAAAACATGAGGTTTCATCGTTCATCATAGAAATAAGTAAATTAGTCGGACATGATTTCGTTAATTAACACAAGAATTATATCAATCATGTTCTGGAAGAAAAAGAAGAAAATTTATATAAAATCCGTGATCCCGACTCAAGAATCTTCAATCTCCTTCCTCGATCTTCGATTCTTCATTTTTATCTTGTTTCCAAAATTCGCCTCCCACGATTTGTCTATTCTCTAGCTTTAATACTGCTCCTTCCACCCTCCAAAACGTGTCTTAGGCAGTTGAATTAATATAGAATTAGTAGAGTTATAATCCAATCGGAACTGCCAAGTTGCTGCCGCGGGAAGCCATGCGATCGCATGGTTCAGAACTTTGCCATCACATGGTTCAATCAATTTATGTTCTGCAGTTTATTTTGGCACCTTGTGATCGCAGACATTACTAACCATGCTATCGCATGGTTAGTTTTTTAGATTTCTCGCGGTTATTCCTTTGGTATTTGCATGTCAAGTTCCTCAAGTCTTTTTCTGTTCAATTGAATCTATTTTTTTTTTCTATTTGCTCTATTTTTTGTCTTTTTCGCCGATTGACACTTGAATTTGATTATTTCCTAAAATAATAAGAAAATTACGCGCCATTAAACTGAAAACAATAAAGAGAACTCATAATCGTCCCTTTTTATGAGCTTAGATAAGTACAAATTTGTACTTATCAAACATCCTCAAACTTGAACTTTTATTCGTCCTCGAATAAACTAGCTAAAGACAATCTTGCAATTAATAAAATAAACAGTAACACAATTCACAATATAAATAGCTTGCCATTCTTGCTTCAGCATTTAGGAAAACTCATAATTCATTACGAGTGTTCAGGTGATACTATTGCAAATGTGATTCTACTTAAATCATACTTGAGATATGTGTGAGAGTAGTTAATCCGATCCACTTAATTTCTATGTGGTGATAGTCGAACCACTTGGTCAACTTTTTATTTCCATCTCGTAAGGTACACTTCCTCCAAAATGATGTTCTCTTTCACTTCCCGAGATTTTTGGTTCAAAGGTTATAGTTCACTCATTATTTTCTTGTTCGAAGCTTGTTATGAAAGCTAGTAATCGTGACAACCTATGTTTATGAAGATTCTCCAATTTTGAGCACTCTCGACCAAAAAATTTCTACCAAGTAAGTTAAACCCATTAGTTATCTAATCCCCATGTTTACTTTGCAAATGATTTTTCACTAGTTTTAACAGAATTAAATTTTTTTTAAATATATAAATCTTATTTGTAAAACTCAATCCATTAAGCTTTCTAGATGACTCGTGTAACGAGTTTTAGGTCGATGACTCACAGATCTTTCGAACTTTGGGGCATCGAATTTTGAAAAATTCCTACGGGCCTTTTCACTCAAGTAAAAAAGGCTACGAAAAGAGTTCTAAGATATTAATGGTGTGCGAAACTCAGTATATTAAGCTTTCTAGATTACTCATATAACGAGCTTTAGGCCAATGATCTTTATCATTCGAGTCAAAAAGGCTACGAAAAGAGTTATATAATAATAATAGCATTGTTCCTTGCGTGCAATAAGTTCATGCTAGGTGGTTAGATTCCTAACATTTAGTCAATACCTAGCTTCTTCTAACTGGTCTAAAGTGCTTCACACAATTTTACAATATACATGGAATCAATCACAACCTAGATTGCCACCATCACAGCTTATCTACCACACTTTCTCACTATATTGGTTACTTGTTTGAGATACAGATGATTCTAAGTTTCAAAAAGATATCCTATTGTTTTCAATTTAAGTGCACCAACATAGCTAAAAATCATCATAACTGATCGACACGTTACTATATCAGACATGGTTAAGTAGCCTCACATTTAAACAAAAATAATAATGTGTCCACAAGTCATGATTAAATCTAAACTTAAAGAATTTTTTTTTATCATTAGCCGACAAGATTATTCATGTCACATAAACACGCAGACAATCACTAATAATAAACAAACAATCACTAATAATAAAGATTTTTTTTAAGACAAACAAAAATAAATTAATAATAAATATCAAGTATCATCATCAGATCAAGCATTTTTTTCACTACCTCCAAACTTGAAAGATACATTGTTCCCAATGTAAAAATTCTAAAGGAATATATAAAAAGATCAGAGACTACCCAGAGGTAGATCGGATGACGTGGGAAAAAGAAATGTGGTAGAATCTACTGGTGGAAAGTTTTGGTTAGGTACTATTTGGCCAATCTTCGCTTGAATGACATCCAGCTAGCCTGCAAATTATAACTGTAAAAAAAATATTAAAGAAAATGAAAAAAAAAATTCTGGTTGTCTTTGCGATCGCAAAGACAAAACCTTCTGCGATCGTGATGACATTAAAATCGGGCGTAACGTTTTTGTTCGAAGCCATGCAATCGCATGTATAAAACTACTGAAATCAATTTTTTTTATTGAATGATGATGATCATAGTCTCATTACCTAATAATTGAAAGCCTACCTTAAAAATCCTAAAAGTATAAAAGCGTGTAAAATGTCAATTGAAATCCTAAATCTAAAATGATACTTAAAATTAAAATAAAGAGTAGATAAATGGGCTGTATCCCATTAAATGCTTGTTTACAGTCTTTAGCTCGACTTTGTTGTGGTGATCACTCAAGACACTTTGAATAGATCTTTGGAAGACTTGATTTGCTTGGCTCAATTGTCTTTGCACCAAATTTTTTTCACCTTCCGTAGTTTGATCTTTCCCTTATCATATTGATAAGACTCTATTTTGACACCCTGCTTGAATTCAACTATGAAGATTTCAGCTTTCTCATCGTCTTTGATCACAGAAGATGGATGTAACTTCTCTTTCTCCACATACTCTTCTTCTCTAATTGGTGCATCCTGATGTTAGGTAACATATTTATCATCTAAACTCCTGGCCTTCTGGTTAATGACATCATTTTCGAAACAGGAATCTGTAGAGCTCGAAAATTTAGTTGCTTTAAACACATCGAATGTGATATGTTCATCATTCAACCTCAGCTTTAATTACCCTTTTTGAACATCAATTAATGCTCAACCAGTAGCCAAGAAAGGTCGACCTATAATAAGTGGTACATTACTGTCTTCACACATATCCAAAATAATAAAATCTGCAGTGAATATGAATTTGTCCACTTTAACTAATATGTCTTCAATGATTCTTCTTGGACGTTTGATGGTCCTATCTGCAAGCTGCAACAATACTGTTGTTGTCTTTGGTTCTTCCAAACCGAGTTGCTTAAAAATAGAATAAGGCATTAGATTTATACTAGCACCCAAATCATATAAAGTTTTGTCAAAGAATAAACTATCAATAGTGCAAGGAATATTAAAACTCCCTGGATCTTTTTATTTCAGAGGTAGCTTGTTTTACAAGATAGCACTGCATTCTTCAGTAAACGTAACTCTTTCGTGCTCCTCCAACTTCTTTTTGTTTGAAAGAATTTCTTTCATAAATTTTGCATAACTCGACATTTGAACTAAAGCGTCGGCAAAAGGTATGTTGATTTGGAGTTTCATGAATATATCCAAGAATTTCTTGAATTTCTGGTCTAGCTTATATTTTCACAGCCTTTGAAGAAATGGAATTGGAGGGACGTAAGCCGGTGGTGGAATATAATTTGGTGGAGAGTTCTATTTTTCTTGTGCAACTTATGAATATAATTTGTTTTCTCTCTCTTTGCTGGACACAGTTTTATTTTCTACACCTGGTCTCTTTACATGAATTTCTGGTAATTCAACTCCGCTCTTCGTGGTAATTGCATTTACTTGCTTTTTTGGATTGACCTCGATATTGCTTGGCCATGTGCCTGGTTGTCACTCGGTTAACAGTTTAGCCAACTGTCCAATCTGATTTTCTATATTCTTTATCGCGCCATCATGTGTTTTCTGCACTTTTTGAATCCCATCTCCATCCGTTATAACAATTTAGTGACTATTTCTTCTAATCCCCATTATCTTTTCTGGGTCTTCCTTGATTTGTCAGATTTTGAATGTTTTGTGTATTGCCATATGAGAAATTTGGATGATTTCTCCATCCAGGATTGTAGATTTTGACGTCGGAACCTGCAACGTCCACGTGCCAACATATCTCCAAATACCTCCGCCAACCTCAGATGTTACCTGCATACTCGAACAATCGTTAGGCACCAAGATCTCCAGAGAAAAAGGGTCCGGTGATCGTTGGTACTCCGACGATCAAGTCAACTATTGGTATTAGAGCAATACACGGGGGACGAAAGTAATTGGGTGTGGGAGAGATAAGCAGGCAGGGATTTGAGCAGAGTTTAGGGTGGAATTTAAGTGCAAAAAGAGCGTACCTTAGAACAACCGAAGACATTGTATTTATAGTGCAAGAGTCCTCACTGATTTAGGTAACCAATCAATCAGTTATTTGATCGGATCCTCCTTCCTTATGGGATAAGCATCCTTCCTTGTTAAGGCAATCTCCAAGATTGACTCTGCTTTATTTGAGCTTATCACATTGCATGATTTTAAGAGATTATGATTATGTTTCCTTGTAAGGATTCGTGCGCCAAACCAATGCAAACTGTCTTTAATTATCTCTCTGGTCATTCTAGAATATCGTGTTATCTGCCAGTCTAGGTTGATACGGAGCCTTGCGAGGTCCCATGGTTCGACATGGAACGCCGAGGACCTTAATGGGGCCTCATGAAACCTAATCGCAGAAGACTAAGATGTCTGGTGGGCCTCAAGCCCATTTAAGAATTTACGAGGCCCTTACTGGGCTATACATGGGAATCTCTTTGGGCTTTTGCTAACGTGGAGGCCTTATCATAATCGGGTGGTAACAATAGTCTCCCAAGTCCAAGTCTATTATTCATAATAGGCGTGGGACTTTGAGAGTAAAGGGGAGAGATTTTTGATGAGAGAAAATTTTGAATTTAGCGTAAGACGTGTGTGGTTATCGCGTATGGTCCTCACAAATTGGGTTCTTATCTCGGTATAGTCTCCCAAGTCCGAGGCCGAACATTTATGACGGGTGAGGACTTCAGAGACCATGCCTGGGTGGGGCGTGCTGTTGGTGGATCGTCAATCAAGTCGTCGAAGCAACTGCGTGGCCCAGCAATCATGAGTGAGAAGACGATGCATTTAATGCAATGGTGCGTGGCGAACAACGGGCGCGACGCGAGACGCAGCGTGCGCTATTGTTTTACGAAACGCTTGGGGTTTCGTTTTCCACCTATTGCCCAATTTGAAACACGCGTCCACCATCCGACGGTTCAGATATGACGCGTGGAAGTTGGACGGTGGGGATTGGGATGCCTTAACCTATAAAGCATGGCGTCTTCCTTCCCTGCAACTTCTTCTCGCTTTAGTGTTCATTGTGAATGTTGCGGAAGCCTTACCGATAATTGAGAAAGTCCAATTGTGGGCGTTGTTCCAACTGCATTTTCGAGGTAAGCGTGCCAAGAGTTGCAGTGACTTGTTTTGTTGGTTGCTTTTGTGGTTATTTCTTGGTTTCGTAGTATGGGGGTAACATCTTGTTGGACGTTCCGACGCCACTAGGGGTCTCAGCTGTCTGGGTAGGGAAGGGTTTAAAATGTCGTCTCGAAATGATAGTTTCCAAAATCAATTGAATGCTCGGACGAACCCTAGTATTCGGGGTGAAACATCAACATCTACCTCATCATCTTTCTACTCTGAAGTCATGGGAAAAGTCAACCAGTACCTTTAGCCGTAGTTTAGTCGGAGTTCCGTCCACAAGTGGCATGGAGGTCCATCCATCCGGCCTATCTGGAGAGACCATCAAAAGAAGGGATCGGATGCGGGGTGCCCAGAGATGAGGGGTCGCTGATAAGAGAGAATGTCCCACCGCCAAGACGCTTGACGAGGAGCTCAGTGCAACACACGAAATGTCCATGGCGCGCCGAGGATCACAAGGAGAAAATTGGAGGATATGCGGCTATCCTATGATATTTCAGATCTGTAATTCTCGTGGTTCCGTGCCCCGAGGAATGCGCTAACAACCCTCCCAAGGATTTGTCACGATTCACGAAACTCGCTGATGCAAAGCAGGGCCTTCGCCTGCCTATGCACCATTTCTTTCGCGAAGTTTTGAAGGATTGGAATCTGGCCCCCTGCCAGATAACACCGAATGGTTGGGGGTAGATGGTTGCCTCGTATATTTTGTGGGGTGTTGTCGAGGCGGGAGGAAACATAACCCCCGAGTCAATATAGGACGCCCCGGTGGGTTGGTATAACATTTCTCCTCGGCCGGGCCAGAAATGGGGGACGGCCACCGACAGTCCCAACAAAGTACATAACTGGAAGAAAAGATTCATCTTTGTAGGTGGTGTCCCCATGTGTCTATCCTTCGTCAATTCAAGGAGCTTGGTATATACCGCCGCATTTATATGGAATTGTGATCATAGTTCCTGACTTAATGTGTTGCTTGCTTTTGCAGATTATGGGAAGCCACCAATTTCAAGAGGGGCTAAGGAGAGCTGAGGTCAAAGTGGAACAAGGTGCGAGCTCTCAGCAGTGACTTCAGGAGCCTCGACAACTTGTTGAAGGACGACAATTTCTTGGCCAACTGTGGACTGATGGGTAAGTCCTAAAGTTTTGACACCTTGGTGTCGATGTGAATAATTGCCCAAACGTGTTGTAAATTGTTGTTTGTGCTAATAGCTTTCAGGTTCAAGAATATCCCTACGCTTCGTCTTACCTACCCCGCCAGCGGAGAGGGTTCTTCTTCTCAGGCGCCTGCGAAGGAGGCGTCTGGTCCATCGCAAGAGATCCAGTATGCTATGCCATGAGGGTTCGTCCACCACCGGCTTCCGATCCTCCCCTCCTAGCCAGGACGTTCCTCCTCCACCCCAGCCTTCATCATCCTGTCCTTCACCCAGCTCCGTTCCGCCCAAGGATAAGGAGAAGAGAATTGCCGAGGACACGGGTGATGCGGCTCGTGAAAGAAGAAGGCTTCTACACCTGCAGGAAGGTTTATGAGAGATGCCCGCAAATCGAGCGGGACTGAAGGTGCAAAGAAATCCGGCTCCTCGTCCGGGCAGGGGAGTCCCGTTCGCATTTTCCAACGCTAGGGAGAACTGGAAACCTTCGTCATGGAAAGGCTCCTGCTCACCCTGCAATGATTGTGGCGGGCATGCACAAATACTGGGCCCGAAGTGGGAGAAGGTCGGCCGAGGAAGCCATCGTGTTCGAGGAAGCGGGCGCAAATGGCGTAAAATGAACTTAATACGGGATTGGTTTTGACCAAGGAATTGTTCAAGACCTGGAAGGCTATGATGGCCAAGATCATGAGGAAGAGGCCAAATCTAAAAAGTCGGGTCAAGAGTTGAAGGCCATGGGCCTCGAGAAGGCGCAGCTGGAGTCTGAAAAAAATGGGGCTGCAGTTCAAGATGGACTTGGTTGTAACGAAGGAGGTGGACGTGAGGGGCAAATATGAGATCGAGCTGAAGGCCGCCAAAGAAAGTTTGAAACAAGCCCGAGATCAGAAGAGGCCGCCGAAGCTTCTCAAAAGCGTGCCGAGGAGGCTTAAATGTTTGTCGAGGACTAGACCCTCACATTTGAGATTGCATTGGCAGTTTCAAATAGCGAGCCTAGAGACCGCCTCGCAGAGAATGAGAAGTCGCTAGCCACAAAGAAACGAGAGTTAGAGAGTGTCCAGGCCGAATGTGCGGTGTGCTAAGGCTGTACGTGGAGGCATACCAAGAAGCGTTCGTGGACACGCCCGAGTATCAGGACCTCGCTCATCGCCTGATGACCATTGGAGATGAACAGTTGGTGGAGCGAATCGCAGAAATCCATCCAGAGTGGGACCTCTCTTTCCTTCGGCAGGCTCCATCCGAGGCTTTGGCGCCTGAAACTCTCTTCCAAAGCTGATGATCAAATATCTCCTCCAATCGTAGGGAAAGGCCCGCAATGTGCCGACCCTTAAAGAGGCGGAGGGCATCCGAACTTTGAATCCTGTCATCTTCTTTTACATATGGTCCAGAATAAATTGCCTGACTTATTTTTCCTAATTTATTCTTGTTCCAACATTTAATTTTATAAATGATTGTGCGGGGAGGCAGCGCCTCAAATCTAGGAATCACTTCCTTGGGCATTAATGGCGCAGACTTTTGGCAGAATATGAAGAGTTAGCATCTTTAATGTCCTAGAGAGGTAGCACGTTTGTGTGGCATTCTAAATCTCCCTGGAATATTTACATTCATTGCTCTGTGTTATGTTCCAATGCAGTCCCTATATATGGGTGGCGAATACATTGAAAGCATTCCATCGTGCTCTTCATGCATGCGCCACTCCAGTAAATTGTGTGGATCAGATTCTTGTGTCCCTAGGTTTCCCAAATCGTGTGATCGGGCCTTCGTATCAAACTTGCTATGGAAGTGCGGATAGAGAAATGGCGTCCAGAATGCCTACCAATTGAAGAATCAACATTCAGAGGACCAAACGCCTAGCTAATCAACGTTCAGGAGACCAAACGGGGGGGTTAGGCCTAGCAACCTTAGCCTGACCATGTCCCGAACGGCGGGTCCCTGATGTGGCTGGGGGGCCCACTACAAAAAGGCGTCAACGGATTTTTTGAGCAGCGTGGCCTAATTAGTCACTAAACCAACTCATGTTGGTTCGGAGAGGCTCCCGATCATGGTGAAATTAGAACTCCGGCTCTTGATGATGCTCGAGATGGCGAAGACTAGGAGATAGGCTTAGTAGATCTAGTATCCCAACATATGCCAACCCAAAGAGGCGGCGAGGTAGTAGGATAGTTATCATGCGCATTTACTTTTGCCCCGTATTTCGAATTATGTTGAATAAAACACGATTATTCCAAAATTTTCATGGTTGTTTCGTCTATGTCGATTGCTTGTGGTACCTGGGCTTCGAATTTTACCGACATTTTGGAGGTGGGCGTCGCGCCTCATCTAGTTTCGGTGGTTCGCGAAGAGCAGTCAATTTTTGCGTGCCATATTGTAGTTCTCGCGATCGCGCTATGGCGAGGCATATGGATTGCGAGGCCACCATCCTTTATGGCTCCACATAGAGGAGATGTTCAGGATATTACCATGCATTGACGTTCGTGAAATTTACGAAGCGCGTTTTCCCACGCGCCCTTTACATCTCTCTAGGGTTTACCTGGCGTGACACTTACTCGACTGTCAGTATTCTACCGCGCCTATATATGTGTTTGCATGACTTCACTTTATTCTTCTCATCTTTGCTCTTCTACTTCCATATTCGGATCCTAGTTATTGCTGGCCATGTCAGGCTTTCATTTCTCTAGTGTCCCAAAGTTTAAGATAAGACGTGGGGAGGTTGTGGATGACATTTCCCCTCTCCTTTCAATACCTTCGCCAAGGCCCCGATCCCGGGATTGTCGCTCTGCAAACACTGAAGATAATGGTAGGTGGCCCTTCCTTTGCCCGTCCAGCGCCGGAGGTGTCGTTGGAAAGTGCCAGACAACCGGGTAAGAGAAAGGCAGGCGCTCATAGTGGGAGGAGGTAGTTCGGGCCTCTCCTTCTCCTTCTCCTTCTCCTTCTCCTTCTCCTTCTCCTTCTCCTGGCAAGTACGAATATATCAACATCGGGTCCTGTCGGGACGAGCTAGACCCAGCAGTTTTAGGAAAGCTTCCACCCCGGCTGCCAAAGCAGCGGCATCTGTTCATAAGTATTGGACTTCCACCTTTGGGAAAGCGACTGAAAATGCGGAATTTTTAGAGTTGTTGAAACTTGCTGAAATGTACATCTCCCAATGTCACGTACGTAATTGCGAGATGTATAAATTGTTGGAGATGAAGATTGAAGAATTGCGCTCTACCGCTGGAGAAGACGAAGATGTTGAGGCGTTGCGTGTAGAAAACAAAGATATTCGGGAAAGACTCGCATTCTCCGAAGAAGCTAGGGGCTCGCGCAACGTGCGATATCGTGAAAGCCAGGACGATCCAAATGGCATGTGTCGATGCTAAAAAGGGCAGAGTCATGAATCGAAATCTTGTCAGGATATGGTTTATGCCAAAGACAAGGAATTGAACAGGGCGCTGACCAAGCTGTCGAAGGCCCAGGATCTTCTAGCCAAACTCGAGGACTCTGGCCACGCGAATCCAGTTGTTCTCGACTGAGATTTAAGGACTCTCTCTGTTCTTTTTTCGTCTTGCTGTTTTGACTTGTAAATGCAAGCCATTGAATACGCCTCATCTTTTATTGCTTTATCTGATAATGCGGGCTAATAGAAATG
This sequence comes from Forsythia suspensa, assembly GCA_023638005.1. NCBI lineage: Eukaryota > Viridiplantae > Streptophyta > Magnoliopsida > Lamiales > Oleaceae > Forsythia > Forsythia suspensa. Next base: position 67,611,699 of record CM042674.1, on the reverse strand, counting down.
TACCATTTTTATTTGCTTACATACGCGTTGAATGTTTATCCAGCGAGTTGAAAGAGTTGGCCGCAAACCACACTCCCTCGCTGTCGAATCGCTTTCACACCATTAAATAAGCGTTGAATGTTTATCCAGTGAGTTGAAAGAGTTGAAAGAGTTACGCGAACCACACACCCTCGCCGTCGAATCGCTTTCACTTGATTAAATACGCGTTCAATGTTTATCCAGCGAGTTTAAAAAGTTGGCCGTGAACCACACTCCCTCGCTGCCGAATCGCTTTCACTTGCTTGATTAAATACGCGTTAAATGTTTATCCAGTGAGTTGAAAGAGTTGGCCGCGAACCACACTCCCTCACTGTCGAATCGCTTTCACTTGATTAAATACGCGTTGAATGTTTATCCAGCGAGTTGAAAGAGTTGGCCGTGCTGCCAAATCGCTTTCACTTGATTAAATACGCGTTGAATGTTTATCCAGTGAGTTGAAAGAGTTGGCCGCAAACCACACTCCCTCGCTACCAAATCGCTTTCACTTGATTAAATACACGTTCAATGTTTATCCAGCGAGTTGAAAGAGTTGGCCGCGAACCACGCTCTCTCGCTGTCGAATCGCTTTCACTTGATTAAATACGCGTTGAATATTTATCCAACGAGTTGAAAGAGTTGACCGCGAACCACACTCCCTCGCTGCCAAATCACTTTCACTTGCTTGATTAAATACGCGTTAAATGTTTATCCAGCGAGTTGAAAGAGTTGGTCGCGAACCATACCCTAAGTCGAATTGCTTTTCACTTGATTAAATACGCGTTCAATGTATATCCAAATGAGTTGAAAGAGTTTGTCGCGAACCCACTTCCTTCACTTGATTAAATACCGTCGAATCGCTTTCACTTAATTAAATACGCGTTCAATGTTTATCCAGTGAGTTGAAAGAGTTGGCCGCGAACCACACTCCCTCGCTACCAAATCGCTTTCACTTGATTAAATACGTGTTCAATGTTTATCCAGTGAGTTGAAAGAGTTGGCCGCAAACCACACTCCCTCGCTGTCGAATCGCTTTCACTTGATTAAATACGCGTTGAATGTTTATCCAAATGAAAAGTTGAAAGAGTTAGTCAGCGAACCACACTCCTCGCCAAATTACTTTCACTTGATTAAATACGTGTTGAATTTTTATCCAATGAGTTGAAAGAGTTGGTGGCGCAAACACATTTCCTCGCTGCCGAATCGCTTTCACTTGATTAAATACGCGTTGAATGTTTATCCAGCGAGTTAAAAGAGTTGGCCGCAAACCACACTCCCTCGCTGCCGAATCGCTTCTACTTGCTTTTGTTGTATGAGGAACACTTTAGATTCATAAATGACGAATTTTATTAGAAGGTACGGTGTCTCGGGGTGCCGAAAAAAAAATTGGAAAATGAAACAGTGCAAAATGAAACTACTGATGATACGGCCTCAAATGGACAATGTTCCAAGGGTGCCTCGTCTCCTTGCCTTCCGAATCTTCCAATCTGTAAGTTCTAGGACGAATTTCATCGATGACTTCGTAAGGTCCCTCCCACGTGGGCCCTAGAGTTCTGGCCCCTACCTCTTTATTAGCTTGGAATACCTTTTTCGTGATCTAAGTCGTTGATGTGGAAGCCCCGCCTCGACCTTGGAGTTGTAGTATTGGACCATCTTCCATTTGGTAAACCATGAGGCGGAGTCATGAGTCCGCGTGTGTCTCTCATCTTGCAAATCAAAGTTTGCCCCTTCAGAATCCTCATTAGTCACCTCGTTGAAGTGCAGGTCCCTGGGTGAGAGTATCCCTACCTCGACGAGAATCATTGCCTCCGCTCCGTATGCTATAGAGAAAGGGGTTTCACTTGTGGCCGTACGAGAAGTGGTCCGATAGGACCACAGGGTCTCAAGTAGTTCTTCAGCCCATCATCCTTTCGTGGATTCTAGTTTCCACTTAAGGGTATGCTTAATGATCTTATTCATGGCTTCCACCTGGCCATTGGATTGGGGGTAGTAAGGGGTGGAAAAGTCCCTTCGGATACCATGGTTCTCACAATTCGCGTTAAACTTCATTCCTGCGAACTGTGTGTTGTTGTCGGAGACAAGATAGTGGGGAATGCCAAAGCGGCAGACAATGTTTTTCACACAAATTTCCATGTGCCTCTTTTATCTGAGCTTGATTCTGTTTTTCCTCCGTGATCTTGGCCAAAGGTTCGGCTTCACACCACTTGGTTACGTAATCTACCGCTACAATTGCGAATTTGACCCCACCTCTCCCCATCGGGAGGGGACCGATGAAGTCGATTCTCCACTTGGCGAAGGGCTAAGAACTGGTGACCAGGGTAAGGTTCTGAGCAGGGAGCTTCGGTATAGCGGCGAACTTTTGACATCTGTCACACTTCTTTGCGTAGTTGTGGGAGTCTTTCTTCATGGTTGGCCAATAGTACCCTATTTTAGGGCTTTTTATGCCAGGCCATTCCTCCCGAATGATTGCCGTGATATCCTTCGAGTATGTCTTTCATTATGTACATCGCTTCCTCCCGTGTCAAACAAAATTTAAGAGTGGGTGGCTAAATCCTCTCTTATATAGGATCTCGTCTTGCAAAGACGAACTTCACGGCCCCGCAAGTTTTGAGTTTTAGATATTCGGTTGATCTCCTTCATCCATCCTCGGAGAATCGAGATATCGTCATGACAATGGGTGCGTGAGATTCATCGATGGAGGGCCCGAACCTTTCAACCGGGATGGCCTTCATCAAGTCGAGAGTCTCACCGCTCACCGGTTCGAGAGGCGTCGTGATAACCATTTTCCACCCGTGGAATCAGAAGTTCGTATGCCTCAAAGTGGGACAACAGTCTTTGGCCTTTGTCGTATGCCACTATGGATTGTTCAAGCGTCGCCGCATGAAGGTCTCATTAACCTGACCGACAACCACCGTGAATCGCTATGAACTGGAGCTTCCTTGTCTTCATCTCTTGTGCCAATCTCAAGCTCGCTAGGAGTGCCTCGTATTCCGCCACGTTGTTGGAGGCTTTGAAACCTAGCAAAGCGCCCGCTTGAGATTGTGGCCGTCAGGGCTAACTAGTAAGATCCCGGCTCCAACTCCGACCTCACCCGAGGATTCGTCAACATATAACTTCTATGTTGGTACCTCCTGGGGTCGGGCTTCGAGTGAACCTTCGAGAATGTCAGAATTCAACTATAAAATCTGCCAAAGCCTATCATTTTATAGAAGGTAGTGGCTTGTAGTTGATATCGAACTGGCTGAGTTCGATCGACCATTTCATTAACCTTTCTGATGTGTCCGGCTTTTGGAGTATCTACCTCGGAGGAGATTAGTTAAAACATCTATGCCATGGGACTGGAAGTACGAAGCCGGAGTTTTTGGAAAGCGATGATCAATGACATGGCGAGCTTTTCCATGTCCGGGTATCTTATTTCTGCATCATGTATGGCTTTGCTTACGTAATAGATAAGAAGCTGCGTTGGGCCTTCTTCTCAAATTAAGACCGAGCTAACTGCCTTTTTAGATACGGCTAGGTAAACGAGCAACGTCTCCCCATTCTTTGGTTTGGACAGCAATGGAGATTTTTCGAGGAGGACCTTGAGGTCTTGGAAGGCTTTCTCACACTCCTCGGTCTACTCAAACCTCTTCTCCTCCTTGATGGTCTGAAAGAAGGGCTGGCAACGGTCGGTTGCCTTGGATATGAAATGATTCAAAGCCGCTAACCTTCCCGTCAGGCTCTGAACTTCCTTGGGGGAAGATGGTGTACGCATCTCAATGAGCGCCTTAATCTTCCTGGGATTAGCCTCTATCCTGCGCTGGTTGACCATGTAGCCGAGGAACTTTCCGGATGTAACTCCGAATGCGCACTTCAAAGGGTTAAGCTTCATGCGATATTGGCGAAGGACTCCGAACATCCTTCTCAAGTGCTCTATATGGTCCTCGGATTCACGCTTTTTACAAGCATATCGTCGACGTATACCTCCATGGTGTTATCGATTTGTCCTGCGAACATGCGATTTACTAATCGTTGATACGTGGCTCCTCGTTCTTCAAGCCGAAGGGCATCATCCTATAACAGTATCACCCTCATCCGTGATAAATAAGGTGTGATCCTCGTCTCCTAAAAACATCGAGATCTAGTAGTAGCTTGAGTATGCGTCCATAAAGCTAAGCATTTTTGGAAGTGGCGGCGATCGACCACCGGTGGTCGATGCGTGGTAACGGGAAGCTGTCTTTAGGGCTGCTTGGTTTAGATCTGAGAAGTCTATGCATATCCTCCACTTCTTGGTATTTTTCCTTACCAGCAATGGGTTAGATACCCACTGGGGGTAAACCGCCTCTTTGATGAACCCGTTGGCTAGTAGCTTGTCAACTTCCTCCTTCAATACATTATACCTCTCGGCACTTAAAGGTCTTCTTTTCGAAATCCTGGGGCGTACTTTCGGATCGACCTTCAGGGCGTGGTACGCCACAGACGGGTCGATCCCGACCATATCGTTGTGCTTCCATGCGAAGACGTCAGCGTTCTCTCAGAGAAACTGCTTCAGCTCCTCCTTCATTCTTTCCTCGAGTTTTTCTCCCACCTGCGACACTCGAGTTGGTTCCGAGGGATTCACCAAAAATGCTTCCAACTCCTCGGTCGGGGAGGCAAGAGAGTCCGAGCCTATGATCTGAGAGTCCAGGCCCTCGTCCAATATTAATTCTTTGCCCATCCTCTCATGGTCAACGTCCATTGGCTCCTGATGTATGGTCATCACTACTAGGGCGATATTCGCACTTTTTACAACTTTCTGCAACGCGTTCATATAACATGCCCTTACCTCCGTCTGATTTCCACGGACCTTGGCCACTCCTCCGGGCGTCGAGAACTTCATTGCCAAATGGTGTATGGACGTGACCGCCTGCAAATCCTTCAACGCATGCCATCCAAGGACTCTATGGTAGGCTGAGTAGGTGTCTACTATCAAAAATTCTATGAACTTCCTGAGGTGACATGGAGGTTCTCCGAAGTCTATCACAAGTGTAATCCTTCCTCGCAGGACGAGGCTATCTCATGTGAAACCAAATAGCGGTTCTGAGATGGCCGTTAGTTCTTGATCCACGTCTATTTGATTGAAGGCACTGCCGAATAGGATGTTCACAGTTCATGATCCACGTCCATTTGATGGAAGGCACCGCCGAATAGGATGTTCACGGCACTTCCATCATCGACCAGCATCCGTCCCAGGACGTTTCAAGCAACGACGATGCAGACTACCAGGGCATCGCAGTGCGGGTAGTGTATGCCTGTCTCGTCTTCCTCAGTTAACAAGATCTGCGGTGCTTTTGGTCGATGTCCGTGGACCTGCCAACTCTCCAGAGGTTCTTCTCTCGCCGCCTTTACGTAGTTACTCTGCGAGTTCATCGTGTGTCCTCCGACATAAGGCCCTCCTATGATCGTGTTTATCTTCCGAACAGGAAGAGCCCCTGCGGGTCCCTCCAACCTCGGCGGGTCCCTGTTTCTATCATTTCCACTTCCGTCGCGTCGAGGTTCATTGTTCTGGCGTCGAGGAGGAGGTCTTCGCCCCTGTGTGGGTAGCCCTCGACGTCCTCGCACAGGCCGATTTTCCTCTCTCTGCCTGTGGCTTCTGCGATTTATCAATTCTCTCACGTCTGTGTAATCTTCTATATTATGCACCCTAGTCCTGTGTATCTGATAGAACTTGGACGGTGTTGTGGCGGGCATAGAGGCCACTACGGGTGCTCTGGGATGGGAGACTGGGGCTAACTCCGTATGATTGAACCTCCTGTAATGGTTGTTCGACAGACCGGAGGAGTGCCTTCTCTGAAAGTGAGAGAAACGAGGCTCGGGATGTCGACCCTCTCTCTTCTGTAGCGATCTCCTCTCTCTCCTCTCAGCCTTCTTCCTATTCTCGATCGTCTCCTTTGATCGAATTTCATGATAGACCAAGTCCAACAGCTGACTGTAGGTCTTTGGTTGACTGTTCTTACATCTCTCCAAAAGGAAGTGTGCATGTGCAGTCTAGTCACTAGCGCATCCAGAGCCTTTTCATCGGTCATAGTCTCGATTTTGTTGATGACGTTGCTGAACCTCTTGAAGTAGCTCTTAACGGTTTCTTCTTCTTTTTCACCGGATGTCATGGAGTTGGGCAATGTAAGCAATCATCTTCCGATTGCCAATGAAGGCATTGACGAATTCTTTTTCGATTGAGAGCCAACTCCGGATACTTCCTGGTTTCAACTTATTGTACCACCTCTTCGCGTCGGATGCAAGCGTGGTATAGAAGTTTCGATACTTTATCGCAAGGGGCCGGCCTTGGAGCTTCATCTTATATGTATTTAAGTGGTCCATGGGGTCGCCCCTCCGTTGTATTTGTCCATGAGAAGCATTGAAAGTTCACGGTATCTCCATGGCCTTCATGTAGCGGGTAAAACGAGAGGTTCTCACATCGTCATCCTCGTAACATTCCCAAAGATCTCTTCTTCTTTTTCGCCTTTTTGTAGCCCTCTCTTTTTCATGCAGAGCCTCATCGTGCTCACTCGCGCCATCTTGTGTGCGGGTAGGGGTGGTGCTATGGAGGATCCCACCCCAACCTATCGAACACGCTAGCAGCAGGAACGATGTAGCTTTCTTGCACCGAGAGAGGTCTTCCCCTCTGGTCATCCTGTGAGGGCTTCGAGGCGACGTTACGTGGGTTCCAGCCATTTGAAACGGGCGTGTCTCCTCGAGATGGTCAGCTTTCCAACGAACCGGATCGTGAAGGACTTCTCCGAGCACGACTGCGCTTGGGTCCATATTGGAGGGATTGATTCTTCAACAGTTCAAGCACTGCCTTCATCCAAGCATTGTCCAGCTTCAGGTCTGGTTCTCCTGTTCAACCGTTCGCTCGTTGTTTGTCTTCTTCTCCTCTTGCGACGGGTCACGTTTTGTAGGTCCTGAAAGCTTTCCTGCCGCATATCAGTGTGGTGAGACTCTACTTCTTCCTCCATGGAATGTTCGGTTGCCTTGCTCCTCTTGGTAGAAAATGCATTTTTACCACAAGTTTTAGGCTGTGTAACGTCTTTCGTTTCCCACAGATGGTACCAATCTATCGACGTCGGAACTCGCAACGCTCACGCACTCAATGATCTCCGATCACTCTCCTACCAACCTGTATGTTACCTGTACACTCAGACAATCATTAGACATCAAGATCTCTGGGGAAAAAGGGTCCGACGATCGTTGGTACTCCGACAATCAAGTCAACTGTCGGTATTAGAGCAATACACGGGGGGCGAAAGTAATTGAATGTGGGAGAGACAAGAAGGCAGGGATTTGAGCAGAGTTTAGGGTGGGATTTAAGTGCAAAAAGAGCGTACCTTGGAACAACCGGAGACGTTGTATTTATAGCACAAGAGTCCTTACTTATTTAGGTAACCAATCAATTAGTTATTCGATCGGATCCTCCTTCCTTATGGGATAAGGATCCTTCTTTGTTAAGGCAATCTCCAAGATTGACTCTGCTTTATTTGAGCTTATCACGTTGCATGATTTTAGGAGATTATGATTCTGTTTTCTTGTGAGGATCTGTGCGCCAAACCAATGCAAACTGTCTTTAATTATCTCTCTAGTCATTCTAGAATATCGTGTTATCTGTTAGTCCAGGTTGATACAGAGCCTTGCAAGGCCCTATGGTTCTAAGATGGAACACCGAGTTCTTTAATGGGCCTCGCGGCAACCTAACCGCGAGAAGGTTAAGGTGTCGGTGGGCCTCCGAAGCCCCTTTAAGAATTTACGAGCCCTTACTGGGCCTATACATGGGAATATCGTTGGGCTTTTGCTGACGTGGAGGCCTTATCATAATCGGGTGGTAATAGTAGGTCTGTGAGTATGGATTATTCTGATGTCGCTGAAAGTTCTGAGCATATGTAGCTTGTTCAGGTGATGACGTATCAACTTTGGTTAAAGGGCATTCTGATGACTGATGGTTTACCCCGCAAGTTACAGCGATTGGTGGAGACATCTGAACCGTATTAGCTGAGTGAGAATATTACAGTGCTTCCACTTGTTTTGCCAATGCATCAATTTTACCAGTAAAAGCGAATTGGTGTCTACTTCGTGTATTCCTGTTGCTTTCTTCTGCAATCATCTTTCTGGCCACATAATGAACTGTTCACTCATGGTTTCATATAGATCGTAAAGGTCACCGACGGATTTATTTTGGATAGAGTTACCTGTTGTAGAATCTACTGAAGAACAACTGGTTGGAGCTAGTCCAGAGTAGAAATAATGATTTTGAGCTGCTAAAGGGAAACCATGACTTGGACACTTTCAGAACAGTTGTTTGAATCTTTCTTATACCTCGTGAAAGTCTTCCAACTCAGATTATTAGAAATTGGAAATTTCATACTTCAGTCTATTTACTCGGGCTGGAGAAAATATTTCAGCGTGAATTTCTGGATCAGATCTGCCCAAGTAGTGATGTTCCCAAGCAGTAGAGAATCTAACCATTCCCTAGCTTTATCATTCAATGTGTGTGGGAAGAGTCTCATCTTTAGTGCCTTTTCATTAACACCGTGGTATTTGAAATTTCCACAGTATTCATCGAAACGAGAGATATGGTAATGAGAGTTTTCATCTGTTCTCCCATAGAACGACAGATTGTTGGTAAACAAATTAATCACATCTGGCCTCAACTGGAAGTTGTCGTGTCTATAAGGCGGATAGATTATGTTGGACCGATTTTCAACAATCGGTGGCATCATATACTCACCCATAAGAATATTTCGTTCATTAACTTCAACTGGTTGAGCCACTGGTGCAAGATTATTTCTCACATCTGCAAGTAATGGATTCTGGGTTTGGTTGTTTTCCAACGTGTCTTTATGTTATTTTTTCTTTCTCTTAGTTCACGTTGTCGTTGGTGAAAGCTCCGTTCGACTTCTGGGTCTAAATCAAATAGATCAAGATCTTTTGTACGGCACATACACACTTAACACCTGAAACTTTAGAAAATACTTGGAATTCAATATTAACACAAAGAACTGAGAATAAATATAAAACTAAAAATAAAAAAAATAACAATAAAAAGAATTGTTAAAAACTAAATTATCAATTAATGTAGTAATTGATAAAACTAGTCACCGGCAACGGCGCCAAAAACTTGTTGTGTGATTTCAATCCCGCAAGTGGACGAATTATTAACAAGTAATATAGTAATGAATAGAGTGTCGAACCCACTAACTATCAATTTAACTTATTAATTTATAACTTATGTTTTAACAATGCGAAGAACACATATTTGTTTTAGTTTCAATTCTAAACTATTTTAATTAAATCAAAATTATCAATAATCAAATTAAATTGGTGAGAACGAATTCGAGTTTTACCAACACTTGCTCTCTCCCAACCTTTGGACAGTAGCGATACTGGTCCCCAACCAAATTTTCGTCTAGTTTTTATCTCCAACCTTTTGTAAATTAGCATAGTTACCCTCTAATAACGTTTCCATTCATTTGTTATATTAAAGTAGTGTAAAAAGACAATATTGTCCATAACTTTAAAAACAAAAACAAAGAAAAAAAAATAGAAAATATCATCTTCTTGGACTTATTTGAAATCAATTAAGAACTTGTTTGGTGGCTATTCTTCAATTGAAAAAAAAAAATCCAATTAAATGATGATGGACCACATAATGAATTTAGCTAAGTCATTTTTCATTTTTCAATTACGATGAATTTGACAAAGCACCTTTTTACATTTATACCCTTCAATTTGGTGTGGGAAAATGGATTTTGTTGTGTATCACTTTCTCTCTCCATACATGCATCTATTTGTATCTATATTCCAAGATGAAGAAGATACACAATGTATCTTCTAGATGAAAAAACACAAACGTCTCTTAACATAATTTTTTTAAAATTTTTTAATACTTATTCTATGAACATACAACACACATGTAAAAAGGTGGAAGTGAGATAACCATCAGAAGAATTTAGGGGCTGGCCAAACTAGTGGTTGTTTGTGGCAGAGATCATGGCATGCAAATTGTAGTTGGACCGTGGCAAACAAGCTTTTGCTGTTTGCTACGGCTAACTGCGATACATATTGCGGTAAGCCTGTGGTTTAAACACACATGTTTTTGAAAATTTGCAGGTAGGTCTTTCAACTTTGAATGTTATGTATTATGGCCCTTTTTGTGATAAATCTTCGTTAACATTTATCTCCTTACTTTCAAGAGGTTACAAATTGGTCCAAAAACCTTTTCACACATCTAAATTTTGATCTTACAAAAATTAAAAAAGTTTGCAATTTAGTCCTCAAAGTTTTTATAAGTTCAAATCTATTCTCGAAACTTGTGACATTCCTCCAATAGCTTTGTTAGTGACTAGCGCAATTGTTGCGCTATGGAATCTTGATATTGATCACATTCCATGTTCGAGATATGTGGCGCATTGTAATTCACCGTTATTTTCTCTATCTTGTTTGGAAAATCAATCTCAGTTCTAATACCTTTGCCGCAGAAGATGCGAAATGCGCGTGCCATCCTAGCTAGCCCGTCGAATGAAGTTGTGGACCGTCATTGCTGCTACAACCACTGCGGTCTGTTTCTGGAAAGGATAATGTGGCATACGATCCAAAATTGTCCACCTATTCTTCAACACACCTAAAGTACGTTCAATTACATTATGCAAAGACAAGTGTTTGAAGTTGAAATGCTCGCGTTCAACCCTGAACCTTCGTGTTTGTTTCTGAACGGAACTCTTGAAAATGATATCTGATGTTCACTCTCTTATACGGGGCCATGTATCCAGTCCTGTGAACAAAACCAAAGTCGACCAGATAATACTTTCCAGTGGCTAGCAATAGAAAGTTAATATCAAGATTATGAATAGCCCTAGCCAAAATTTGACTATCGTGTACATTTTCAGTCATTCCAGAAAGGACAAATATGAAGCAGAGATCAAAGTCACATGCCACCAGCACATTTTACGTTGGGTAGCCTTTTTGACATATGAAATGCAATCACTCGTCAGCAAGTAACACTACTTTGACATGTGTCCTATCAATCGCCTCAATGCATTCTTAATATTCGTAGCATTAGACTTATTTTCATTATAACCAAGATACAGATACACATCAACAATGACATTACGATTACATTTCATAAAATGCACTCACCTCGAAGTGATGATGCTTGCTTGGACATGGCCTATGCTCAGGTGGACTTTCGTTGTAATTCAGTTTGGGTTTTATTATTTTTGCCCCCAAGATGACCACTGCGAGAAGAACGACGGTGAAGTAATGGTGAATTGTATCAAAAGAGTGCCCGAACATATTATGCAGTTGTCGATACCCTTTTTCATGTGCTAGAATACATAAGAACATACCTACTTGTTCATAAATATCCATGTTGGGTCCGCTAGAAAGCCCAAACTCGTCACGTAGTAAGTGCTTAAAATTTACAAACATAGGAGATACATCCCATTTCGTGCATTCGAAAATCTTCAAATTCTAACCCGATAACGATGCAGATAATCTAGAATGATGTTTTTAGTAGCACGACAATACTCGAGCCACAAACGTATATTTTGCTCGAGTCTGTCCATGTCGTCGTCGTCGGAGCTGTTGTCGTCGAGTTGGCGATACGTACTAACTCGAACACAAATTGATCATTCATTTATGAGAACTTAATAGTGTGAAGACGGCAGCTTGTGGTTTGCTTCACCAGCTTCAATTTTATACAATGACTAAGTATGCCTTACATTTCAAAAAATAGTAGGTCATTTATAGAGAGTGTTTATCTCATGTCTACTTTGATTGAACTGATAGTATTGTCCTAAATTCACGCCAGTAATGAAATCAAATATCATAAGAAAGATTTTCTTTTCTGAAAGTACAAACTTTTATTGAGTTATGCTTGTAGTCAACATTCCCAAATCCAAGAATTCGAGGTAGCAATTGCATATAAAATGTACAATGAGAAATAATACAATACAACAGACGATGAAAAAGTCTCAAACTCAGCAATGGAAAACATGAAATATTCGATACAACAATTGTAAAAGTAATTACGCCTACCATGTTTGTTAATCAAATGAATGCGAATTGTTGCACAACCAATTGGTGTACTCGAATTGCATCCATTTCATTTTCATGTGATTTGAGCAGCATCTGGAGAACCCAACCTGATTCTTTTCCTCCTTGAAAACACCGAAGGCCCAACATTCGTAATTCTCATCCCCGTCGAAAATTCTTAATTCTTCCAACTCCTACATGCATTGCTCAAATGAAAGAGGGTTGGATTTCGACTTCCAGTACGCTGTTAATGCATCTCCCACCGATGCCAATTTCTGAACTGATTCTAACAATGCAGCATGAGAGTCGATCTTCTTCTTGCCTTTATCAGCACGAGCTCTGTTTTTTCTCTTCCACTATGTGTCTACCTGAACATTCCATTCCAAACGTGCTAAATAGCCGGATGATGGCACGTGCTCATCGCGCATCTCAGTGCTAAGGGCTTGCTTGGGAGTTTTGGAGTAATTATGAGGATTTTTTAAAGTACCAGTTTTGAGTGTTTATGAGTGGAGCGACTTTTGGTGGTTTTTAGTAGCGGCTTTTAAAACAGTCTAACTAATGTTTAGGAGTTTATTATTCAGCGGTTCTAAAAATTTTTAAAAGAATCAAATTACATATATGCCCATATAATAAAAAAATTAATTTTAAAAATTTTATATATCGACTTATCAATAAAAATTTAAAATTAAATTTATATTCTTGTATATGTTTTTTTTTTTAATGTGTACATATGTTCTTTTATTTTTACAAACATTAAAGTTTAAAGATGTTTGAAAATAATTGTTTGAGAGAGGATAAAATTGAAAGAAATTTTGAAGAACGGCTAAAAACCATCGATTTTAAGGGTTGGGAGATACACATTAAATTAAACTACACCGTTTTGGGGGGTTTTTTAAACCATCCAAAAACGGTGCTCCAAAAAACTAACATGCACCAATTTTTTCAACCATTCATAAACGGTACCATCCAAAATCGATCAAAATCGGTGAAAAAGAAACTCTCAAGTAGGCCCTAAATGGCATCTTGTCTAAACTTCCAGTTCATTCACTTACAATATTGTCATCGAAACCCTTTTTGGAGAGCTTCGACGGACTGAGGGCATATTTTTCGTATTCGTACATGTTACCAAAAAGACCACGGTACTTGTGGAAAAGTTCCACACAATTCATCTCCTTAAATTTGGCATAATCTTTGTTTTCCTATAAAGAAAATCGATATATTAACGACGATGTTTGGTAGATGTAAAAATGCACAACAGTACTCTAAAAATCTTGACCATAATACAAAAAAGCATATAATAAACTTATGCTCATAAATTGTATACGTAGATAGATCAATGATACAATTTGTGATTAATGAATAGCCTAATAAGATAAGTGATTATTAACGAGAACACCTCTATAAAGCTTTGAAGAAACATTTATACTCGACCCAACACTTTCGATTCAACCCAATAAATTCAAACTGTGGCAAACGTGCTTGTATCCCTTTTCCTAAATTTTGCATGTTGATTAATATTTTATAATTCAACATGAAAAATTGTAGGAAGAACGTTGGTATACGTGGATCTTTATCTCTCACCACTAGTCATTGGCAACAATGACGTCACGGCTCTGGTAGTACTCAATTTCGGTACAACAGAAAAGCTCATTAAACTGTTGATACTCCATTCGCATATTGAACTAGTGGTTCTTGAGCTGGGTGCAAGTCTATAGTTTTCATGATTTGGAGTTGAACATTTTTGCCAAATTCTCCTATCCCAGTTTGGAAAAACATTTCTCGTGCCAGAATCTTTGAGCAATCAGCACTTCACAACAATTAAGAAAAATTTGGTGAGTATAGTCGTCCCATTTGGCACTTTTCCGCAAAAGGGTGCTCGACTGTGAAGGAAGGACAAATGGCCCAGAGACATTATTGGCCGACTGAAAAAGAGGGAGAAAATTAGGACAAATCTATTTTGAAACTTATACAACTAAGATGATACATTGGTTATATGAAACTAACAAATGAGGAACATAGACAATATATATGCAGAAACAAGCATTTGATTTTTTAATTTTTTGCGAAGAAACAAATTCGCCAAAAGATATACAAAAGAAGCAGATAGCGTACCATTTTCAAAAGCTCAGCAAATAATCAGAGTTTACATTGATTTTGTACTGAAACTGTAGATTTCAACGGCGTTGGCAGGTGATTCGGCGGGTGGTAGCCGGTCGACGGAGGAGGAATATGGAAATCAAGAGCATGGAAAACATTGTCTTCCGTGTGAGTTATTATGTGGGCTTTGTTGTGGAAACAATTGATTCGTAAGCCTAAGAAGGGTATAATTGTCAATACAAATTGTCTGCATGTATTAATGCAATCTCATTTTTCCATGCCAAAAACAAGGGTGGCCCACCATCATTAATGCAAAATGGGTTTTTTATACAAAAATGGTCACCGAACATGTTCTAAATTTTTGTTAAAAATTAAAATCAAAGTCAACAATTAATTTTAACCATACATTTTAGTGACCCACAATTTTTTATAACTTTTCAACCACACATTTCATTAATGATGAACAAAAAATCTGATTTTAATCAAAATCAAACATATCATTAAATGACCTAACCTCCCCACTTGTCACACCACCAAGCCCCAAAACCACAAATGTCGTTGTCGATCAGTGACACCAACGCCACCTTCATCAGAATTGCCTCTCCTCAAAGGTCACAACTATATATTACATACCACATACATACAAATATAAATAAAAACTATGAAAAACTAGTAATTTAGCAAAGCTTCTAACCAATTTTCCTCCAATTCCAAAATGGACACCATCAAAAAGCTAGAGCATCTACCCGCACAGAAAATTACTAGGAAGTACGAAAACCACGAGCGCCTAGGCTTCGGCACTTACTCGTGTATAAGGCTCGCCAACTCTTTGACCTTTCACGACCACAAACTTTGACGTATTTGTCAATTTCTTAACCTTGCGGCCGTGGGCAACCCTACGTAGGGTCATGTGTAGTCAACTAACTTCATATATTTTATTTATTTATTATTTTATAACATTTTATCTAATGTGCTATTAGCCTCAGCTTAAAGAATATAAAAATAGATTCTCATTCAGAATCCCCAACTAAAATTAGGTTAATCCAGACATAGTAATAGAATAGACTAATCCATGAAAATTGATCAATCCTCAATTAAGAATCCCCAATATAGACAGAGATTTCACCATAAATCCATCTAATTTCTTCATTTCATCTTATTTCTTCACTCTGTTCTTCCCCAATTTTTTCTTCTTCTTTCAAAATTGTTGATTGGTCTGTCGATTTCTTTTTTACTTCTAGTTACAGTTGCAACATTTGAAGTAAGGTGACAGTTGAATCGATTTTTATATAGAAGTCAGCCCCATACCGATTTCTTTGTATTTTTTTGCATATTTGAAAATTAGTTTAAGATTGAAGATAAAATTAATTCAATTATTTGTTGAATTGATAGGTATTTCACTGGTTTTTGTGCTGTTTGAGTTGCTTTGAAATTTTGTTGATTTTTTTTTTGACAATTATTTGTCGAAATTTTTAACTTTAAGTTTCGTTTATGTTTCATTTGCGGGTTCTTTCTACTAACTATTGTGATCATTTCAAAATTTACTATATACTGTCTCTTTATTCATTTTTCAAATTCTGTGTTCGACTTTAATTTATTTTTCTTATTTGTTTGGACTTCATTTGTGATTTCTTAGGCATTATATAGTTAATTGATTTTGCAAGCTTCAACTATTTTACCACTTTATTCATGTTCGGAATTGAAAATTCTGATATAATTATATTGTGTCTTCAATGTGTTCTCCTCTACCTTGTGAACATTTTTTTCCTTATTAATTAACAGATAAACAATCAAGTCGTTTGACAATATTAATAACAATATAATTATACGGCGTTTTCAAAGTATGAAAAAGCAATAGCTAGTATTATTAACTTAATTTATTAAATTATATTTTCATTAATATATATATATTTTATATATATATATATATATATATATATATATATATATATATATATATTTGACCCTACAATAGAAAATGACTATGCCACTGCTTACAGTTTTTGAATTTTTTAAATAAAAATTGGAAATTTATACATAAATGAAGATAGAGGAAAAAGGACCAATTATAATAAAGCAAGATGGATGATTGGTAACCACATTTCGCTTATTGATTCAAGAATACATCAAGTACACAAATATTTCTATAATCAATTAACTATGTCTGGTGGCATAGAATTGGATCACTGATACTGAAAATTTTGTGGGGAAAAAAATCAAATTTGTATACTACATTTTCTTATTCTAATTCCGAAATGGACCACATAGTCGCTCTTAAGGAAATCCATAACTACTAGTCGGAATTCCAGGAAATCGAAGACATCCAAACGCTGCAGAATATTCCTACTTTCTTATTTTGCACGAGTACTTCTAGAGCGATGATGAGGATGCCATGATCGTGCTCAAGTTTTTACCTATTGATTTGACGGTTGTGATTAAGATTGTGATTTGACGGCAATGATCGGCAGTAGTTCTAAAACCTTAGAGTGGGTGGTGCGGGTTGGGTAACTTTTTTTTGTTCTTTTTCTTTCTGTGTTATTTTTTTCCTTGCCTTTCGTGTTTTTGTTTTTTGCTTATTTAAATTTATGGGTAATGTGGTCTTTTACACAACCTTAACCGCAAAAATGGATGGAAAATGTCGTTGAGGACTAACCCTGTTAATTTATGACAGATTGGAGTCAAAACTAGAGGAAAAATTAGTTGGATACAAGATCACTATTTTGACCAATGCTGGTGACCAAATTTACAATTTACCAGAAAATTAATCAACCAAGTTCAACATTAGCCAATCCTCTCTTCGATCATTCATTTTTTCAGCGATGAACTAAATTCGTTGTTTTCTATCTTTTTATGGGAAAATTAGATTAAAAAATTTAAAATTTTGATCAAAAGATAATACACCAATTTTTTACCAACATTGGAAGTGATAGTACAACATATTTATTCGATGGAATTTCAAAAGTGTAAGAATTCGTTGATAAGTAATAGTAAAAATGAGTAAAGTGATATCGTTTCGACGATGATTTAGATTTTAACTTAGATTTGATCAAGTCACACTTAAATTGAAGGATAAAGCTTGTTGTACAGAAGTACTTTACAGAAAAGTTGACAGATGCTGACATGGTGCTAATAGTGTAGAGACTTATTTACCCTTGTTTTTTCTCCAAATTGTTCCGACTTTAGCCGTCCAAATCGCAGAGAGAGAATAAACCAACATCATTTTCATTCTTCCAAGTTTGCTATTGTCCCAATCAAAGGGAGCTCGTGGTCGCTGGACAAAAGCTTGGTCGACGAGAGAAAAATATTGTCAAATCAACAGTGAGTACTGCTTTATCCTTGTTGGAATTGTTGAATTATTTCGTAAAATTGGTTAAACTCTATTTCGTAATTAGGGTATTTAATAATTGTTTATTGTGAGGAAAAGATGAATATTGGGTTTTTGTGAGAAGGAGTTGAATTATTCGTCCATCTATTTGTTGAATTTCAGAATGTTTTTGTCAATGTTTCTCAAGAAATGGTCCAACTCCATTATTGTCTGAACAGTAAATCGACGAACTCCATTTCCATCTTAGGGCATGTAATAATTATTCGTCTTTTTTGTGAGAATAAGATGATTATTGGGTTGTTATGAAAAGAAGATGAATTGCTTGTTGATTTTCATAATATATTGTCAATTGTTATCATCAAATGGTCACACTCCATTAAACAGTAAGCATTCCATAATTTGTGGTCATTTAATGTGTAGTGTGTTTAATCAGACCCAAACAAGAATGGTTGAAAATTATCTTATTAGTAGAAATTAGCTATATGATTTGGATTTGTATTTAGTGTGATATTTTAGATGGACATTATCTTATATTATGCAAATATGACTTGTATAATAGCATATTGTGTTAATGTAGAACTTATTGTTTGCTTGATACATTTTATAGAAATCAGTTGAACTATGTCCCTCGTGAGGTGAAGTGTGTGATGTTACGATACTAGGGAAGAATAAATGAATTTGTCATGGTTGTAGACGGTCAGTGCACTACTTGCCATCATGCCTGAAAAAGCGACGATGTCCCTTCTGTAACACGAGTTTTGTGAAATGCATGGAGGCAAAGAAGTCTTCGAACCAAGGGAAGCTATTATTTTGTAGTAATAGTAAATGTGGATATTTCAAATAGAGTGACGACAACTAATTCAGTTGTGCTTACAACATAGGTGAAGCAAGTGGTGTTTATTCGGGTACGTCTGCGGCGAAACATAAAATTGAAGATTTGTCACATATTAAAATTATTTGCTCAAATATTTGAAGAAGAAGACGTTGAGATATCGGTCCAACGTCGCAAGGGCGAATAAAGTGCAGAAGTCAACAATATAGAAAATGGGAAGACCAAAATGATTTAGGAAAATTATATTATGATTAAGAAACGATTGTTGATTGTACATTCGTAAACAATGGATAATATATATTTGAATAATTATTTTAGATGAAGTTGATTTAACATTTGTCAACAATGGATTATATGTGTTATTGAATTCCAGTGAGAAAATACAATCTGCTTGTACATTTCATGATCCAATCTGGGCTACGAAGATTTCATGTACCACTTGCATTATACTTGGTTTGCATTAAGTCAATAATTGGTTTCATGATCCACTTGCAGATTACTTGGTTTGTATTAAGTCATCAATTGGTTTGCTTTAAGTCGTTACCAATTTCCCTGTGTTTGGTGTTTCATTAATTTGAATTTATATAAATTTGTTATCTCTGTCTAATTCAACAATATTGTGCATTAAATCGTGTTGGACATGGCAATCATTAGCAACTATAAATCTACTAACTAGGGGTATCATCTAAATCCATAAACAGCAGCAGGAATTGTACCACTGGATACACAAATGGCAACAGAAATTACCCCTGAACATGCACCAAAAAATGGATATTTAGCAACAGAAAATGCACTAGAAAATCCATGTAACGCGAGCAGAAATTGGACCACAACATGCACCAGAAAATGGATACTTAGCCACATAAATTGCACAAAAAAATCCACTTAACAGAAGTAGAAAATGCACCATAAAATGCACTAGAAATGGGTACTTGGCGGCATAAATTGCACCAGAAAATGGATACCCAGAATCACAAAATGCACCACAAAATGGATACTTAGCAGAGATAAAAAAAAAAAGTGTGGATAAATTCATTTCATCCACCAATGCGTCCTTCAAATATCAAATACAATCTATACATATTCAAATGCTTAATCATTATATGAAATTTACACATTAAGCCTATCTATTGAACATGTGGCATGAAGTTCAATCCATATGAATGAGCTCGATGATGATATTCAGCACCCTGCACGTAACAAAGTCACATTGAAGATTGATTGTAATAGATTAACACATTAATAATTTCAAGTCCACAGTACTTACCATCGCAGGTTGGGAGTGAAAGAGGTTAGGTAATATGGGTATCCTGCTTCATGTAATGGTTGGATGAAAGCATTAATTGGCGTTGATCTCTTAAATTTGTCAGATTTTACTACATCCTGTGACATAAATAAAAAATGTAAAACTGGAGAACTTATGGTTTGCATGTAATAGAGAGCTAAAATACGGATATATAATACCTTAGTTTTTTTTATCTTGTTTCCAATGGTCCTTTTCCTTCGAATATTTTTAGGGGCTCCCTTCATTCTTGACAAATTCGGATCGAAGATGACCTCAGTTGCATTGTTTATAGCTTCATAACTTTTCGAGCCTACTTGAATGCTTTGTTGGGAATGGAGATTACTAGCACAACTTAGTCTCGATCTAGAAGTGGCCAACTCATTCGATTGACTATTGATCCACTCCATAATCTCCTGGTTACGTTCTTCATCATCTGCTGCCAAGTCTGCTATCTTGCCAAATGTAAGACATATTTGATCGTAACGTAACTGACCATGGTTACTTATCCAACCATCGTAATTGATTTTCATTATTGTGTGTGCCCTACTAACGTCTCTCATCTACCTCCTCAAGATATATGTCTCTGGAACTTTCGTAACATCGTTACGAAGTAATACTGAGATAGCATGTTTGCACAATATTCATCTAAACTCGAATAAGTGACAACTATAAACAATATGATATATGTCAGCACAAAATGAAACGGTAAATACTTTTCAACTATGTCATTGAAAATAATATCCTCGCACACCTCGTATGTCGTTACCAAACAACGTTCTTCACTAGATATAACTTCGCAATACACATTTCCAGTAAATTCTTCTTGAAATTTCTTGAATTTTGATATGGTGTAAATTTCTTGAAATTGCATCTCCATCTCGTACTTAGTTGCATATGGAACCATTTGCGCAAATGACTTAAAATCTACTTGAAATTCTTTTCTATTTTACTCCTCATTGCACCCTCATATTGTTCCACAAATTGTTTTAGGGATGTTTTCGAATGGACATACTCATCAAAGAATGCATTCATACTCTCATTATGTTGAGTAGTAGACATCCGCCCAAATACTATTCTTCAAGAAACATGGAACTCAACGGCTTCTGTCTTTGTAAAGTCCAAACAACCACTCGTTATCATGCAAATCATATATTTGAATCATTTGACTCCAATCCTGTTCAAACTCTTCAGGACAGTGTGAATCATAAACCAAACAATGTATAGTGGAAAATATGAAACCTTTATGGTTGTTGTTGCCAAATTTTTCAGGTAACTTCTTCATTATATGCCACAAACACCATTTATGCTTTGTATTTGAAAATACAATTTGAATGGCATTTTGCATAGTCCTATCTTGATCAGTAATTATTCTATTGGGGGCTTCTCCATTCATGCATTCAAGCCATGTCCGAAATAACCAAATGAATGTCTCCGTATCCTCATTTGAAACTAATCTACAACTAAGCAAAATTGATTGTCCGTGATGATTGACTCCTACAAATTGGGCGAAAGGCATGTCGTATTTATTAGTCAGGTATGTAGTATTAAAGGTGACTACGTCGCCAAATTCTTTATATGGTTGTCGACACCTATTATCTGTCCAAAATACATTTTTTAATCGAGAATCTCTGTCTAAGTCGATACTAAAGTAGAAACAAGGGCATTGTACTTTCATTTTAGAAAAGTAACCCTGTATTGCAATAGTATCTATTTTCCAAGTCTTAAACGCCTAACTTTTTCAATATAGTTCCTGCAATCCTTTTTGACACATGTCATCTTGTCATAACCACCTGCTTCAACAGCTGCTGAGTTAAAACTTTTATATAATAGAATTCCAGCTATATCATTACACTCAAGCTTCCGTTTCACATGTGCACTAACTTGTCGGATGCATCGATACAACCTAGATTTGGATGGCCTTGTATTATGATTATGTTCAAGATGGATTGTGTTAATTTGCCAAAATCCACTAATCTCTGAACATGTTGTAACCCTAGCTTTACACCCTATTTGAATAGTTGGTTGAAGCTTCAAAGAAGTGATTGTAGTACTACTTCATCGACCTTCTCGACTATTTGTAATAGTCACATAACTTACAATCATGTCATCCTCCTTTTTCGAATTTCTTTTTCTAACAGGAAAACCTACATGATAAGCGTAACTTCTGTAAAATTCAAATACTTCATTCTCGTCTCTAAACTTCATCCCAACTGTAAGCAAATTTGTACTATATTTTTCTAAAATTTCGTCCATCCAATATGTTCAAATTCTCTCCAACTATCTCAGATTTTTTGGAAGTATTGTCATCCATAACTCTGATATTCACATTGACTATGTCATCATCAAAATATATATTCTGATTTCCTGGAGGAAAACACAAAATTTTCATAAACAAACCAACATTCTACAATCTCAGATTCTAAAAAATTCAAGATCCATAAAATTTAGTCATTCAATTCTATATTTTTTTCCAATAAATACATTAGCTACTTTTCAGATTATCATATATTCCTATAAATAATGACCCTCTAATTTTAAAACAACAACTCTTAATCGGAGATGGAATTTTTACAAATCGAAAACCAAGAACATACATGTGTCCATATCTTCGTCAGAGATGGAAACAAATCAAAGGAGAATCAGATGTCGATGGTCAATGGATTGAGAAGTGTGGTGGCGTTGGAATAAAAAATATGACCTATTTTCCCGCTTTCTAGCTGAAAAATGTGTTTTTTTTCATTTCTTATTATGTCATTTTCTCGCAAGAAAATGTGTTTTATTTCTTACGATAAATTGAATTGTGCATTATGTGATCCATTCTGTACACCATTATGTATAAGAAGCGCGACCCTAAATTGAATACACAATATAATGTTTATTTGCTATGTTCATATTTATGCTAAAACAATTTGTTGAAGTGAGTTCAATTATGAATCTTGGTTAAAAATCAAGTAATTGGATCTTGCTAGGAATCCGACTCCAACGTTAGTATCTATTTTAATTTCCAAAATCCAAATTGTAATCTAATTTATGTTTAAATTAAGAATCGATAATCTTAAGTTGTCTAATGATCTCTCCTAAGTAGAATTAAACATATTTTCATATACAACCTAAATTATTCTATTCCGAAGTCGAATTTATAAAAATGCATTTAACAACAAGATTATCTAAATTGATTGCACAAACCATAGAAGATTATTCCAACTTCTATAAGACTTAGTATTAATTGTCAACAATGAGCTAAACCTACTTTGAACCTTCCGTAAGAAAAATAAGTTACTAACATGTTCAAAAGGTAATAAATGATTCGAACGGATATTAAACAATGACACTAATCAATCAAAGATAAATTAAGATTAGAAACGAGAACTCTTGAATTAAAACTCCAACTAATAATTTACATCATCATCCTTAGCATAAGAAATGTAGTCTACCATGTTTGAGTTACAAAAACACTAAAGTAATTGAGAATTCATTACCCGAATTATTTAATTACAAAAAGAAGTTTGAAGGTAAATTTTGTCTCATTTGAATGTCTATAATGGAGTGCCTATGAATCTTCTACATTTTCCTTGCTTGAAATTTCCAAAAGTTTAGACGGATAAAGAATTTTTATATAAAATACGTGTCTCTACTCTTTCTTCTCTCCAATTTTCGAACCCTAACTTTACTCTTTCCCCTCCTCTTTATAGCCCTCAATTTAGGACTCAAAATTGTTCTCCAAACCCCCTCCCCACCCACCCACCCACCCACCCACCCAATGCTTGCTTAAAATAGAGTTCTAATCAAGGTGAAAAAAATCCATCTGTGAAGTCCACTCAAGCGGACCTCTACATGCAGATTTTTTAGTTAAGGCTTGCTCAAGAGGGTCGGAAGCCTGCTCGAGCAGATAGAGAGTTGCTCCATCATTGATTGATATTCAAACAATCATAATTTTTCGTAAGAAATTCTGAATTGTGATCCGTAAAGTGTTGGATTCATAATTCAATTATCTTTCTAATGGTATATTATTTACCTTGTGAAGATATTTTAATCAAAATTTGTGTTCTAATTTCCCACATGCCCCGGTTGTAAGTTTCTCAATTTGCCTATTCGACTTCTAGATGTTTGTTCATTTAGTTCAACTCTTCATTATCACTTCAAAGTACCTTAAACTTCTTAATTTTATCTTTTTTTTCATCTTCTAATGTTTGGTTCTTGGTCTTTACTTCGAAATCTCAATTTTTTCTTATTTTATTGTTGATTTCACAAATGTAACTCCAAGTTGAGGATTTCATCATACAATCACGAAAATTACTAAAATTCAATAATTATTAACTCTAAAACATTGAGAATTATACAAAAATTCTTTATTAAGAAGTCAAGATGAGTGTATAAATTACACTAGTCATTATTGAATACAGATAATTAAAGGACCAATTACATGTGCAATATCATACTAAATTTGTGGAGGATTAGGTCCTCATCAACGTGATACATAGAGAAATTTTACTAACGCTATGCTGTGTGTGAGAAATATATTTTAATATATAATTCCCAATCACATATTAAAACGTATACTTAGAAGCACGCCCGGTTTTGGGCCGAGGCGAGTAAGGTGACCGCCTCGGGCCCAAAACCAAAGGGGCCCATTTTTTTAAAACAAATAAAAAATTATGCACAGCAGTTTTGGCCGGCTGCGGGTTGCCCAATGGCCAATGCCCAAAACCAGAACACAAAGACGTTTGAAAAAAAATGAAAAGAAACCAAACCAAGCCCAACCAACAAACCAAGCCCAACAAGAAAAGAATAGCCCTATTCTTATGTTTCTTTCAGATTTGCAGTCACTGGAAGACAAGGTCAGCAACCATTTTTCTTATGTTATCTTTCAGACTTTCACGCCAAGCTTCTGCCATTCTGCATTGCCGTTCACAATTTTTTTTTGGACTGTATAGTTGGGATCGTTTTATCACAATCATTTTCTATACTCCTATTCGAATACTTGGGTTAGGTACAATTACAAAACAACAGTACAAGTATTTATGTGCTCACTGCTCAGGTTAATCTTTGTTTTTTTTTTTTTTGTTGGTAAAAGTGGAACCCTTAAATGGTATTGTCTTGTTTTCCGTATGGAGTGCTAATTACAATTTTGAGTTTGGATTAGGTGAGAAAAGATTCATTTGTTACATTTTTAGTGACCTTTTATTTTGTTTCCTTTTTCCAGAATTTCAGTGATAAAGCTGGTGGCTTCACTGGCTTGATTCGGTTTACTCACCCGAAAAGGTTAGGATTTTTTCTTTATCTTCCGTGACTTGACTACATGTCTACATTAGGATTTGGGGTTCTGATTTCTTTTGACTTGTGAAGTTGGAGTTTTAATTTAATTTAGAATAATAGCTATCTGGGCTATGATCTATTTGCAGTAATTAGTGTTTTGATAAAATATATAGTTTTGGATTTTGTAGAAAAGAAAAGGAAAAACTTGTTTTTGCAAACTTGCAGTAATTCTATGGATAATAGAAATATAGAATGATATTGGTTACGATAGTCAATTACAATTAGTCATTAATAGATAATTAAAAAGCAGCCGTTAATTATCAGTTTATTATCTTACTTATAAAACTTTCTATATGTGTGTTCATTTAATTAATTCCCGTTTCCCAGCCATAAATTATAAATTAGACAATTAGTTTATATAGAAAATCTAATAACAAGAATGGTCTCTTTTGTTTTATTTTTATTTTGTGTTTACTTTAAGTAATTTGATTTCATCTCAAATTTTGACTTAATTTTAGGTTTAAAACCTCCAAGAAGAAAAAGTTGATTTTTCACATTTGTCATTTCATAATTGTCGAGCAATAGCTATCCCACGCTTATTTATTGACTTATTAGAAATAGTTGAAGCATTGACGGCTTATATGATTGTGGCCATGTCGGCTTATATGAATGTGGCATTGTCGGCTTTAATTTTGAGATTATTAAAATATTTTTTTTATTTTTTTAGGCTAATCATGCCTCCTAAGTATGCATTTGGAGCTCAAAAAAGAAAACGAAAAAAAAAAATGGCATTAGTTCAAAGTTAAGCAGGAGATATGGATAAGTATTTTAATCAAAACAAAAAAAAAAGAGTGAAGAAACAGTGGAAACTGTTGTAATTGAGGAACAACAGAACGTGGAAGAACCAACTAAGAATATTGAAGATGATGTTCAGCATATAAATTTAAATGAAGAGGGTCGTTTTGTGAAAATTTCGAAGATCCCAGGAATTGGAAAAACATTAATCAAAAAATGAGGAATTATTTAGTTGAAATGGGTCCAAAAAGAGTCCATGCCATCTTATTTTCCAAAGATGGTGTACATAGACATTTTGATTGTTCACAATATACGCGATTACTACCAAATGGGCAGACTATTGATAGAAAATGGCTAGTATATTCTAATGTTTTAAAAAGTGTAAAGCGTGGTTAGGCGTGGAGGCCGAGCTTCAAACTTTTTGGGCCTAGGTGAGTCCTAGGCAAGAGCGAGATAAGGATAAAGCGAGGGCGATGCGTGATGCATGACTAGGCGTGAAGGCCGAGCTTAAAGCCTAGGTAAGCTTTTTAGAACAGTGGTATATTCAGTATCTTTGGATATAATATTTTGCTTTTACTGTAAGTTGTTTAAAACACCATCTACGATGAATAAAATAGGCCAATTGGTAATGATAGATACAAATATTGGCATAATCAGCAGCGATCTATTAAAAGTCATGAAGAAAATGAAAATCATATATGTTGCATGTCTAGTTGGATTGATTTGGAAAATAGACTTCAAACAAAAAATACAATTGATAGAAGCGTGCAATTGGTGATTGATGAAGAAAGAAAACATTGAAGAGAAGTGTTAACGAGGATAATTGCTATTGTTAAAAGACTCGCCAAGAACGACTTGGCATTTCGAAGAGATGATGAACAACTTGAGAACAATGGTCTCTTTTTGCAAATGGTAGAAATGGTTGCTAAATTTGATCTAGTAATGCAAGAGTACATTCGGCGTGCTAAAGCATGTGAGATTCATTATACATATCTCGGTAAATCAATTTAAAATGAATTGATACAAGTGTTGGCAGGAGAGGTTAGAAGTTCAATTCTCAAGAAAGTTAGACATGTAAAATATTTCTCAATTATACTTGATTGTACTCCAGATGCGAGTCACGATTAGCAAATGTCGTTAGTCATACGATGTGTGGATGACTTGGCAAAATCACCGACAATAGAAGAATATTGACTTGAGTTTTTGAAGGTAGATGGTACGTCAAGACTTGGACTTTCTCTCGAGCTTCAAAATGTTTTAACCAATCTTGAGCTTGATATTCATGATATTCAAGGGCAGGGATATGACAACGGAGCTAACATGAGCGGGAGGAACAAAGGTGTACAAGATTACTTGAAATTAATTCCAGAGCTTTTTATACTCCATGTGGTTGCCATAGTCTTAATCTAGCATTATGTGATATGGTGAATTGTTGTCCTAAAGCTCTGTCCTTCTTTGGAGTGATACAACGGATCTACACATTGGCCCACATCTGGCCCCAGGTTCTTTAGCTCCATCATTTGCACCCTATATTCATTCATTGACGTCTGGCCCACATCTCCTCTGGGGGCAACCGTCATGAGTGGCTTCGCCTACGAGACATCAGTGTTAGGCCTCGAGCAACGATTAGAAGACATGATGGGTCAAAAAATAGCAGAGACTATGTCTAAAAAAAATAGCAAGCAACAATATATGGTATTGGAAGAAGATCATTTTTCTCCAGAAGTGATGGCTATTCCTTTGCCACGAGACTTCGAACAGACAAAGATGGAGAAGTATGACTGATCCTCTGACCCTGATGATCACCTCAGGGCCTTTGTTGATTTGATGAGATTACGTATCACCTCAGATGTTATTATGTGCGGGGCCTTCCCGCCAACACTTAGGCAGGAAGCAGGAGACTAGGTGGCAACCGTTCCTCCAAAAACCATCTGCATATTTGATGATTTTTCTAAGCAGTTTGATGCATACTTTGCCAGTAGCAAGCGGGCTAAGAAGACAATTATTGGACTAATGCAATTGAACCATGACAAAGACGAGCTACTGAAATATTTTATTGCCCGGTTCAATAGGGTCACACTAGGAATAAAAGATATGCAGAGGTCTGTTGTAGTCACTGCCATGATAAGTGGAACTTGAAGTTTCCCTTTCAAGATGTCAGTCTCCAAAAACCTGCCAGATACAATGCATAAGTTACTAAGGAGATGAGACAAGTATGTAGATGCTAATGAAGCATATTTCATTACCAAAGGCATGAAAGATCGAAATGAACCTGAGTCAAACAAAAGGAAAACTCGGGACGAGCCCGAACCTCGAGATGACAAAGGCAAGCAGAAAATGAACCATCTAAATCGGATAAATGATGAGGGTGCCAAAGAAGAATCACGCTAACTAGAAAGTCCTAATGCACCTACTCGACCCGACCTGCAGCAACTTCTTATTTTTACTACATTCTTTATTAAGTGTAAGTCATGCGACACAAACATTCTCAATTATTGCAATGATCAAATGAGGCGACAAGCCTTGATTAAAAAAAAACGAGGCGAAGCGATGAGCCTCAGAGAAAAAAAATAAGGCGAGACGATGTGCCCCTGTCTGAAAAACAAAACAAGGCAAGACGATGTGCCCTGTCTGAAAAACAAAATAAGGCGATGAGCCCCTGTTTAAAAATCAAGGTGACGAGCCTTTGTTTAAAAATAAGAGCGATGAGCCTCTGTTTAAAAATCAAGGTGATTAGCCTCTATCTAAAAAACAAGTTGATGAGCCTTTGTCTGAAAAATTTAGAGCGGAGTAGGTGTGGTAGATTATTTCTACTTTTCATTGACGATAGTCCATGTAAAGTAGAGGGGCTTATGATGATATAAATAATGACAATTTGTTATATGTTACGATGATGAATTTGCTATGATGATATAAACAATAACAGCTGCTATATGTTACGATGAAAATAGTGGCACGTCCTAGTACACCCGCCTCACCGGCTCGCTCGATTGTCTTATAGCTCGTCTCTGACGGGAGGATAACAATAAACCAACTATCGTTGAGTTAGCCAGATAGGCGACCCACATAATGTCAATTAGCATTGGCGATTGGAAAGATGTAACGTCCCTCATTAACTCCTAGTAATGAAGGAAGTGAAGAGACACATGTTATTAAAGACCATTAAAGGTCAGAATCTGCAGATCACACCTATAAATAGAGGCTAACCACCCAAGGCTAACCACCCAAGCAAAACCAACCTCAGAAATATACTTTTTATTATTATTTTGAAAATAATATACACGATTTTTTAATAATATCTTGATTATCACACAGGAGACCCGCCCGAATTTAAGCGGGGAACAGGCGGGTATGAGAGCAAAGAAAGAAGTGTGCCATCCCTACATATCTTTTGCAAGTCTAATTATATACCGATTGATGTCGTCGTGTTTGGAGGAGGAGAAAAATATCTTTTTAAGTCTCTATCACCGTGGTCGCCGCGTCTTGGAGGAGGAGAAAAATCATCATGGATAGAATGTGTGAATAAAAGTTATAGGTTTTACGAAAATATATAAGTATGATCAACTTATAAATATTTATCAGCAACAATAGACATATTATTAATGGTGGGATAGAGTATGGAACCAACCAAAAGATGCCAATCCTACCTACTCCCACGGTCACAACAACAAATGTGTCAGCAATCTGTTAAATGTGGATTATCGTTTACCAGAGTCGCGACCCTTTAAAACTCTTGATATTGCAAAGTTGATCCTCAATTTTGTATTTATATCACATCGAGTCCAAACACCTTGTCTAGTACAATATACTGTCTAGAATAAATTGATTTACGAGAACCTTTTTATTTCATTTGATTCTACATGAATGACTTACCCTTAAGTTAGGAAATTAATGGGTTGTATATTATGTGGCCAAATTTACAATTAGATTTATCACAGAGTTTTGTAAAAGCTGACAAATCACAGAGACAAATTATATTGAAGTTGAATTATATAAGAATTAAAGTTTAACTAGAGTCAATAATTACTTCAAAAGTACGGCTGGCATTCACTATAAAAAATGAATAAAAACAATAGTGGTTGGAGAATGAATCATGCATTTAACTACAAGGAGAAAAAGGACAAGTAATTCATTAAACTAGCCTTAAAAAGACAGACATATACAAATTAAGTCCTTGTAATAATTATTTGTAAGTTGTCACCAACTCATGCAATATTTGTTGTCTAACCCAATTCTCACTTGTAACGTGGACACACACATATTGTCATGCTAACCCTAAAATGATGACAATAAAGTTCTTAGAATTTGCATGTAAAATTGATCGACTCTTATCAGCATATCCATGGGAGTTGGAAATTTAATCCTTTTGATGCGTGTGTATGTTCGTTTAACTACGAAATAAGATACACTCATTACGAGGGTAAAAATTAAAATACTATTAAAATGTAGACGTAATTATTAAGTTTCCACTTAGACTAATTGAGAAGGTTAGAGATTTCCGTACCATGATAGATTGAAAATATAAATGAGAGGTGGGAGGCGTTCACGCCTTACCTCCAAGTGTACGTATATAAGAAGGGGAAGAAAAAAGACTTGAGATAAATGAACGAAAAGGTAACATGTCGATCTCTAATATTTGTTGAGCGACATTTATCTTTAAGAAAGTGAATATACACCTGCAATTCAAAAGGGCCCATCCAATTTAATTGTAGGACTAATTGAGTTAATTAAAAATATTCAATTATGTTATTGTTGCAGCTGCTGCCTAAATTTTATGTTTAACTAGCAAATTTTACACGTGGATTATATGTAACTATAAAATCAAAAGGAAATATTTGATGCTTTGTGCATTTAACAATTTTAATTTTAATTTTAATTTAATCATTCAATAAATGATAATCTAATTGTGTAGATGAAATAAACTCGCTCTTATATCAATATTAGATTTATTTCACTAGATTCTTAAAGGATTATAATTAATACAACAACAAAAATTAAACAATGTGATCAACATTAAATCGTAAAATGTTCATTCCAAACTCGACTTCAATTATAATTGAGCTAAAATGTCTTTTATTATAACTAAACGGGTTTGAATAACTTAAAGGTTGAACCAAATTGGGACATCAATAGCTCCTAAAAATTTAACTTAAAAAGTCACGACTTATAGCACAATTGATTACTCATTAAGCATTTTTATCTATTTATGAGGCGACAAAGAAACAAATTATATGACAAAAACAGACATTTAAATTTACAATACTAAATTTAGATGCTAAGTGATTATTGATGTAAAATCAAAGTCATTATCAATCTAGGACCAAGAATTAAAAGATTGTCTTCAATTGGTCCACCTATTTTTGTTTCAATCAATCATGCAATTAATGAAAAAAAAAATTCCAAAAATACAAGGACACCATTTATTAGTAGTTTTGCAGCTCGCCAAATTTCTTTATATAACTTCAACACGAAATTTATAAATTAGGATATGAGTACGAAAATTTTGATTTTGCTTGTCTGTATCTCTCCTCTTTTGTTAATATTTCTACATTTTTTGTGGTCCAACTTGCCTAACTATTAATGAATTGTGCAATATAAGCTAAATTACACGACTATCGTACACGCAATGAAAACAAGGCCGCTTTAGCTAAAAGGACGTGTCAAATATCATGAATAAGGAAAGAGCTTAACTTATAAATTTTAAGTTAAAAAAACTTCTTTTATAAAGAAAAGACGTAAATACTAGCGATAGTAATAAATCGAACCATGTCGGGTGGGCCCCTGCTAAGAAGAGCCCATATTAGCCCTTAAAGGGACGGGCCAAGCCGACCAAAAAAACACGAGCCTAGACTTACCCGTGGCTCGTGAGCCACACGGATAGGTCCACGGACCGCACGTGAATTTTTTTTGGGAAAATTGCCAATAAGTCATCCATAGGTGACTTGTTTCTAATTAGGTCCAAACACTTTCCAAAATTGTAAATAAGTCATATGAATTTATCTAATACCGTAATTACCCTTGTAATCTGTTAAACCACTTTAAACCAGATTTCATCAATTCACGATTCTTATTCAAGCTGCCATTAACAACTTTTTTCTCCAGATCTCCCCGTCGACGATCACATCACCGGTGCACCTCGTAGTCGACGTTCTGTGAGTCGCCACACTCTAAAAACCTTGTTTTGTTTTTGCAATTGCTTATTTCATGAATTTTATGGTTTTTCAGTTCTGTTTCTCTTCTCAATCATGGAAGGTGGCCTAATTTTACTTTGTAAGTATATTTCAGACACACTTCCCATAAAAGTTTCTTCTGGTGGGGATTTTAATGGTGTTTTGCGAAAATTATGTGATAATTGGAATTCATTAGAAGTCGACACTATTTTATTACGTTATTGTATTCCTGGACATGATAGGTATTTTCAAAGGAATGAGGAAGAATTTAGGAACATGATTTCTTTGATTTCTGCTTTTGAATTGAAATTTGTTGATATTAGTGTTTCAGACTCTAAAACAATATCACTTGATTATAAAACAGTATCACATGATTGTGATACTGTTTTTGAGAATGAAGGATCTGCCATAACTACATATTGTTCTTCAACAAATAGTAGGGCATTACTTTCATCAAGTTGGTCAAGCATAATCACTCATGTTGGACAGAGGTTTGAGAGAGGTGTAGCTGAATTTAGAGATGCTTTATGCAAATTTTCGATTGAGAGAGGATTTAAGTTTGATTACATGAGAAATAACAATGGTAGGGTAGAGGCTCAATGTTCAAACAGATATTCGATGATTGTAGGTGGTATATTTGTGCGACATGTATCAAAGGTTAGTGGTTTTTGTTACATCTGAAAGCTTGTGAATGAGCATAGTTGCCCTATAGTGTTGAGGAAAGAAAAAGTGAGAGATTAAGTTGTAAGGTAATTTACGGTTTGATTGTTGATATATTGAGAGAGAAACCAACATTGTGTTCTAATGATGTTGTTTCACACTTTTAACAAACTACGGTTACACGATAAGCTATGAGAAGGCTTGGAATGCGTTGGAGAGAGCGAAGGGATTGATTTTTGGCGACGCATCTGAATCTTTCAAGCAATTACATTGGTATATTGAGGCTGCAAGGTCATTTAATCATGGAAGTCATATTGATTTAGAGGTGGACCAAGTTTCTAAAAGATTCCAAAGATTGTTTGTTTCTTACCATGCGTGCATTCATGGGTTTAATCATTGTCGTCCCATGTTGTTTATCGATAGAACATTTTTGAAAGGAAGGTTCAAAGGTATCTTGTTGTCTGCAACTGCTAAGAATGGCAACCAAGGTTAGATCTTCGATTTTCTGTTATTTTTGTGATCTTGTTTTATTTTTGTGATCTTTGTTTTTCGTTATTGATCTTGATTTTACGCTCTTTTGATGACATTGCTTTTCTGTTATTTTTGTGATCTTGTTTTATTTTTGTGATCATTGTTTTTCGTTATTTTGTGTAGGCTTATATCCATTGGCTTATCTTTGTTGTAGATTCCGAGAACTACGATAATTGGTTGTGGTTCTTGGAGCAGATTTGCGTAGTATTGTTCAAAGTACTCGAGAGCTACATTTGTGTCGATCGGAATGTTGGGTTAATGGAAGCGTTGCTAAGGCATTCCCTACATCGAATCATTTTTTCATTTACAACACCTTAAAGGAAATTTGAGGATAAATTCGGTGGTGGTGGCTTCTCAAACATTTATAGAGAGCGTATGGTGCAGTTGTTCCGGGAATGTGCACATGCTCCAACAATTGCATTATTTAACCGAAGTTGGAGGTATTGAAGCGTGAGGGGAGCTATTGTTCAAAGGTTTCTAGATGGGTTACCATTTGAAAATTGGTCGAATGCTCATAGTGTTGGATGTCGATATGGAGAGATGTCATCAAATGCGGTGAGTCTTTTAATGCATGAATAGTTGTTGTAGGAGTTTGCCCATAACTTTCGAATGGTTGACATGTTGAGGATAAAGGCGATGAACATGTTTGTTACAAGAAGAACTGATTACGCTAATGTTATGATAATTTGTTTTATTTTACGCATGATCTTGTTTTTATTTTCCTTTGTGATCTTGTTTTATTTTTACGCATGGTCTTGTTTTATTTTCAACTTTGTGATCTTGTTTTATTTTGATGTGATACTATTTTATTTTCTATATGATACCAATGTAGGTGAGTGGACGGGGTTGTACGTCCCAAGATGATAGAGAAGTTGCGGGGATATGGAGATGAAAGTCGATCATGGAATATCAAGCGGTCTTCCGATACAATTTTGAAGTTTTTCGAGATCCATCGGTTTGTGTGGATATCTGCAAAAGCACATGTTCTTGTTTCGATGGCGGTGAATGGGTTCCCATGTGTGCATGCGATTCTTTGCAATTAATAGATCTGGAAGGCGCATTGATGAATTTGTTGATTATTATTTTCATGTTGCGACATTCCGCAAGTCCTATGAAGAAGCTATACATCCCATCCCTACGTCAATGAGGTTGGAATATGAAAATTACGCCAATTTTGATATTTTGCCTCCACCTACAAAGAGACAACTGGAAGACCTAAAAAGGCGAATTAGATCAAGGGGTGAACAAGTGCGGATGATACGTTGTGGTAGGTGTGGAAAGTTGGGTAATCACAATAAGAAGACTTGTAAGGAGTCATTGGTCTAAAAGATTGTTCCCATGAAAAATATTATTCATCCTTTTTTAAATATGTACGAACACAGTTGTGTTGTAATGATTTGTTGGTTGAATTAATGAAAGCAACATTTATTTTCACAAAACAGTATCACAAAATGTTTATTTTCACAAAACAGTATCACAAAAATTAACAAAACAGTATCACTAACAGTATCTCATTAAGAACATTACATTGCAATACAGTATCACAATTTACTATAATCCCTGGTGTTTTTGAGAGTTATCTGTTCGTGTGAAAGATATTATTGTTTCTTTTTTAAGTTTTTTGATGGAGAGATATTATTTGTTGGTCGAATTAATGAAAGAAACATTTATTTTACAAAACAGTATCACAGAATGTTTATCTTAATAAACATTTGTTTGATACTGTAAATAGTTTAACAAAACAGTATCACAAATAGTTTAACAACACAGTATCACAAACAGTATTTCATTAATTAACAGCAGTATGTTCACAATACAGTATCACAAATTGTATTCAGTATCAAAAACAAAATTTCAAGTACAATTTACAGTATCAAACAAAATAACTAGAAAATTATTCATCTAGAATGAAGAAAATCTCTTCATCCATTCATTCATCTACAACAAAATCTTTGATGAATTGAGAAACCATGTTTGCTTTATATTGTCTAACTTCCTTCATTGTCATGGTTTCTTCTATCTCTTCATTCTTTGCCAGTCTTTCCATCAGATGGCAAACGTGTATTCCACAATCGACACTGCAAAACAAAATTTAAAAACATGTAGTAAATGTCGGTGTGCTGCATAGCCATTTAAACACAAGATAATACAAATAGGGAGTTTGAAGGATTAGTTGCTTCTTACGTCCCAATGTGTTGTTGCGGACATTTCTCGTAGGAGATCAATGGATGATTGAATTCTTTTTCTTTGTATACAACAAAGATTTGTAACGGAGATTTCATAAATAGTTCTTTTTGTTTGCTCTCAACATATTCTTTCTACACGTATTTGGAAAAAAACAACAATGTAAAATGTTAGATTTGTATTTTTAAACTCACTGTAAAAACAGTATATGGTAGTGTAACAACTCATTATCTTACCAATATTATAGCATCGTCCATATATCTGTTTGAAGTCCCGTCTCTTGGCAAATTACTGTTGTAATATGTCCATTGACCTGCCTCAAAATCGAATGTGAGCAGTGTCCAATGGTTTGGAACTACGTCGGATCCTCTTCCTCCGTTTGAGTTCATTGGGAGCAAAAAAGTCGAATTTGCCGGTGTTGTGGAGGTGTTCCAACACTATGTCGATTTTTGAGTTCTTGGAATTGCCATTTGAGGATTTGTGACATATAGCTACTGATATTCAAGTATAATATCAAGATAAGAAATTATTTTGTTTTAGACCTAAGTTTGTAATTGAAATGTTTATGTTGAAATTGAATAATTCACCCAGCACAAAGAATCAAAAATGACAAATCTTTTGTTGTAAGTACTGTCTACAATTAGATCTTTGGCATTTAGAAGTTCCCCATATGCATCAATTACCTGCATATAAAGTATCAAAGTTATATTTTGTATAAGTTTATAATTTGGGAATACATTTTTTGATTTTTACAATCTTACTGTATTTGATATTGCCTGGTCGCCAAGAATATCAAATAAATCCCCAAATGTCACAAAATAGAATTCTGCTCCTGTTGGCATGTAAACCGTCGCTCTGCAATAGCAAACAGCCTTAAAGCAATGAAACAGTATCACAATATCACAAGTAAAACATTCAATAGTTGAAATGTAATCACAATTTTTTAAAACAGTATCACAAATGTCTTAGTTTTAATCCATGATACTGTTTTTTAAAACAATATCACAAGTAAAACATTCAATAGTTGAAAGCAAGATACACAATTTTTAAAACAGTATCACAAATGTCTTAGTTTTAATCCATGATACTGTTTTTTAAAACAATATCACAAGTAAAACATTCAATAGTTGAAACAGTATCACAATTTTTTAAAACAATATCACAAATGTCTTAGTTTTAATCCATGATACTATTTTATCTCGAAAACAGTATCACAATATTATAAGTAAAACATTCAGTAATTGAAATAGTATCACAATACTTGAAAACAGTATCATGAATTAAAACATCAACAATTACTGTAGTGAAGATACTTACGATGGGTCGTGGATTTTTTCGATCTTTGTGATCTTCTTCCTGTCATCTGCAGTTAAATGTTTTGCTGTTAACCATTTTGCATTGATTTTCGTTGGTACTCTTTTTTCTTTTCTCATTGGAAGATCGAGAAGGTCCTCAACATTGATGATTGTATTGTCATCCTCTTCTACTTGCTCCTTTTTACCCTTTGTGACTCTTTTTTTCGTAGCAGAGTAGGTAAAATCATCATCCCTCTTTCTTTTTCTTTCCTTTTTTTCTTTTATTCTTTTGACCATTG